>CM040239.1:126442183-126839026 GCA_022545495.1 Chrysanthemum lavandulifolium
TACAACAGACGTGACGGGATCACTCATAGTGTACGCTGCTGTAGACGTGCAGTCAATCCAAGTAGTGATGAATGGTGGAGATTCATCCTGTGTAACTATGCTACCCTCAGGATTTGCCATAGTGCCTGACTGCGTGGCTGAATCAGGTGCACCGGTAGCAAAAGCAGGGTCTGAAGGTGGATCCTTATTGACTGTCGGATTCCAGATATTGGTCAATGATTTGCCGTCATCAAAGCTCACAATAGAGTCCATCAACACAATCATCAGCCTCATTTCTCGTACGGTTCAAGGGATTAAAGAGGTGGTTCACTCTAATCAACAAGGAAGGCAGATTGATCAATAGGTGGAATCGTTCTTTATATCTATCCGACAATTTCTTGTGTTTTTTTTGTTTAACAAGATGATGGTGTGGATTTAATTTGTAGGAAGAGAAGAGTATTGGTGTTGGGTTTGGTCTCACAATCTTTGGTTTGAGTCAAGAACGAACCGCAATAAACACTTGTGGTTCGGGTATTGACTCAGTTGACCTGTGAGATCAACTCAACTTTCTTGGCTTCTCTTGTTTGCTGGTTTTTTTCTTTGTATGCATGGAGTTGGGAACTTTTATCTTTGTTCTTATCTATATTATCTGTTTGAGTTTAAAAATGTTAATTTAGGAATCGAATGCATATTATGAATAGTTCAAAAAGTGGAATTTGGTGACATTGGTGACATAGTTGTTTATCGATCTTTCATATTTCATAAAATAGACCTGTAAACAAGTACACTTTGTTAAAGGCAAGGAATATCAGAAGTCGACATTAGAAGAAACCAACGTAACAAGAGGAAACAGCTAGCGTAGCATTTTCGACAAGGAGTATTAGTTTCTCTTTGTAACCCTCTAGACAAGGAGTATTAGCATTTTCGACAAGGAATATTCAGAAGTGTGAGAACCTTACTCATTAAGTAGCTATGATTTGCTACACTGTCTTAGCCAGTGGGTAGGAAACCTTATGTTTTATGAACGGCAGAATTTTATTAGGTATTCTAGCAAGAAGCTAGAGATACGAAAAACAATTTTTGGTGTTACTACTTACAAGTTGAAATCGGATTCCTTATTCACCAAGTCCACGAGAGAGATATCTGGGGATCTTGGTCGAAGCAAATGTTGTTCCTGTATCTCTAAATAAACCAAAAGGTAGTTTGAACTACTGCATCGGATTGTTGATCCACGAGGGGACGACAAGATTACCTTTACTCACTATGCGAGAACATTGCTCATTTTGTTCAACGAACATTGGATCCTCAAATTTGCTACGAAAAATGCATTTATTTGCAATTATTAACACGCGGAGGCATAAATATAACTTCGAGTAGGTCCGAAAAGGACAACTACAACATTAAGATGTTGCGAGTCTTCTTTTTCCATGAACAACTTGATTGTTGTCGATCACTTGTCAATTTTTTTTTTGTGTGTTAGATATTTACAAATTTAAATAATAGTAGAAGTCTATTGATTACTTCATTATTTTGTCTTTCAAAGAATATGCGACTAGATTAATACTAGGTTGATGAGCTTAATACTACTATATTTAAATAATGTTAGAAGTCTATTGATTACTTAATACTACTATCGTCTCTGTAGTTGCTTTCGTATATAATGAGGGTATTAGAGCCTTAGGTATGGTGATATACCAAAACTTCTCATTTTGAATTCTTACGGGGTGACACATCACTTTAACAAACCTTTTTTATAATCTATTTTATCACAACTAACATTAACTTACTCATTTCGAGCCCACCACTTACAACTTTATTTTTTTATTCAAATTATCAAATAAACTAAATTCATTTCATTAAAAATAAAAATGATTACAACATATTAAAAAACCTTACTAAACATAAAATAAAGAAACGAAAAGAAAACATACGCAACTTAAGAAATACATAAAATTATAAAGAAACTAATTATTTTGTTGTTGTTGGTGTTGTTGAAATTGTTCCCATTGATGTCGTTGTCAAACATGCTCGATGAGAAATCGTTGAAGCGATGCGAGTTTGCGTTTATCACGGAGTTCTTTGTATTCTTTCGTTGCACTTCGCATCGTTCAATCCATGCCCGTTGTAAATTTATTCGCGAGCAAATATACATTTCGCTCATTGCGGATATCGCAAATTCTTGATCTTTCAAAATCATGTTATGCAATATGATGCACGTGTACATGATTCTCCGTAACTTGCCCACAATAAATGCATGTGCCGGTTGGGCAATAATATGCCAACGTCCTTGGAGGACACCAAAAGCTCTTTCGATATCTTTTCGAGCACTTTCTTATTTCGCTTTAAATACGACATTCTTGGGGGTAAGTGCAACCGTAAATGATTTGACAAACGATGACCACTCTGGGTAAATTCCGTCAGCTAGATAATACCCGTGTTTAAATGTACGCCCGTTTACTTCAAACGGAACCTCAGTGGTGATATCATCAAGCAGGTCGTCGAATAACGGAGAATTATTCAAAATGGTAAGATCGTTATTCGCACCCGCTACCTCAAAAAATGCATGCCAAATCCAAAAATCGTAAAACCCAACGGCTTCAAGCATTATAGTTAGATACTTTTTATCACCCCTTTGAAATTGCCCTTGCCATTCGACCGGGCAAGTTTTCCATTTCCAGTGCATACAATCAATGCTTCCCAACATTCTCGGTATCTTATGAACCGCATTATGTGGGTAGTATAAGTTGTGAATGTCACTCACGTATGGTCTTCTTAGAAACTCCTTCTTATACAATTGGATTATGCACATAGTAAAATAATCTAGACAATCACGTGCACAATGTTCTCTTATTTGTAAATACTCATCTAATGCATCAACAGATATGTCGTACGCCAATTGGCGTAGGGTGCATGCGCATTTCATAATCACACTAAAACTCATTACACCCGTAGCATCGGGTCGGACTCTAAAGAAATCCAAATGCTTGAGAAGTGGATGATGAGTTTGAATATATGTTTCAATGCCTTGTACTATTTCTAAAAATAGTTTACGGCTCATACGAAAGCGACGCCTAAAATTTTCATCCGTATATTTTGGGTTGTCACCAAAATAGTCAGCCATTAGACATTCTTCACCAACTTCACGTTCACGTGGGATGTATCTACGATGGCGTGAACCTCCGGCTTCTCATTGTTGCAACGATTGCTCAAACTCATATTCTTGCATAATTATTTCCAGCTCCGATATCTCTTCAAGATCACTTTCACTAGAATACGATGAATCATGTTTCTTGCTTGAAATAAAAGTTGCGTAGAATTTGATGCAAGTGTTTTGAAAGAAAAGTGTGTAGAATTTGATTAAAATGTGTTAATATTTATAGTGTGTACTTAAAAAAAAAAAAAAAGAAAAAGAAAAAAAAGGGCTAAATTTTTAATTTACAAACGTTGTTAAACGTTTGTGTTTGACATAAAGTAGAAACAAGGATAAGTTGGAACCTCACCGTGCAGACGAGGAGCCTTCCTTTGGCGAGCAACGGCGAACGCAAAGGGTATGGTGGCGAAGGGCAACGAGGAAGCCATGCTGGAAAGCCGAGCTTCAACTAGCTCCACACCATTCACTCTTAATTGGTTGATGAGCTCAATTTTTGGTGACTCACATACAAATACAATATTATCTTCTTTATCTTTATGTTATTACTCTGTAACCGAGTATTACTTTTTATGTTTTAAATTAATTAATTATTTTTAAATTCACATAGTTCGAAGAAGGGTTTTGATCATAAAATAGCAATGAACTTTCTTCATTGTTTTGCTTTGGTACGTGTTTTCTGAAAAAGTTATATAAATGTAACGAACAATTGAAAAACAAATAGAGCATACAATTGAGAGACGAATAAAGCATACTACATACGAGTACTCTTTTTGTCTCAAGTTAAATATTTATTTATGATTGTTATTTGCATTAAGGAAGTGTTCACCTATAAATATCAAGTAATGAGATTATGAGAATGTTTTGCAAAAGGTAAAAAGTACATTTTATTATTGATATATGGTATAAGAAGTGTATTTTCTTTAAACGAGTTTTGGTCATTAAATAGCAATGATTATTTCAAATATATCGATTTGGTATGTGAATTATGAAAAAATTGTGTAAATGTAACGAACTTTAAGAAAATAAATATGAATATTTTGATGATGTGTCATACCTGAAAGTCTGACACGTGGCATCATTTATAACATGACACGTCATCAAAATGTGCAGATTATAACATTTATGAAAGTTCGTTACATTTACATAATTTTTTCATAGTTCACGTATCAAATCGATACATTTAAAAAAAAGTCGATTGCTATTTAATCACCAAAACTCGTTTAAAGAAAATAAACTTCTTACACCATACGTCAATAACAAGATGTAATTTTTACCTTTTAAAAAAAATAGACGAGTACTCGCGCTTAGCGGCAACGGTGTCTAGTTTTCTGTAAAATTCCGACGACCCATAAGTTCCTTTCAACCAACTGTATTTGTAGTGTCAGAGAATCATTTTCGAATAACTATAATTATGATGCGTACAGTTTTCAAAAAAATTATGTGGAGTCGATCTAAGTGTGGGAGTATATTTCTAATAGGATTTTTTTTTTCAACTTTTAAGTTATTAAGATTTTAGTAATAATAGATTCAAGCATTACAAAAAGCAACGTTATTATGTAGTTGGAAATATTATATTGTAGTTTAGAGGTATATCCAACGTGTGTGACCGCCTTTTCTTGTTTTGTCAGTAATTTAAGCATTGATAACTATATTTTTTTACATGTGTAGCGTTTATTATTTGGTGTGTGGCTTTTAAAATTATAACCTTACAAATTTTATATCACCATAATAAGATTATCTTGTACTATCAATTTGCATAGATATTTAAGCATTGTTCAAAGCTATTTGTTTGGGGTACAAATAATTATCGCTAAAGATATTTAATTTTTGTGATTCTAATAAACTTACATAACATTATTGATATACCGGACAAAGGGCTATACAATATATATTAACTTTTAAAAGACGATTCATATATGCTAGTCCCTTAAGTGGTGCAAGACCAACATTTTTCAAAATAACATTATACAAATGACAACGTACATGTGTCAAAGCAAAATAAACAACAAAAAACTACAATTACTTGGTCTATCATTTTTCTAAATTTGTCACGGGTTCCACAACTACTTCATCATTTCTCATATAATTTTGTCAAATTTGAAACCTGGTTCGACCCGGGTGGTTCAACCGCTTGAACCGTTACGGTAAAAAAAACAAGTCGATTTAAACCGAGTCAACCCAACAAGTTGGGTCGAAAACAAGCCAAATTAAATCGGGTCAACCCGCCGGGTTTGAAGCGTCCCAGGCCAACCCGGTTTTTGATGTGTATTAATAATTTCTTTTTGAAATATACGTCTTCAACATTTCCACTTTTAGTTTCAACTTTTCACTTTTTACTTTTTGCTTTTTCCTTTATATATAGTTATAGCAGGGTACTCGCGCTTTGGTCATGGGGTACCTGTGACCATTAACTAAATAGATCTCGATGAGACCGATTCACCGCTTGTATCGGTTTCAACGGGTCCTCTCTGTTCGTTTTTGGATGGCTTTAATTGGTTAGCCGAACCGGTAGCGACACCGGTTCCCGGTTGAACACGTTGGTCCGGTTTTCAAAACTATATGTAACATCAACTTGTTAGCTTGTATGAAGTTTTGTGTGTTTTATTAATTTGTATAATGTGTATAATAACATGTACTTTTCATTTTATGGTGTTTTAAAACTATCATTAATTAGTGTGTTTAATTATTTTATATTTTGGATTATGTTGTAGCTTCTTTAAATTGTACGTCATGAAAATTTTATTGTACTTTTTAGTAGTGGGTGTTTTAATTGGTTGTTTTTAATTTGGTAGATGTGTTTTTAATTGGTTGTACAATGTAAATAAATTATTGTACTTTTAAGTAATGAGGTGTTTTAATAAGAGTATTAATTACACTATGCATTTTTTTCTCATTTGACCAATTTAAACAATTCAACTTTTCATCTTTGACCGTTTTTCTATTATATGTAATATAGATTCTCATAATCTCATTACTTGATATTTATAGGTGAACACTTATTTGATGCAAATAACAATCATAAATAAATATTTGGTTTTGTTAACAACAACCTTATGAGTGTTGTATAAGTTTTCGCTAATTAAAAACATTTTCAAGTTTGAACTTATTTGATATCAATATATACCTTATTGAAACTCACTTACCATAATTACATGTGTTTAAATAAGACATTTATATGAATAATTAGTTCATATTTATATAAAAAAATTAATTAAGGAAAGCTTAAACAACACTAATAAAATTATTGCTGGCAAAACCCATAAATATTTAAGAGCACTAGTATATAATATGCTTTATTTGTTTCTCAATTGTATGAGCCTTTTCCTTTTGCATATCGTTACTAATCCTTATCCGAGAGAGAAGAGGAGGGAAAAAAAAACTCTACTTTCTCATTATCAGTTCTAAATTTAAAGATCAAAATACAGCTATCTTGCCGTATTTCTAACTCGTCTATCATATTAGAGCATGGAGTGTGGTAACGAGGAAGACTCGCCACTCCAACGTGGATGGCTCGCCACTCCAAGCCGTCCCTCGCCACCACACCATGTGGCTTCGCCACTTGCATGTTCGCTGTTCCAACGACGAGCAAAAAGACAAAACGAAAAATTATAAACTATCCGTTTTAAAAACAAATGAAGAGGGTGGGTGGGGCGCAAATTAAGAGGTTTGAGTTAGTTGTAATTAGGGGTATTTTTAAGTAAATGTGTTGGAGTGATGTGAAAGTGATGTGACACAAGTGAGGCCCAAATAAAGAGAATTGGTGAGCCATAACACTCATGCCCTTAAATTAATGCTACCCATGAGATATTTATGGTCGACCTTTCTACTAGGTGTGGTACTCCTTGATCATTTCCACCCCAAAGTTGATACAAAATATTTTTCTTTTATTATTCATTAGAATAATATAATTATGACTTGAATTAAGATTTTTAACTGTAAAAACAATGATTACTGCATATTCTTTTTAGGATACGAATGAATGCCGTCTTGATGACCATAATGAAGGTAAATATTTTCTTGAAAAAGTAAATTATTTTGAATGAACGGCTTTGCTTACAGAGAAGTCCAAGTTATATAAGGTAGATGTTCAAATGAAAATTTGCAACCGCTTAAAAAGTCATCTGGAAATGGCACAAGCTATTTTTATTTGTTTTGAGCATATTATTAATAAACAATCCTAGTATTGATGAATATTTGGTATTTATAAACATTTTATATATTCATGAAAAATTTGTGTTAACAAACTTTAGGCAGTATACTTATGAATATATTATTTTGATAAACATAACAAATATCTTGGATTCTTCAATGAATATTTACATAATGAACAATTTTTAACATTATTTAATAAAAAAAAAATCATTGATGAATATTTTTTAATTTTTTTATGAACATTTAGTTGATAAATAATTTTTTTTACTTAACATTTTTTGATAAGCAACATTTTTGTTAAATATTATTTGATGCACACTTACATATGATCATTCAATGATTAACAATTGCATATTCAAAGTTTTATTTATCATAATTTTAAACATAATTCATAATTTTTAAAAACATCACTAGTCAATTACTTTGATTTTTTCATCAAATGCTAAATCTTTTATAAATTACTAAAACATTTATGTTATAATAAAGAATGCGCACTTTCGAACTCTAAAATAACAAAATACTTCAATAAGGATTTCATCGACACTTTATGGGTTGTTTTCATAAACATTTGATATTTTTGGAAACATAGAAGAAAATTTTAAAAAACATAAAAAAAAATGAAAAATTGATATCAATATAGGGTTTTTGATCAAGAATAGTCAATAGTAATTTCATTTTAACTCAAAGTGAGCAAAACCCTGATTTTTAATAGACACTGATATTCGAATTCATGAGAAACTGTTGTAATTTAAAGCGATTGAACGAATATACGGTGACACTGAACAGAAATCAAAACCTAATTTTATGATTTTGGATGATTTAAAACTCAAACATGGTTAAAGATTTAGGGGAAATCATGAAAAGGAAGAAGAGACAAATATGATATCCTGCTTCTTCTTTTCTTTTTTGTTCTCGTATGAATGGATAAGGAGGATGTCGCAAAAGTGAGGGGCTTTTTCAATGTTTTTGGTTTTGTGTCCTTTTTACTCTCACTTTGCACAAGGACCATTAATTAAAAGAAAAATGGAACTTACATATATACTCACTAAAAAACTTGAATAATTGCACATTTTCTTTAAATATAAGTTTTTAATACATAATTTACAATAGTGTTTAAGTATGTTTTGAATAAATATGCAAATATCTAAGCTTTAGTATGTATATATATATGTAATTGCCTGTAAAAAAAAAAAGAAAATATGCATATTTTTTTTGGGTCAAAACTTGAAAGTGTCAGTTTTGAGTTCGTACAGATCTTACCATTATTTGTCAAAAATAATCATTTACTCATTTTTATCTTTTTTTTTTCATTTTTTTATGTATTAGACGAGTACTCATGTATAACAACATGATTTATAACGACAAGCTTTTATAGTAGCATGGTTGTTTATTTTCATCAACTATATAAACTAACAGAATAGTAAAAAAGAAGTTGTAATATGATATACTATATATTAGAGTTTGTATGCATTTTTAAAAATTATTAATAAAAAAAGGTCTCGATCTTTTTCATGATTGTCTAAAGAGTATAACATTTTACGTACTTTCGTAAACAAACGATTGTTTTTTTTCATAACAATTCATCGAATTCTACATCTATCTGAAAAATAAAAGAACGCAAAAAAAAAACATGCTAGTTCCATTAAAAAGTACTAATATACAAAAGAAAATTCATATGCTAAACCATTTTTCGTCGGTTCCTTTTTTATTCTAAAAGTCTTTTCATTATTTACAGAGATATATGTGCATGGCCGTATTTTTGAAACATGATAGCATTTAAATGTAACTTTGCTTCTATTTTACAAAAGTATACATTTAAAAGTCTTGCTCTTGGTTTTCAAAGATAAGTTGTGAGCATACAAAAGTCTGCATTTAAATATTTTGCTTTGGGTAAATTGAAAATTTCGTCCCTAATGTTAGCCGAAATTACAAATAATACACCGAGAGAAAAAAAAATTTTAATTAGCCACCGAGAGCTAAAGTTGCGTGCAAAATAGCCATCGAAAGCTAACGAGCGTTAGTACCCCCGTTAGTCAAGGTCAAACGCATGTGAATGACTAATATACCCTCGTATTCTTCCCCATTTAATTTTCTATTGAATTTAAATTTATTTTTAAAACAAAGTCAAAAACATCAAGAACAACAAACTAAGATATTCAAAAGAAAACCCAGATTCTCAAAAAGCAAACACACAAAACCTATAATTTACACAAACCTAGATTTTGACTAAGTATCTACAATGTTCGATTGCCCAAATTGATTGTAAAGTTTTGTATATTTCTTTCCCCATTTTGAGGTTGAGTGTTTTATAATAAAATTCATATCGAGTGTTTTCCAATAAAATTCGTATCGAGTGTCTTCTAAGTTACTTTTAGAACGAGAATGTGACGCAAATAAAACTGAGGCATGTTTATATGGTTTCAGGGACATGTCGGAACCAAAACGCTACAAGAACCGAACCATTGCGTGTGGCCCCACTTATACCCCCTCTACCCACATCAAAGAGGCATATCTTTTCAGATTCAGGCAATGTGGTTGATTATCTTAGTGGTGACACATACACCTCGAAACCATTAACGATTTCACCAAAAACCATCCTCTCCTCCTTCATTTGATTACATATGATGAACTCACGTCTACATACCATTCACCTTTGACTCAATATAGCTCACCGCCAATGGCTTCACTAGTGTCCATCCCACCACCGCCTACAAAACATAGCCAGAGACAGCAGTTCTTTGACCATAATCACACTCCAATTTCTAGCAGCGATTCTCGTTCTTATGATAGTTTGGTGGGTGAGACTCAAAATCTTTATACCAACTCTACGACACCACCTAAGAAAGAAAAACTGGAAGATGCTTTGTTTAAAGATCTTTTGGAATTTGCAAAATCCAATTCGTCACCATCTTCTTCTAGTTCGTACATGAATAGATCGTTTTGAATTGAGTAAATTGTTACATGTATATGGAGTACAAATATAGTTCATGTTCTGTTATGATGTGTTTTAATAGTAGAGATTTGTGCTGGGGGAATAAAAAAGGATTTGTGAACATATACGGGTTGATATTATGCACATTGTCATATCGCAAACATTAGGGACAAAATTTGCAATTTACCCTTTTGCTTTGGATTCCAAAGATAAGTTGCATTAATTTTTATGTTTTCAAAAAATTTAAATTTTCAAGATTCAAGAAAGGGTATACACCCTTTATATATAGTAAAGATAAAGAAAATAAATTATTGACAGTTGTTGGGTTTGTTTAGTAAAATTCGCAATTTAAATTTTTAATAAAAGGGTATGTTTGATAAAACTAACAGTATCTTCAGATGTCAGAACTCGTAGAATGTAGTCAGAAATCAGTAAAGTCATAACATGAGCTACAAGTCGTATTCTTTTTTCAATAAAAGTGTTTGGTAAATTAACTGTTAAATATAATTATAAGATGTAAAATGACATAAAAGGACAAATCTATAATTGTAAATAAATGTTTGGAGGGTATATCAAGAATTTAAAGTTTTAATGACTCCAAAACATTTAAAAGCTTCATGAATCGCCTTTTCATTTTGGAGCTATTTTTTGAAATAAAAGCTTGTAGTTAATACATCCAAACGAAACTACTTAGTTTATAGGAGATTATTTTGTAACAAAAAGTTAACAGCTCCTCAAAAAAGCCCTTGCCAAACAGGCCCAAAGTGTTTGATAAATTAGCTGTTAACTGTAATTATAAGCTGTTAACAGTAATTTTACGTTTTAACAGGTCCGAAATATCTTAAAAACTTCATGAATCGGCTTTTCATTTTGTAGCTACTTGTTTAAAATAAAAGCTTGAAGTTGATGTATCCAAACGAAGATACTAATTGTTTTGAAAGAGATTATTGTTATAACAGAAAGCTTACAGCTCTAAAAAAGCTATGTACCAAACACGCCCGTTAACTTTTTATAACAGATAAGCTAATAAAAGAGCACATTAGCGTAATGTATCTTATGTTACATATTGAGAATCTTCATTTCAATGTTTTAATTAGAAATAAAGACATTGAGTAATAAGTAGACTTTGAGAATTGCCTTCATACTCTTGATTTGCTTGAAATGTCAGTTTCTTGAGATGTTTTGATTTCGATAACACTACCAAACTACGTGCAATCTTAACCAGACCATTTATTATTGAAAGTTACTATCATCTGATTTTGAGTTTTAATTTGAGTAGAAAAGAACAAAAGTCGTTTGGAAATTGAAAAATGGGTAAATTGCAAATTTAGTCCCTAAAGTATCACGAATACACAAGGATTACACCAAGACGACTTTGTAGCCAAAAAAAACATTAATGTTTACTTTTTTTGCAAAACAACCACTGAGGGTAGTATTGTCATTTCATTGTTCACTAACTTTGTTATTTTTTCTCGTTAAGTGCCTCACCACTGAGGGTAGTATTATCATTTCATTGTTCCCGCCTAAATTATCAAAACACCCACCGATTATCACTTAACCCAACGAACCCTATTGTTCAAAGTTCATTTTTTTTCTTCCCTAAACTTATCAAGAACACTTCGGGATCAAATAAAAATTGAAAATGATGGCTCATCCGTTTGGGAAAAACCGAGCGCTATCTTCCCCGATTTGTGATCTTGATAAACTTTACGATAAGTTTGGTTATTGTTAATTGTACTGATTTTGTAGTTAAATTTAATGTTAACAACATGCACAATATGATTAGGAATTAGTTTGTACTGACTTTGTGGAGTTTACACATTCAGATGATTTTTTCTTGTTCTTAGGGTGTGTGTTGATGTTTATTATTTCTACACATAATCAAACAACAACTTGTTCTTGCTTAAAATCATTCACAGGGGAAAATTTACCTCATCACCAGGAAGGATGTATCATTTTTCAGTTATAGATTGGTACGATTTGGTTGATTATCACATGTTTTCGTTTGATGCGTATGCTTCGTTGTCAGATAACCTAGGTGTCAAGAATGGTCGGATTTTATTGTCTCATTATAGGATATCAGATGAGTCATTGGAAGATGGGTTGTTACCTTTGATGGATGATGACGATGTTGTTAACCTGTTGAATTTGGTTCCTACACATAGAGAAAACGAGGTTTATATTAAAAGGCAAAAAAATCTAATATTATTGATGAAATTCTGGATGAGATTGCTACTAAAAACGTTGATGATTTTCAGAATTCTACTCAAGCTTCAACAAGCAAACATGATTGAAGCATTCTCAGCAGGTTGTTACATGACATAGACACTCCTGCTGTTGAACAACTTGTTAACGATAATGCTGGTGGAGAACAAGCTGAGCAACAATCATCAATTATTGATGATGACTTGTTCCAACAATACACTCATGTAGGTATAGATGTTGTTGTTGAAGAAGACGAATACTATACATACATGGTAAATGAACTTCAACGAGGGAGTGAGGATGTTGTTTTAGAGCTTAACGATAGATTTGTAGATGAAGAAGTTGTTGACAGGGAAGAGCCTGTTGAGCAGGAGAATCAGCAACCGCAAGACTTGGATGTAAGTGACTTTGAAGAGGATGATGTGGGCAGCTCAATTGAGCCACGGGTGGACATGAGTGGTTTTCATTTTTGAACTTGATGTCCACATTGACCATGTCACAAGCTTTGCTGCTAGTGTGGCGTAGGGTATGGCTTCGCACGCTGCATGTAACTTTGATGAATTTGATAGTGGTGAAGATATTTGTGCTCCCAGAACTGCGAACATAAGAAAAAAAAAGGTTGAAACTAATTAGGAGGGAGTAACAGGGAAAAGAAAATGTTAACAAGGGTGAAGTTTTTGTAATAGAAAAATTTTCGATAACGAAAGAAATCAAAGAAAGTGTAAGAATGTATACTTTAGAGTGTATAAGAGATGTTACGATTGAAAAGTGTGATCAAGAAAGGGTTGGAGCTTATTGTTATGGAACTTTTGTGGGTTATGGTAAGGGGAAACATGCAGATAGTGATGGAAAAATTCTTCTGCATGTTGTCAAACTAAGCCTTCTTGTTCACGGTCAAAGGGCAAGTTTGAGACATCTAAAACCTATAAGAAAAAGGCCAAACCCATGTACCCATAGTCCCTACACGTCTCAAAATTCGGTGATGAACCTTGTTGGACTGTCAAAATATTAAAAGATTAACATAAATGCCTCCAAACAAGAAAAATTAAGTTGGTGACTGCAAGATTCATCTCATCCGAGGTTGGTAAAATTCTTGTTACCAACCAGAAAACCCCAACCACTGCACTGACAACGCAATTATTTCAGATCGACATCTCTGAGACAAAGGTATTCAGAGCAAGAAATATTTCAATGAAACAAATTTTGGGTGACCGTGAAGAACAATATGCCAATCTTAGGGATTACGCGCTGGAATTGAAGGAAAAAAAATAAGGATACAATTGTGAAGATTCAAGTTGAAGCAAACACTGATATAACCTTGGATTCAAGGGTTTTCAGACGGATCTATGTTTGTATTGGTGCTTTGAAAAAAGGTTATAGAGTAGGAAGAAGGGAAATACTAAGTTTGGATGGGGCTTTTATCAAAGGACCATATAGTGGTCAAATCTTAACTGCTGTTGGTGTGGATAGCAATAATGGGGTGTATCAGTTGTTTACGCAGTAGTTGAAGCTGAGTGCAAGAGTTCATGGTTATGGTTCCTTACCAATCTAGCAGATAACCTTAATTTGCAATCTAATTCAAACTGCACCTTCATCTCAGACAGACAAAAGGTATAAACATGGTTTGCCTCTTTATTAGTTTTGTACATGATTTAATCTTCATTCGTATCTTATCTTATGTTATTGTGACAGGGGATATTACCAGCCATTACATAACTGTTTCATGCTGCTGAACACAAATTCTTTGTGAGATACATATATAACAACATGAAACAGTTATTCAGGGGACAAATTTACAAGGATCTTCTTGGAAGTGTGCTACACAATTTAATAGAATAATGGAGGAGCTCAAATCAGTGGACTCTAAAGCTTATGACCGGTTAAGAAAGATACCACGATCATCATGGTCAATGTCACAATTTTCAAGTATAATATAAACATATTATGACTTTCATGTGTAATATTTAAAAGCTTAAAACTGATGAAGGCACTTTATGTAACATACATGGATAGCTAAATGTGACATCCTTCTAAATAACGTATGTGAATCTTTTAATAGCAAGTTGGTGGACGACAGAGATCAACCAATCATTGGTTGTTTGGAATACATCAGGGAGTATCTTATGAAGAAAATTGTCAGTATGCAGTAAGTAATAGACATAATTGAAGGTCCAATAACCCCAAAAACAACTGCAATTTTAAGAAACATCAAACAAGAAGCAAATGATTATACTGTTATATGAAATGAGGGGGATACATACTAGTGTAAGGGACCTTGAAATTACCAATGTCTTGTGAATATGACAACAAGAGTATGCACATGTAAGATATGGGAGCTAACTAGTATTCCATGTAAACATGTTGTTGCCGATATCTACAACATGTCATCAAATGGCAAAGAGGTTAGAATACCAGAGGATTGGGTGTCCAAATGTTACTGGTTAAACACATGGAACAAGATGTATCAGTACAAGATTAAAGGATTTAATAGTCCTACCTTTTGGCCCAAATGTAGTATCCCTAGCAACCTAAAGCCACCTCACCACCATGTTCCCAATGGTAGACCAAGTAAGAAGAGAAGATGGTCAAAGGATGAGATTGGTGAAGAATCTATGAAAAAGTCATTGGTGAAAAATGCGAAGCTGTCAAAGAAGGTGATAAGGTTTTAAAATGTACCTTTTTGAGGGGTCATTTAAGCCCTTATTTGATCACTTTTGTATCCGTTATTACTTAATATCGTTCCTTTTCACTTTTTAGGTATCTTGAAAGCAAAATGCTGGAATGACACTTATTCGGACGAAAAGGCGCGAATATACGAAGAAAATGGCCAAAGTCAAGAATCGAGACACTCAGGCTGCTAAAACTGAAGAGGACGGCGTCAGGTGTTATCTGCGACGCCGTCGCATCACTTTTGTGACGACTCAATAGCCAAATTGCTTATTTACAAGTGACGGTGTCAGGCTTTAAAAGAGTAAGTCGTCACAACTTAAACGGCCTAGATTTGATCCACACGGCGTCAGAGATCGAGGGGACGGCGTCACAAGCATAAGGTGACGTCGTCGCAAGACTAACGCGCCAAGCCGAAACCCTAATGACGGCGACCGACGCGTCACAAATTAAAGGGTGACGCCGCAGATGTAATCTTATATATAGAATTGAATTTTTAGTTTTCATGTGTAGTCTTTTGGAGTAAAACCTAAACCGAACCAAGGCTGTCTTATACAAGATTTTAGGGTTCCAAACCCTATCTTACATCAAGATAAGTGTTTTACTTCATTAATTTAATTATGTCTTCAATTACTTGTGTGTATGCTTGCATGTTCTCCATTTCGGCTAATTTACTGTGTATTTGCTTAGGAATATGAAACTTAATTATTGAATATTGATTGGTTGTCTCTTATCTTAATTGTTAATGATCTAGTAATGCGATAGGTCATCCGTTGTGTAGTTAATGCTTGATTAATCTTTGTGAACCTTAGTTTATAACACCTAGAATTGTTGTAGGCTAAACCATCCCAAGAGTACCTTAGAGTTAAAGTTTATAAATCCTAGAGACTTTGTAGGCGATAACCTTTGGTAGTTTCAAAGAGTTAGGATAACGCATACCCTACGACCTTAGACACACAACGCGATTAAGAATAAGGACGTGACAATTCAACCATCAATAAGAGATAATTAAGGAGTAATAAAACCTAAGTAAACACATCTTTAAACTATCATACGAGCACACAATAATTAGACATAGACTACCCTCACATTAGTTAATTAGATAATTAGATAGTAGAAGTAATCGGTAGAAATACCAACCCCACAAATCCAAACCCCGAGATTTGTACCTTTCCATTTCCAAAAAATAAAACATAAAAAGATAAAAAAAAATAATCTTTCTCAACCCCAACCTTAGCGTAGTAACCTCTCACTAGCATTCCTATTCCCTAGAGAACGATATCAATTCCGTGGCTTACCCTAATACTACACTACAACGATTAGGTTCGTTGCTCAGGGTGTTGAAAACTTGCTTGACGAAAAGGAAGTTCCTTTGACCCCGAGCAGCTGCGTAAGCGTATCAAGTTTTTGGCGCATTGCGGGAATAGAATAGCTAGTTAGAGTCCACCTCGTTTAGGTTTCTTTGCTTGATTCCTATCAAGTAAATTTTTCTCATTTTTAGCTTCCTCATAGTCTATCCCCTTCTTCGTCACCTTTGTTCGTAACCCCATCACTTTTCATCATGGAAGGTGATAACCAACCACCATTCATCAACCTACCACCAAATGACCCGCCAAGAGGCCGTACTCTTGGTGAATACTCGAGACCAAGCCACCTAGGCTATAGGAACACTATTGAGCTTCCCGACCAAGCCCAAACTACGGCCTGCGATCCGACACCATCCGGTTGGTGCAAACGGATGTGCATTCCATGGACTTCGTTCAAGATCCTAATCAACATCTTAAGGATTTCCTTAAAATTGTCGATTCCATCGACCTCGATGCTACTACTCGGGAGACCACGCGTCTGCTCTCTTCCATTCTCTACGGGACCAAGCTAGTAATTGGCTTGAGTGACTTCACGGTTCCATCTCAAGTTGGGATGATCTCACCTCCCACTTCCTTGCTCAATTTTTCCCACCGGGAGAACCACTAAGCTTAGGAATGACATCTTGATGTTCCAACAACGTCTAGGTGAATCTCTACGAAGCATGGACTCGATTCAAGGACTTACTTCATAAATTCCTCATCACGGCATTGATCTTTGGCTCCAAGTCCAAATCTTCTATGATCATGTCAACTTCCCCACCAAGCGATCCATTGACCAAGCGGCCGGAGGAAAACTTAGTGATCTCACCGCGGGAAGAATCATGGGGTATAATAGAGGACCTTGCTCTCAATGACAACAAAAGTTGGAATGACCCCGTGAGTTGCCCAAACCGTTAAGGCAATCTCCTTGCCTCCCATTGACTCACAACCTTCCGATCGTAGGATGCTCGAACTTGAAGATCAAGTTAAATTCTAATGAGCTCCTACGAAAATCCTAAGTCTTCACGCCATGTGAACAAAGTTTCTTCCTCTTGCGAGCCGTGTAGTGATCCTCATAACACGCGCACTTGCACCGAATCCTCGAACAAGCTTTCGCTGACTACGCATCCTCGCGTATTAATGGAGCGGGAGGAAGATTCCTACAACACCGGACCTAGGACTTTAATGACGCCGAGAAGCATGGAAGGGCAAGCCTGACTTTATTGGGGACAAACCAAAGAATTCACTTCCAATGATTTCTCATGGCCCTAACCAACAAAACATAGAAGGATGTTACGTAACCTAGTCGCATCCCAAGAAGCTCAATAGCTAAGCTCTCGGACCGCTTTTAACCAACAACAAGCCGAGATGGATAGGAAGATAGATAACCTCTTGAAAGCCATGACCAATAGTGATAGGAAGGTTAATGCTATCTCAACTCCCGAACCTTCCGGTGTAGAGATTAAGGACCCAAGTAAGTTAGCTAAGCATGTTCAATTCGTCAATACTATCGCCTTAGTGGAACCTAATAGAACAGATGACGAAGCGAACCATGAGACACTACTTGAGGTTAGTGAAACACCGATGGATGAAACAACCGAGGAAGTAGATGAAGTAGACAATGACTATTTCAATAAGTTTCCTACGGAAGAAGAACTATCTCGCCACCCTCACTTAGTGTGTGACCTCCGTCACATGTATGTTAGGAAAAGCCCTAGGATCAAGTTTGGGAACCCTTGGAATATTAACATACCATGTTGCATAGGAAACCTTTTCGTGGCAAAGGCCTACATTGACCGCAAGTCTCCAATAAACAACATGACTAGCACCTACTATAATTGGGTAATGAAGAAGCCTATCCCAACTAGGCAAGATCCCGATAATCCTATGGTTAGTTGCAATTTTCTTGGTAGAGTTAAGGGATTGCCCGTTTATGTAGGTAGTTTCACATTTCCTACGGACTTCATAATTGTGGATGATATTAGTACGGCCATAGACCCTAGCTTGTCCCACGTTATTATAGGAAAACCTTTCATAGAAAACACCAGGATGACTTATGATTCCTCATTAGGAATAGTGCGATTCAAGGATGTTAGGAATTAGAAAATTCCATAGTGAAGAGTCGGTCACCCCAAATACTATCTAGCATAGTTTAGCTCGTAGACTTGTCGTTAGTTACGTTATTTACCAGTTTACTAGTTAGTTATTAGTTTAGTTTAGCGTAGTGCAACACCGTAGAGGAAGGACGGGTCTTTACCCACTGTATACCTTATCCACAGGCCGATAGGAGGTCGTGTATTTGTAAGTATAAATACCCCTTCCATCCATGGAAGGGGTGGTGCTTCTCATTCAATCTAACATTTCCTTTGAGTAAACCTCTAGCAAGAACACCCTCTCACTCTACTTTCTCTCTAAAATGTTAAACATGTATTTTGATCATCCAAGACCACCCGAATCATCAAACACATAAATATTTACGATCCTACAATTGGTACCGTGAGCCAGGTTGTGTTTTGATGATTATGTGTGGTTTTGATACATGGTTTTAAACCGATTCTATTTTGGTCGGAAATGTGTTATCATTTGGTAAACTGTTTTTAAACATGTATTTTATATTCTTCTGTTGGTCAAAACGTCTTGGTCCATACGGGTATTGTGATATATCTGTCTTTGTCTCCTGCTTGTCCATGTCATGATCTTTTATGACTAATTTTGTACCAAACATGTGATAAAAAAAAAAAAAAAATGGGTCATCTGGTTATATCTTTGAAGTCAAAACGGGTCAAAAAGGTTGCATCTTATGATGTGTTTCTGGGTTTACTATGAATATGGTCGGAAGATGAACGGAAAACATAAAATACGCCGGAAAATAGGTCGATTCATGCTAGCGACTTGTATAATCGTGAAAATGTTTTGTGTTACTTTTTGACTTTTGAGTCAAAAGTCATTAGCGACTTGACTCACTAAACTTAGCGACTTGGTTAAAAAATGCTAGCGACTTGTTATTTAACAAGTCGTGGCGAGTTGTTAAAGTCAAATTGCTAGTGACTTGTGCGTTTAAAAGAGGTAGCGACTTAACTATTGATTATTGAATCAATAGCAATTTGTATTGAAAATGGTTAGCAACTTGACTCTTTTGACTTAGCGACTTGGTACGTAAAGGATGAAGAAGATTTGACTTTGACCTCGACAACAAAACTTTACCAAATACCAAACAACTACTTGACTTGATCCATACCATCATCATCCATAAAATTTGTTTTAACATGTCCAAAACCAACTTCAACAAATCCAAAGTTATCCTACTACATCCCCTCAATACCATCTACAACTTCTTGACTCAACAAAGAATAAATATGAAATATAATTCAAGCAAGATCTCGGACATGGTTCAATTTTGTAATCTTTTAAAGATTCTTTTAATTGAACTATGAATCATCACTGACCCGTAAATGTGTTCGAAGACCAAGCTCCATGTAATATTCGAATCATCAAGAAAAGAAGATATAACAATTATGTTATTATTCTTTCCTTAGTTCGTTCAATAGACCAACATCAAAAACAGGAAAACATCTTACCGAGACCCTTGTTCAAGGACCTTGAAGCATTGCATCATCTTCTAATTGATTCGGAGTGAGCGTAAATTAAAAGACATAGGCTTGGTTTGAGTTTGTTTTATTGTTACTTAATGGTTTTTGTGTTGATGAATCGAGATGAGTTTTTCATTAAGATATGAGATGGGATGAAGCTGCTGTGTGGGATGTGATAATGTGAGGAAAAGCCAAATATGGGGCGGACATATCAATGTGATATGTGTTAGGTTAAGAAATGTGAGAATATTTAGGGAATCCTATTACTTAAACCTGTAATAAGAGTTGCATCGTGGGCTTCACATAAACCGAGTGGGCATTGGAATTAAGTTACTCATTGGTTGAACAAGTATTTTTTGGTCGTGATTTTGTGATTTCATGTTGGACTATCTTGGGCTGTTGATAAAATTTGTTTTGGGCTGATGATAAGAAGGAATTGAATGACATTGATCTTGCACTTATAATTTGATATCCGATTTTTTTTCAAAGAACTTTGGATACAAATTTTATTTATTGGTAAATTGAGTGGTATTTTTGGTATGATTAATGATAAATTTTCACGGCAGGATACTAGCTTCATGGCTTGCGCTTATAAGAAAAATTGACTACGGGGTTTTTGTACGGTATTATTGATGCGAAATTGAAGTGATGTTATCTCCATATGTGGTCATTACTATTAGCCGTTGAATCAATGGAGGTTCAATTTCAGCAATTCCCATGAGATATTCGACGCCACAGAATGTTTATGATACCTCACAGTCTAAGCAAAATCTTTCAAGAATCTTCAGCGTCAATCATGACTTTTCAAGATGGTTGCTTATGACTAGAACTTTTCGTGCAAATGCTCGTACACGTTAATGATGCTTCCGAAAGTTCGAAACCATCATGGGGGAGAAACGTGTACTTTGATGTGTTACGGTCAACCTCCAAGGGAAAAGTAGTGTATACTACTCTACTTAATATGGTTTGTGAAGTATTCTACATATGGGAGAAGATTTGTTGATAATAGAGAATGAACTGTTGATGAACCGCTGCATGTTCCCCTAAAACAGATATTCACCGAAACCAAAGTTGTCATAACACAGTCAAGCTGACATAGTTTACGGTTTTGTCTTGATTTTGTAAAATCCCGCGAAAGAATCTATTTCTCTGTTTAAATCATAGACTTGTAAAATTCCGTGACAATGGAAACATCCTGGTAATAGTAAAGTGCATTTCGGATCTATCTTACGGTTTATTCTTGGTTTTCAAAATCCCATGAAAGAAACTATTTCTCGGTTTAAACCATAGAATTGTAAAATCCGTAATGATAGAGCCATCCCGAGAAAGGGAAAGTGTAATTCGAATCTTATCTCGATGTCGGTGCTACGGTTTCTGCTTCAAAGAAGGGATAAAAGGGTGTACTTCATGAATTAGATGTGTGTTTGGATATTCATCATAACAGTTTGGTTATTACATGGTTTTATGGGGTTATGTGCTACTAACCATGGTCGGGATGAAAATATTATCAGAGTTCACTTAAAACGTCTAAGGAGGCTAGAGTTGAGTTTTTAATCAGAAGATGTGGCAACGGAGTTAATTCACTATTATTTATTTGATGTTGAAGTGAATTATCACGGGCAATTGTACTTAGTATCTGAAGGTATCGGGGATGGATGGATGGAGATTCTTCATGATCCTTGTTCGAGCTTATTATCAAAAACAAAGACTTGGAAATCTAGTTATTGTTGGGTGACTTTTACCTGTTCTTTTTTCCACTTGGGGGAATTGGGCTCTTATCATCTCAAAATAACTATCACTTTAAGGAGTTACGTTGTAGTGCTCAGTGTCACATTCAATTGTGGATTTTCAAGAGGTGATGTACGTCTATTACTTGATGGTTGGTTGGATGAAGAGTATAGAGTACTTAGAGAGTACTTAGAGATGCTAATGGAAATCGGCACCGCTCTTTGTTACATATGTGCAAGTATAAGTCACAAGTTCAGGTTAGTTTACTTCAGGGTCAAATTCATCATATTGGGTTATCTCCATCAACTGTCACTACAAAGAGCCTACTGAATGATAATGGTGATGTTTACATGTTTTGCTAAGAGAGTTGAAAAGAGAGAGATAATGACGTATGAACACATCAGTTCATGCCTCGTTCTCCAAAGAAAAGAAAAGTGTACGTGTCAGTGCACTTTATCTTCTGAAGAAGAGAAATCTTCTCTATTATGACCATTCTCATCAACATGCTTCATACTTTTTCCATGCGCTTTTAATTATCAAGTGAACCGGGCTACCATTGATTGTTTTCTCATTCCACTTGCTCGATTATAATGAATATGGCGACATCACGTGCTAATTTTATGGGGAGAAGTGTGAATAGAACATTTGAATGATATTCACTTATTCAATCAAGAATGGCAACTCCGTATGCAATTCTTGAGGGAGAAGAAGTATGAAATTAATGCATGGTTGATATTATATGAGAATAAATGGTCAACGGCTCCAAACTCATGTAAGAACCGAGCTTCTTCGATCGGGTCATCTTTACATGGAGTTTTCTTCTAAGAGCCGTTGGTTAACATCTTCACACGGCCGATTTGATTAATGACAAAGTGCTTCTAGTTCTTTGGTGATTTCCTTGATGAACGTCTCTTCGTTCTTGTTTGATTGGGAGGGATTTGATTTAAGGATTTGCTATATACAAGTTAACGGAATGCATTTAGTGAGTTGAAGATGTTGACTTTCTATTCCCCAAATTGGACAATCTTGAAGAAGGTCGAGTCTGATCGGTTCTACATTCTCTCGCTACATGTTAGAAGACTAAAGACGAGTTGCATTTAACAATCTAAAGACTTCTTCTTAATCGGGATGTTATCAAACAGATTGTCGGTTTAGAGAGAGCACTAATTGGGGAGAGTGATATGTCGATTTAATCCCTAGTTAGACTTGCTCATTCTCGCTCTTCTTGAAGTTGATTCTCACAATATTTCTAATGTTCTTCTCAAAAGATTTCGAGTATATGGGTCGATAAGATGTTCTGATTTCAAGTGTCAAAACCAAAAAGGGAAGGAGACAAGCATCTAAGCGAGTAAACATTGGTGAGCTTAATACTTCTAAGTGATTGAAGATATCCCGGGAAGGCGAATGTCATTACCGCAGAGACACTCAAGGTTTGACTCATGGCGTTTAGTGTTCTTATTCCAACTATGTGGGGGAAGAGATGGAAGAGTTAGTTTCTGATGATAAAAAGAGGTACACAAGTGTGTGATGATGCTATCGCATTCATCAGGGGAGAGAGATTGTGTACATTGAGGATGCTCAGCTGTTTCACTTGAGGGCTTAATTAGTGATTCGGAGATGTAATCACTTATTCCGAGTGGACATCCGCAGAGATTGTCATCCGCAGAGATAATCATGATTCGCCCGCTTCTTCAATGTTATCGGTTATTCTCTCTTTGGGCATTTGGGTACTTCGGTTCTTGAGCTCATGCACTTTCTTGTGGGGAGAAAAGTTTACATCGGGTTATTCTTTAGCTATTGGACTTAACTGCTACTGATGGTATAAGTTTCTTTGTCTTCGGGTTTGTGTGTTCGGGTTCGTGAGCTCTAGTCTAGAGATCGACCGCATCAATTCAACTACTCGGGGAAGTGGTCTCTGACACCTTTTGGAATGGATCGCATCGGACTTCAATGGTAATGAAATTTGAGAAGAAATTTAAAGAGTGGGATGAAACGTTGTCGCTTCTTCTTCTTGATGATATAACCCCGAACGAAGAACCTCGATTATCGTTCTTTAAATGGAGCAATGGGATAAATGATAATGGTGTGATTCTTGGTGCACGGCTAATGGAAGCTTGAAAGAAAGCTTTGAATCGCTTCGGCTAAAGGTCTTTCGGTTTGGGGAAGGCGCAAAGTCTCACTTTCGGATGGTTCAATTTATTTCTTCTATGCAAGAGCCTTGGAAGCTTTGGTGGTGAATGTTTAAGAGATGACGATTTCTATCTTCTACAACGGGCTGTTCGATATCCTTATCTCGGTACTGATCATCATCTTCTTTAACTATATCATCTACTCTATCTTTGTATATATTTATCCGAAAAACCAAATACAAAATATAAAACCAAAGAAACAAAATAGAAAATATAAAACCAAGAAAAGAAAATAGAAAATATAAAACCAACAAAAACCCATAAAAATCGTAAAATTTGAAAAATTCCAAAATATGTTTTCTAGACATGTCTTCGGTATCGATAACATCTACGGTCTTAGAAATGTCATTCAATAATGGCACGGGACTTTAGATGAAGTTCGAGTGGAGGTGTAAATATTCTTTTCAAAACATGTCACAAATCAAATGGCTTACGCTTATTTGTAATCGAACCCGGGCTTAAAATTATGGCTTGCGGCTACCTCGATCAGAACCCGTGACTTAAACGATGGTTTGCTATTATTTCGAGATAGCAACCCGCTCTTCAAAAGAAAGGAAAGTCTGTGCGCTAAACCAATTTTCAAATATTTCGTGCACTTTTCCTAAAAACAAAACAAGGAAAGTATGTCAAATGACTGCTGTTCCTACACAAATGTTTTTCCGTCTAAAATTCTTCGAGAAAAATATTTGGTGTTTTCTAAAATGGTGGAAAGTGAGTTGCTTGAAAATCAATCGATTCGTAGTTTTTGTAATTGAAAACTCAATCAATGACTTCACGCTTTTAAATCTTTTCGGAAAAATGAGTCATTGATTGAGGGGAGAAATTTTTCAAATTTATATCATCTAACGGACTTTCTTAATTATCCCACGTGCTTAATTAAAATGATAATTGCTCGTGTCAAGGACTAGGAATTTAGGATATGATTGTTAGGATTAGATGCTTATAGATTTGAAATGATTATTCCCATTCTGTTATGATCTCGATTGATATGTTGAATTGACTTTTATTAGTCGATTGTTGTTTGGGTGATGTCGACCACCATATATTTGTATGTGTGTTCACTAACATATGCGGTATATTGGTATATAAGAATGTTCCGATCCGGATCCCCACATGAAGATGATTGGATGCCGAAAGGAAAGGGTAACTATATCTTGGGTTGACAAATGAAGAAACGGAGCTTAATTGGACTTCTATGGAGAGTTGGCATAAATGCAACGTAAGAGGTCTCACCGCATCGCCAGATGGTTTTCTAAGAGATTGAAGAAACGGAGCTTAATTTGACCTCGGTTGGCATTCAAAATGCAACGTAAGAAGAAGTCTCACCGCATCGCAGACGGTTTTCTTCAAACCCTACAACAACATCAATGTAAGCTTCTCAACCACCTAATGTATCTTTGTGCGGATATAATTTTTAAAACAATTTTGAATAAATTGTCTTGAAAATGGAAAATATCGTTTTGAAAATTTATTGAGCTAATCTTTGAAAATCACCGGACTTCATTTTATCAAAACTTAAGTCACCCAATCATCGAATCTTGTCATGGTTTGAGGGGGAGAGTGATTTTAAATAAAATATTTTCAAACGATATCTCTTCAAAAAAGTCCGGATTGTACAATATAAGTAGTGATCTAAAGATTTAATGTTATGTCATGGTATGATTTTTCTTTAGAATCAAGGTCTTTCAAATGAAATTTTTACATTCTTGTTTGATTGTGAAATTGTTTTGTTTTACTTAAAAGATCTCTTAAAACTATCATACGACACTAACAATCTTTAATGTCTTAAAATGGTCCTTATCATCATATTTCAAAATTGAATCTTGCCACGCCTTTCCGAAATTTCTCTAAATGATTTAAATCACTTGGGATCACAAATCTCAAATGGTTTGATATTTCGATCGGGGTAGAGATCGTGTTTTAAATCTCAAATCTGCTTTTAAATGGAATTGGTTTTAGTCCTTTAAAGGCACTCCTGCTCCATGTGCCAAATGATTTCAAATACACAATGCACATGTTGAGGAGGAGGATTTATCCAAAAACCGATGAGTATTTAAACAAGGCCACATTTTCTCCCATGTTTTCTAAACCTAATTAAATCACTTGGGATCCAAAATCTCAAAGGGTTTGATATTTTTGATCGGGGAGAATTTGTGATTTAATAATGAAATTTGATAAAGGTGATCGCTTTGATTTAATTGTGCACGCTCGCTCATATGTGCTAAACGCTTTGAATCTTGAAGCACATATTGAGGGGAGTAAATAAACTATCGAGGTACAAAGCTTTTAAAGTGATTTATAAAGTACCTTGATTGAGTTTTAAATGGTTTCTTAATGGCTTGTGTGATCGTAAATGTGCTTCAAAAGAACTCTTGCCTCTATGTGATAAAAATGATTTCAAATATCCTATGCATATGGAGGGGAGAATTTTACCATGAAAATCAAATGGCTTTTTCATTATGAAAATTGTGATCAAAGAAAATATTTCAAAGTCCTATTGCCTCCTTGTGCTAAACAATTTCTAAATCATATGCACATGTTGAGGGGAGGTTTTCTAAATGATCAAAACTATTAGGGTACAAATGCTTTGATCTCGTATCACAGTACCTTGATTGTTTTCCAAATGATTTTCAATTGGTTTCAAGGAAGAATGAAGCGTACCAAAAGACCGACCATTTTACTTTATGCATGGAGTTATAAGGATGGTGAGGTTAGGTATTTGTTCCCACGATCCGCCGAACCGGAGGATCTTCCGAGGACAATCCACTAGATAGTGTAGAGTCCTTAGGAATATTGAAAAAGGAGAAAATGAGAATATGGGAAGAGTGCGGATGAGAGACGAGCTAGTAATGGAATAAACCCAACAAGGTTCTAGTTATGAAGTCTCGTAAGCAGAAGGGTTGAAGAATGAAAAAGAAATGAATGATAAAAGGGTGAAATGAAATAGCCCTCCATCAATTCAACCTTAGAGGCGTAAATCGGGTTCAATTCATATGCTACTTGGTGGTTACTAAGGTAACACTGGTATTGAAGACAAGACATCATGGACCCAATGATGCAATGCACTAAACTTCCCAAACCACTCAAGTTCCTCTTAAAAGGGCTTGTTTCATTCTCACGGGAACCTACATAATCTATCGACTTCTCTTAGAGATTGTTGATATTGAAGAGGAGACCTCTCCTAGTCTCCAAGAAAGGAACCAAAATTGCACTATTGAGTCTAGAGCCAAGAGATCATCCACAATATCTCGTTAGGACACTAAATTCTTGAAGACTTGCTTTTCACACAATGTGGAAAGTAAGTACATATTGAGAGTCCCACGCATTATCCTTGTGGTATTGCCGTAACATCCGAGTGGTATGTAAAAGTATTCACGATGAAGATGGAAATCCTTCTAGAGCCAACATCAAACAAGCTCTTGGTGGGTGACATGTGAGATCTTCGTAAGATCAAACTTGTGACAACCGGATAGAAACAATGGGGCGATTAGGTCTTGAATCAATCTTGGTCCAGAATGGAATTGACGAATACTTTTGGAAAACCTTCGATGTGCAAACCTTCTTCTCTCTAGCACGTCGAATGTGTACTTATGTTTTAAACACAAAAGTATCTCGATTGAAAATACTTTTAGAAAAACCGTTCGATGTGCGAATCTCTTCTTTTCGCTAGCACGTCGAATGTGTACTCATTCTCTAATACAAAAAGTATTTTGATTGAAAATTGATCTTTCTCATAAAACCTTTCGTATTGCAAAACTCTTTCTTCAAGCAATACGCGATTGTTTTTCAAATCATTTTCATCAATCGGTGAATCTCAATTTTTGGTTTACTCACTCCGTGTTGTCTTCTTTGAGACGTTCGGTTTGAGAACAACTAGAACATTGCGAAACCCCGTCAAGGAGATTCTTAGGAATCCTACGATCACAAAGCGATGCTTGTCGCGATCAACGGGAACCGTGGGCGTGTACCTCAATTCAACGAAAGTGATCAAAGACACTTTCGTGCGCTTTTATTGCTAATCGTCGTATGTAGGTACACCCGACGATTGCGGTGATCGAATTGAGGAGTCAATCCAAAGCCGCATGTTCACAAAGAACCACACTTAATTGAAGAAATCATGACCGGTGCATATCTACATAACACGGTTCGATATTTTATACTATGCTTCGCTACGCCGCAAATATCATGAACCGATGAAGGCTTCCGCTACTCGATGGAAAGATGTCATGATTCAAAAGTGTGAGCATGTCGGTCCGAAAGTCACAACTTCACATGATGGCAACACAATAAAGGGTGATCCAGAGATTTACTGTGGCTGATGATCTCAAAGAAAGCTCGAAGATCATCAAAGATGTGGATCAGTAAAAGGCCTCCACTGAAAGTACAAAATATGCGTACTATGAAGAGTCACTGCTTAAGCACAAAGATTGTTGAAATGAAGAATTGAAGTCTACGAGATCAAGAACAAAGACAAGAATAGAATGCTAGGATTCGAAATGTAAAACATGGGGTGACCTCCCTTAGGGGGAGATTGTTAGGAATTAGAAAATTCCATAGTGAAGAGTCGGTCACCCCAAATACTATCTAGCATATTTTAGCTCGTAGACTTGTCGTTAGTTACGTTATTTACCGTTTACTAGTTAGTTATTAGTTTAGTTTAGCGTAATGCAACACCGTGGAGGAAGGACGGGTCTTTACCCATCGTATACGATCCAGGCCGATAGGAGGTCGTGTATTTGTAGTATAAATACCCCTTCCATCCATGGAAGGGTGGTGCTCTCATTCAATCTAACATTTCCTTTGAGTAAACCTCTAGCAAGAACACCTCTCACTCTACTTTCTCTCTAAAATGTTAAACATGTATTTTGATCATCCAAGACCACCCGAATCATCAAACACATAAATATTTACGATCCTACAAAGGATGAGACCGATGATGTAGCTTACCAAATGCCGTTTAAGATTGAGAAGTTTTCATCACTCTCCAATGATGAAAAGGAGCTTAAACTATCGGTCTATTATAGGAATGAGGAGGATAAGGAGAAAGGAGTAGATTATGTTACGGCCAAGATTTTTGGATTCTATAAGGATTGCTTGAACATAGGACCGGAATATAGAACCGATTGGGGAGAGGACGACCTCTTAGAAAGGTGCATCATAGGGCACTTTTATAACATGGAATCCCCCAATAGAGACCGTCATGAGGAGAAAGGTGACGGAAACGAAGTCACGTAGGGGCACGACTACGAGTCTAGCTACAAGACTCATAAATAAAGAAAAGCGCTTCGTGGGAGGCAACCCATGCTTAATTGTTTGCTTGTTTGTGTCATATATCTTTTGTTGATTGTTAATTCTCATGTTTAAATTTGTAAAAATGATTTATTTTGTTTTTAACCTCGCCTTAATTACATATAAAGGTATTTTACATAAAGGATAAGTGTAGGGAGGATTACACACGTTTTCAAAAGAAACGTAAACATGAGAATTTCAATTAATTAAAAGATATACATGTGTGTTTGTTCGAGTCAAATGCTTGTATCGAGTCATAATGGATGTTTTGCGGAAATTTTCCGATTCTAAAGATGTAAATTTTCCGAATTTTTCTAGAAACTCATGGACCGCTTTTTGTCGGGATAACCCGACATCGAGATCGCAACTCGACGACGTCAGAACGAGCAAAACAACTCGATTACTTTTCTCGTTTTACAGTCGCTTAAATTTTTGGAATTTTCCGGTCTTAATTTTCGAAGTGCAGTAAACATCCATTCCACAAGCATTATATCCTAGTTTAGTAGAGTCTTATATATATTATTACCGCCGATTTTACGAAGGTTTCGTTTGTTTTCTTCAAAGTGTGCATGTTTAATTTATCAAGAAGGAGATACATAAGATGAGAAGGAGCTTTTCACGCAAACGTTCTTCTTGAAGAAAGATATAACCACCACTTTACACGGATCCTACCGAGCTAATCAGGGGAGTACTAGTTTATTTTATCTTTTATTACCTTCCATTATCATAACTTTGATACTTTCGGGGAACATTGAAGACAATGTTCAGTTTAAGTGTAAGGAGGGAAAATAAAACGGGAACTTTGAAACTATGCTTATCCTTGATTATTTGCTTTGTCCAATTGCACTTGTGTAATAAACCATGAGAAGATGTCGGTTAGGTTAATTTTGGCACCAAATTTAAATTTTTTCATGACATATAGGAGTGGGCCATTAGTCTTAACAAAAGCGTCTCACGGATAGGAAGTTATATAACTAGCACAAAAACCCTTTACCACTTAAATTCCACCCAAAATGTGAGGATCACCCTTAGATTAGTAGGAATTAAAGCATTCATCTTTAATGTTTAGAGTGTGAACCGGTAGTATAATAGATTCTAGAACTTGTTTTGTGATGCATCCCGAGATTGCTAGTAAGACTACACTTGTGTAGTTAGGAATAACTAAATGATAAGAGGCATTAGGATAACCCTTGTTTGATACCGTAATATAATTATTTCTTCCACATCGGTTGAGTAATTCCCCACCGCTGCGTTGTACTCATCTTTAGTACACGATACCCTAATTAACCCCTCGAGCCTATCCTTTTCGCGGTTCTCGTGATGTTTCGGTTTTCCGAATATCAATTGTTTACACCCCACCCCCAAATGTACACCCAAATCGCCTTAGCCTACCTTGTCTGCACTCACTTTTAGTGCATTATTGTTATCACCCTAAAAACCCTTAGTTCAATTATCTAGTTGCTTGCATAAGTTGCTAAGTCGAGTCATATCCTTTGTGTACAGTTTTGGGACGATTGGGACTCATGGGAAAAGTTAAAGTTTATGGAATGACGGGAAGGGAACGTTAAATTCAAATTCCCTTTATTCGCGTAATAATGTACTCCAAGTGTTTTGATTTTTTCAATTCGGGTCAAATTAGTGTTAAAGTAATAAAAACTCAAGTGTAGGGATGTGCCTATAAATCCCTATCATTTTGATGTTATCGCAGAGGATGGTAGAGTAAAAGTGTATAAAAAAGAAAAAAAAAAACATACGGGCTACCATCCTACATCTATCTTTAATTTATGTTTGTTTGTTTCAGTTATCTAGAGTCTAGAGTGTCGAGTCTTGGCTTAGCAACGCCATTCTTCGCATGCTTGTAACATAAAGATTTTTGACTTGCCACCACTAAATAGCCTATCCCACCAAACCCTTTGTTTCCCTACCGTAAGCCTAATATTACAACCCTTTAAAAGACCTCTTTCATAGTCTTTCCTAGGTGCTTACGCCAAAGCGATGGAGGTTTGATCTAGTCTTAAGCCTATGGTAATCTATGTACTAGGACCGGTTAATGAGTGTTTATCTTCTATTTCCAACTTGTTATATTTCATATACACCCGAGAGATGTGAGTATCCAAACACCCCATGTGAGGTGCTAGTATGTAATTTTTGTGCTTGCTATGACTTTTGTGGGGCTTATATGTGTTGTGGACTGTTCTAAACCAATGCTTCATGACCCCAAACTTATAAATTAATTGGCTAAAAGCACATTTGCTTGAGGACAAGCAAATACCAAGTGTAGGGATATTTGATAAGGTTTTAAAATGTACCTTTTTTAGGGGTCATTTAAGCCCTTATTTGATCACTTTTGTATCCGTTATTACTTAATATCGTTCCTTTTCACTTTTAGGTATCTTGAAAGCAAAATCTGGAATGACACTTATTCGGACGAAAAGCGCGAATATCTGAAGAAAATGGCCACGATCAAGAATCGAGACACTCGGTTGCTAAAGCGGAAGGGACGGCGTCGGGTGTTATCGTGACGTCGTCGCATCACTTTGTGACGGACTCAGCCAAATTGCTTATTTACAAGTGACGGTGTCGGGGCTTTAAAAGAGTAGGCCGTCATGACTCGGTGACCTAGATTTGATCCGAGACGGCGTCGAGGCTGAAGGGACGGCGTCCACAAGCATAAGGTGGCGCCGTCGCAAGACTAACATGGCCAAGACGAAACCCTAATGACGGCGACCCCCGGCGTCACAAATTAAAGGGTGGCCGTCGCAGATATAATCTTATATATAGAATCCAAAATTTTAGTTTTCGGTGTGTAGTCTTTTAGAGTAAAAAACTAAACCGAACCAAGGTCATCTTATACAGATATTTTCGGTTCAAACCCTATCTTACATCAAGATAAGTGTTTTACTTCATTAATTTAATTATGTCTTCAATTACTTGTGTGTATGCTTGCATGTTCTCCATGTCCGACTAATTTACTTGTGTGTTTGCTTTGGGAATATGAAACTTAATTATTGAATATTGATTGGTTGTCTCTTATCTTAATTGTTAATGATCTAGTAATGCGATATGTCATCCGTTGTGTAGTTAATGCTTGATTAATCTTTGTGAACCTTAGTTTATAACACCTAGAGTTGTTGTAGGCTAAACCATCAGAAGAGTACCTTAGAGTTAAAGTTTATAAATCCCGAAGACTTTGTAGGCTATAACCTTTGGTAGTTTCAAAGAGTTAGGATAAACGCATACCCTACGACCTTAGACACACAAGCGATTAAGAATAAGGACGTGACAATTCAACCATCAATAGGAGATAATTAAGGAGTAATAAAACCTAAGTAAACACATCTTTAAACCATCATACGAGCACACAATAATTAGACATAGACTACCCTCACCTTAGTTAATTAGATAATTAGATAGTAGAAGTAATCGGTAGAAATACCAACCCCACAAATCCAAACCCCGAGATTCGTACCTTTCCATTTCCAAAAAAACAAAACATAAAAAGATAAAAAATAATCTTCCTCAACCCCAACCTTAGTGTAGTAACCTCTCACTAGCATTCATATTCCCCTAGAGAACGATATCAATTCCCGTGGCTTACCCTAATACAACACTACAACGATTAGGTTCAATGCCTAGGGTGTTGAAAAACTTGCTTGACGAAAAGGAAGTTTCTTTGACCCCGAACGCACTGCGTAAGCGTATCAGAAGTGCAGTACGATCAAATGTGGTGCATGTGGTGAGAAGGGCCACAATAAGAGAGCTTGTATAGGTCCAAGTGAAAACCAAACTAGAAAGGTTAGTGGATCAAGAAAGGAAGGAGTACCAGATGAGGTACTAGGCAGCTAACACTACTCATCCAGTGGGATTATAAGTAACAGAGGTATCAACAGGGCCAAGTCAACCAGTTGGAACACAAGCAAGTGAGGTATCAGCAGGGACAACTCGGCCAGTGAGATCACAATCAAAAGTGGAGGGTGGAGGTCAAAGGAAGAAGAGGATCAAGAAAAAAGTCAAGATCGCCAAGTGAGTCAACACCAATGTGATGGTGCAATAAAATAATTTTGTTCTTTGTTTGTGTGTTTTAAGACTGAGTTTATCGATTATGTCTGTTTGTGAGTTTCTGTCTTGTAGACAATAATTTGTACGGATTAATACTTTGTTTGATTAGAAATGGTATTTGTTTTCATTTGGGTTTACCATGGTCTTTATACAAATGTATTGACTATTTGATGCACAAGTCAAAGTTGTTGCATAAAGATTAAGCAAAGGGCCAATTTGGTGCATATTGATTCGGCAACCAGAATGGTAATTTGTTGCATAATGTTGCACAATTCAAAGACGTTTTGCTTTGACATCATCATATAGTTCATACAAGTTAAAGAAATTCATTTACCCAAATTATTTTTGACTATTATAAGTCAAAGTTGCTAAGCAACCAAAAATCCAGTTTGCTGCATACTGATTCAACAAGTAAAAAGAACATTGTTGACTATCACAAGTCAAAGTAGATACAGGTTAATGTTTTCCATCAAGAACACAACTTTAGCAATAATACATACCAACTACATTGTCTTTTTAAAATAACATCAAGCAACTACAATAATTCCACTATTATGCCATAAACATCAAACTTTTATTAACATGATAAGGTCAATACAAACCCGGAAGACCTTATTCCCTGTAATGATGTAAACCAGAAAGATTACACAAGAGCTCCATACGAAACTAAACAAACTTAAAGACGATGAAAAATGTAACACCCCCAATTTCGTGATACGCAACGGAATTCAAACTGGGTGTTACTTCATGGCACAACAGTCATAATAATAGAAAACGAACTCTAATGGAGTCGTTTTAAAAGATTATCATTCGATTTATATAAATATCGAGTTTACAAAATGAGGTCCCGATGGTTTCACGGTTTACAAAATACATTAAATGGGTTTTCGAATGATAATAAAATTAATAGCCTTCTTGAGCATCTGTGCTCCTCCGTGCCAGCCTCGTATAATATGGACCTGAAATACATGCTTAAAACTGTCAACACAAAGGTTGAGTGATATTCATAGAGTTTAGGAAATAAGCCGAGCACAATATTCGTAACGTGAGGTAATTAGTCTCACATTCATAGTTTAGAAAACAAAACAGATATTATTGCACTAAGCTCATGACACATAAACGTTATGACTTGTTAATAAAATTGATATAATAGTAACGGTTGCCCTAATAGGTAATTTGCCAATTAACCTATGGATCTTCAAATATAGTGCGTTTGTTTACGGACTTGGTCGAACAAGCGGGATTAAATCAATCCCGATAGATCTACCCGCATTATTCGCGTTCACCCGCAAGTGATTAATGGTTCATTTTAATGGGTTCTTAAGATTGGCAATAGTGGTACTTAGTGCAAATAATACATTCAAGTATAGTTTCAAAGCAATGTGTTCGATTTAAAATAAAACATGTATTTCCCCCCAAGGGTTTGTAAATGAATTAAGTAATAAAAGTGGGGCTATGAACTCACAGCAGTGATCAGCAGCGGAGTGTAACGATATAATGTTTATCAACGTAGAGTATGACAAGATCACTATCTTTAACGATTACCTAAGAAAGCATAGTATTCGTGTTTTAGTATATTGTACGATATAAGTGTGCAAGTATATGTAGTTTGTTGGCTTATGATGTTGTACATGAATCCTTAAGTTAAAGTATTCCTTAAATGTTGTTTGGCTATCAAAATCAAGAGGTCGTGAAGTAGTTTAACATGTCATATGGTCATTTACTTAGTTTGTCAAAGTCTAGTGAACAAGTTTTAAAACAACTTTCGGTCATTAGATTTATACTAGCTGTGCGGCTAAGTTATGGTTAAGCAATAATAATCAAGATCATATTAAGGATGTGTCTAAGTTAGACAACCTAAATACAACAATCTTGACTCAATCTTGGCTTTATATTAGTCTCAATTGATCAATATATTACTTAAAGTTCTCACTAAGGTTGTTTTCTAGTCAACAACAGGTCAACTTAGTTTTTTTTTGCCGTTTTTAGGTTTTGTCGTTCACTTTCTGCTTATTTGCTCCCGAGTTTTTGTAGAAAAAGTCATTTTGAGCAACTTTCGTGCTTTACACATTTGCTGATTCGGACCAGAAAATGGTCAAAATCGTGATTTAAAATCGTATCAGCAAGCTTTTGTTCCAACACTATATTTTCATCTAGTAAAACTTAACTAGGCATAACTTTTTAATCACAAGTCCTTTTTAAGTGATTCAAAAGGTCAAGTTCATATTTTTATATTCTCTAACAGCTTCTTAAGCTTAATAAAATCTAAGGTCCAAAGTTTACCTATATCAATGGTCTAATTACAAGTATATACTTATATTTCATTGCAGAAAGTTTGGCTGCACATTCAGTCCTGCCAAAACGACCATAAGTTGAGATCTACAACTTTTTTTGACACGCGACTTTCGCCAAACTTCAAGTTTATGTCTTAGATACATTTCATAAAACATAGTCGACTTCCAGAAATGAACAAAACCATGGGTTTTTCCCAAATAAAATATGGTGTGCGATTTTGACATGTTTTACCATTTGGCTCTCATTTACTCATCGGGATGAGTTATGAGGTCTTGCCACCAATAAAACGACCGTAAGACATAGTTATACAAGACTATATTACTGAATTACCCTCAAGGTTTACTGAGATAATCATTTTAATCAAACTTTGGGACTGTTTCAGAATTCATGTTTATAGAACTTACCTAGGACTTGTTTTAGCTTGTTTTTAAGGTCACAACCTCATGTACAATATCAATTAACCCATATTACATATACTACTTATATCAGATTACATCAAATAATTATAGTGATTATTACAATCATATTGAATGACAAGAAAATAAACTCAAATCTTACAAGGTTTAGGATGACAAGTTACTAGTACAACAAGAACAATTCAACCCTTAACCCTTCTAATCTCTAATCCTTGTCTTGAATCTTCAACCCACTTGATTTTAACCCTTGTTAATCACCAAATAATCCCCTTTATCTCAGTCCCTAACACCTTGAATAACTCCAAATCTAACCATGGAATCACTAAAACAACACTTGGACTATGTAGAGCTCACCTAGGCCTTCATCTTTCTTGTGTAACTTATGGTATGAATCAAAGTGGATGATGGTGAAGTGGTGGTGAGGGAGAACGACCATGGAGGTGAGATGAGAGGGTTTTGGTTGATTTTGCATGTCCTAATGAAGAGGATGAGGTGATATCATATAGTGGGGGACAAGGGTGGATGAGTGGAAGAGTTGGTGTAATAAGAGATGGCCAAGTGGCCTTGTGGCTTGTGTTTGCATGCCACCTCTCATATGAGGTGGTAGTGTGTGTGTTATTTATGATAACATTTGGTTTATGAGGTGTAGTTTGGTCCCGGTAATTACTAATGTTAAGCCCTTAAGTCACGAAACTTAAAACTAGGTAACGTAAAAATGTAATACTTATAAAAATATTAAAAATTATCAAGATACTCTAACTAGGTATATTAAATGTGTGATAAGTCTAATTGGGTGCGTTTATGTTGTTAAACCTAATAACGTAGGTTTGAGTATGCGTCTTACGTAAAAAGTAACATATCTACTTAAAAATAATAAAGTAGTAATAGTTCATATAAATTATGATTTATTGGTGAAAATAAATTATTTGGAACATATAGACTTATCGTAGTCTTGTGTTGGTTACAAGGAAAATTACCAGTTACTACCGGTTATTGATTCGTTAAAATAAACAAAAATATCAATATATCAAATTAATCGTAAAGTCCGACAAATCTCACGAATGTGATAAAAGTGATACCGGGAAAGTGATTTCCCCCGGGTCGTGTCCCAACGAGGTGTGAAATTGACGGTGTCGTTGAGTTTCGTGATAAGGACTTGAATGGTTAAATGAAATTTGATTTTGTGATTACGTATTCTACAAAATAAAGAACAGGAATGGAAATAAAGCGAGTAAAGCAACTTAAACTCTAAATAAACTACTACTAAGCCTAAGAAGCAATAAAACAAAGCTAAACTACATCCTATGGTGCTAAAATGCAACAACGCGAAAAACCGGGGACCCACCGAGCCCCCGAAAGTGAAAAATATGCAATTTAAGTCCTACGAGTGCAAAACTAATTTTCCTACATTCTACATGACTAGAAATAATTTTAGAAAAAAGCGGAATATTTTTTCGACTTTTATTTTATTTTCTACGAATTAAAAACTAAATTATACTAATTAATTAATAACAAATACTAAACAATTTTAGAAAATTCTAAAAAAAAAATTACAAAACATTCCTTAAACACTACTGAATGTAAGAAAAATAAAAAGATGGCGCACTGCTTACTGAAATAAGCAGCTAAAAAGGGTAAATAAGCTGGTGGGTTTAAAATTGAAAGGTCTTTATATATTAAATGCTGCAAATATAAACATTAAAAGACCTAGTGCAGTTGGACTTGAAGGGTGTGTCTTTGTGTGCGTGCGGGGAGACCATTGAGGTCGTGGGTTCAATTCCGCTCCGGTTTTTTCAACCCATTTTTTTTGTTTGATTCTTTCTTTTGCAAGCGAGCAGGAGACCAAAGTAAAACTTTTAGACAAAATCTAAACTTACAAAACTATGAAATAAAAGTCATCAAGGACTGTTTGGAACAATGGCGACTAAGGACTGTTGGGACGAAACAAGACAAACACACCGATCGATGATGAACAAAATTAAGCTAAAAAGATTATTTAATAAGCAAAACTAAGGCCAATTAAGCTACACTGTCTCAAAAGAAGCAAATTGCAACTGAAATAAGCTAGAAACAATGAGGGTAAGCAGTTGGAATAAAGTTATCTAGTGGGAATCCTAAAGCTAAAGTATGGGAAACAAGCAATCTAAAAAGCTATAACTAAGCAATACTAAGCTAAAGGGAACCAACTCTAAATTATTTCCACTAAATGGAACCTAAGGGGTCTGAATAAGCAGAAATTAATCCCTAATAAGCACTAAAAGAAAGTGGTGCAAGCTGCAGTTTACATTCACGTCTGAGAACCAAAAAAAGCGGACAAATGATGGATTTAACTTTAAATTAACTATGCTAGGCAAGACTAATGCATAAAGCGAAACTAGATCGAGCTAGGCATACAAGGACTTGATAAAAACCAAATTTTCCAATTTAGACCACCAAATAAGCTAAGAAAATCGCACAAGAACAAGCATTATTCTTTCTTCATCATCTTGATTCTCAAAACAGAAAAACAAGTTTTTTTTTTTTTTTTTTTTTTTTTTTTTTTTTATAATCTAACTTGGTAAAACACAACCTAACAATCTAAACTTGTTTGAATTTAAGATCAACTTTGACCTACAAGTCAAAGTGGGTAGAAATGTGATTTCTGACCATTAGGAACCTGACCCAAACACCACAATAATGGACAGAACTGAATTTCGAAAACTGTTTTAAGAAGCAGAAATTTTAAAAACAGATTAGACCTATTCAACAAAAGCTGTCAAGAGCTAAAATAGCTTATAAAACCTCTTCTAACAAGAATTTACTTTGAATTAAATTAAAGAACATAAAGGAAATAAAGATTGCATAATTAAGAAACAATGGAATTAAAGACTGCAATGAAAATTAAACTGAAATTGAAAGTTACAACAGACATAAATGGGACTAGAACAATAAAATTCTAGACAAATTTATCAATTCTACTATTATCCTATTTATACTATATCTAAAACTAAGCCTCTGTCTTCACTCTTGTCTGCTTCTGTTTGTGTTTTCTTTGTGAGTGCAAACAAGCAAAAATCTCATCTTGTGTGCTTTCTTCAATCAATCCCCACCATCCAATTGGTAGGTATAGTTAAGAGCAAATCTGAGCCGTCTATGAGAGGCTTTCTGCCTTTGGATTGCCAAGGTGGAATGGGATACATGTGACTATGTCTTGGGGAGGGAGTGAGTGGGTTTGGAATTGGGATCAGCTGGGTAAAAGGGTGATTAGGGGTTCCTGGGTTTTGGGTAAAGAGGAAGAAAGGAGGGAAGGCAGGATCGTTTTTATTTTTTTTTGTGGGAGGGGTTCAAATGAGGGTCATGGGATATGGCATGGGGTTCATTGGGAGGTTATGAAGAGGGGTAAAAAAAAAGGTATTGTGAAAGGGATCGAAACTGTAATTTTCCAAAAGTATTACAAGGACCAATTTTGACAAGTTAGAATTACCAAAGGACTAAAAATGTTAATTTTCCAATTTAAAATGTCCAGGGGTAAATTCTGTCAATCTTTGAAACTTCAGGGACTAAAGTTGCCATTTTGCAAAGCCGACTCTATAAGGCTAATTTTGACAACTTGAAAATCCACGAGGGCCTTTTATGAAAATTATCATGTTTTGAATAACTAGGGACTAGATTTTGACAATTATTGCATAAAACACGGTCTAAATATTTTTACATCTTTTGAGACTTTTCAAAGTGTTTTGTTGTTTTTGCGGTGTAGAAAGAACAAAAATGATGAGTATTTACACACTCATCGGTTATCGTATTTGCTTTTACGTTACGGTAAAAGTCAAATAGTCAAAGTCAAAAGTGAACTTTAAAAAGTCAAAAGGGTAAAATAGTCGTTTTACCTTATGAAAAATTACGGGTTGTTACAAAAAAAGACCCAACTTAAAACAAGAAACTTCTTGAGCTTCTTCAACTGCTCATCCTTCACCCTCATCAACATCAACTGCTCCTCCAAGTCTTCTTTAAGCCCATTCCTCGCCATCAGGAAACCAAGAATCACATCGACTACTCGGCAAAACATTGGTGGATCCGTCCATCCAATAAACCCACATGCCGGACAACAGTAGAACCGTCGCCCTGGGTTACTATTTGTCCAGCTTGTTTTGATTGTTGCGTGTTTGCCACAGTCAGAAATAAAGACCATGTTTTTACTGGAAAGTGTGTGAAAAAAGTTGTGTGGGAGTGTTTGATGAAACGGTCATATTAAATTCGGGTAAAAAACTCAGTTTTGCAAATTTAGTCCTTGAAGCAATAATGGTATGACACGTGGACATATGACAACACTACCCTAAGTGACGAGATACTTACCGAGAAAAAATAACGAAAGTTAGTGAACAGTGACTTTTAGTGGCTGTTTTGCATAAAATGTAAACATTAATGTTTTTTTGCAACAAAAATCGTTTCAGTGTGATCCTTGCGTATTCGTGATGCTTTAGGGATCAAATTTGCAATTTACTCTTGAAAAATTGATAACTCTTGGAATTTTTCATGGAAAAAAAAAAGATAAAGAGGGAACTTGTTTCAATGTTTTATTCAAATCATGAAGATTTCAAAAAGAAGTAAATAACATAATCTTTTAATTATTTTTCTCTATTTCATTTTTTTTCTTCACAAGATGCACAATAGACAGACATCATTTTGCATTAATTAAGATGTTGACGATGAACCTAACAAAGTTTTAAATTTGATAGATGTCTTCAAGGTATTATTGTTCATATTTAATTGAACTCATGGAAGGATGATCTATCGGCAAGGGTTTTGCACATTCGACACATAAAACGAATTTTTAGGAGTTTTGATATTTAGGCCTACTAATTAGACGTGCTAATATGCCTACCCAATAATATAGTAACACTTGTCATTAACTTAATAGGCAAAAGTTCAATATAGATATCAAATTTACCATAGATCCAATGAACCAATCATAGACATTCATTTTTCTAATGGAAAAAAATAAAATAAACTTTCACCATTTTAAAAAAAATTAAATATCTCGCAAACCGTTAATCGTTACGCGAAAAAAATTATACCATCGTGACGAGAATTAAATTATCTTTCTATTGATATGCACTTCTATATATTTTTAACGATTTTTTGTTTCAAAATTTCGGCACAGAAAAATCATATATGATTTGTGAAAATCATATGTGATTCGATTTTTACAAATCATATACTCCATCCGTCCCAATTTAAGTGTCCACAATGGAATATTTAGATGTCCCAAATTAAGTGTCCATAGAATACTTCAACCAATGAGATGAGACTTTAGTGGGAGAAAATGATATTTGATTGGTGGAAAGTGTAGTTAGTGAAATTTTCTAAAACTTTGTGCATATGAATAGTGGACACTTAATATGGGACGGAGGGAGTATGATTTTTGCAAATCATATGTGATTTGTAAAAATCATACATTATTTTAAAAAATCATATATGGTTTGATTTTTTCAAATCATATGTGATTTTTGAAAATCATATATGATTTTACAAATCATAAATGATTTTTCTGGGCGGAATTTTTGGAGAAAAAAAAGTTTGTCGAAAATATAGAGAAGTGTATATTTATAGAATGATATTTTAATTCTCGTCGCGGTGGTGTATTTTTTGTAGTTTGAAGATTTACCGTTTGTAAGTTATGTTGTTTTTAAAAAAAATGGTGAAAATGGTCTTTTTATTAATTTTGATAAAAAAATGGATGGCTAAGATTGATTTATTGGATCTAAAGCAAATATGAGATCTATATGGATCTCAACTCTAATTTAATATGCTGTCAAATTTTTGCATTAATCCAATATTACCCTTTATAACTGTCTTCTTGTTGTAAATGTAATGAACAAGAATACAAGAATGAGAGAGGAGGAAGATAGAATTCTTATTAAGTTGTAATCCAAGAAGTTACAAGAGTGTATCTACTTATAGAGTAGATGATTGCATGTAAACTCGAATGGGCCGGGCTAGTAAGCTAAGAGTGAATAGTCATAAGCCCATAATATTAAATTACAACACTCCTCCTTAGATATTCACCGTTTATCATATGCTATATACCGCCTCATTAAAAACCTTATCAAGAAAAACCTAGTGGGATAAAAAAAACTTGATGAAGGGGAAAAAGAGTGCAGTGCGCATAATGCTCCTCCTCAATTCAATATGTATCTTTCAACCGCCGAATATTAATCTTCTGAAGCAGTTGCTCAAACACTTTTGTCGGCAAAGATTTTGTAATAAAGTCCATCTAATCATTGATGTTAAGAATATGTCCTGCAAAGATGACAAATTATATGTGTAGCTTCCAACCCAATATCAATGCATTGGTTGGAAAACATACATTGCTAATACAAAAATTAAGAGAGAAAAATACACTCTCTTTATGCATATTAATTATTAAAGCCTCAGTTGCACTTATGTATGGTACTTAAGGACCAATCATTTTATAAAGACATGTGCAAAAATAATTCATATAATATATGTCCAAATGATTTTTATCCATATAAGGATTCATTCAATTTGATCAAGTAGAGTTCATGAGAACTTTACTAATTACTTCGAGAAGTTAAAGTTGTGAGACAAATTAAATGCTTCTAATAAAAATTCATTTAGAGCAAATTAAACGCTTCTAGAACGTATGTCTCATAAAATATCAATAAGATATTTACATCCACCATAGGACAATATTTCTTTTAATAATCAACTTCATGTTTTTGTGAATTTATTTATTCACAATTCATGCCTTAAAAGACATAACTTCAGAGCTTTTGTGCACAAAGACTCATGTATATCCAATAGATTTTACATAATCATGTGTATGGACTTCTGTCCCATTACTTCTCGTATTTTCACGAGTTGCATTTTCATGTTGGCCAATCATTTCGTTGAGCACTTTTGAATAATAATTGATTTATGATCCTCATTATGCATAATACCAAAGCGCTATATTGTATGCAAACAAATTTATCGGCGTCGTTTTGTTTCGATTCCATATGATTTTAGACATCATAGAATTAGTGAGATCTCATTAGCTATGTGAGGCTCGTTTGGAACCTTCATGTCTAGTGTCTCCTTATGAGACTATCATGGGGTCTTTTATACCTCGAACAACCATCTTGTTTTCATGCTCCATATTTTTCATCGAGGATTTTATTTGGAATCGATTTGTCTATCATGCTTGAGGCATGTCATAATAAAATAATGTCCTTGAGGGACAACTTCTAAATAGAGCATGAGTAGCTGAAATATTATTTTCGGCCAATGTTTATTTATGGCTATTAGATTATCTATTGAATAATCAATTCATCAAAAAATTTCTTTCGAGGATCAACATAATATGATAATTCATTCTGAATTTGCAGCTACTTCTCTCCTCTGAAGGAATTATCCATCTTCTATATCCCATATATGTGCATTTAGGTGGAGTAATTTGCACAAAAACAATAATGGGATATGTTTGGTTTATAACCAAAACCAATTATAAAGGGAGGATTTATAATAACATATTGGCATGATGCTAATTTTGTTGTTGTGCATATTATAATATGTTTTACAACAACACAAGTTTTCTCTCAGTTTCATTTCATAATTTAGAAGTAATTCATCTCATTTTCATGATGAAATACTTACTCGAAATGTTAGGCTCGCATTGAGCTATTAATCATGCAAACTTGAGGTTGCGATTTAATGACCATTTAGACGATGCATCGATTTTAAACTCTAAATGGTTCATACAATGGATTTGTATGCTTACATATATCCATTTGTTTTCTTTCCTATTAACATTGAGGAATTTATTCCCCATTCTAGTTGATAGAATAATAATCAACTTCTTTTGAGAGATTATGACATTAGATTGAAGAATCTTATTCTTCCATAGTTTCGCATCATTAATGACTCGGGATGGTGTGGCGGTCATGCCAAACATATTATAATTATTATTGCTCATAAACTTAAGTTTATGGCGTTGATTAACTTTATTAATCTTTATATAATGCATGTCGAGGAAGATATAAAAGAATATAATGTATCTTTAATACTTAACTTCGTTTCTCATGACAATTTTATATTTCTTTTGTGGAGCAAAATGCGCTAGCATAGATTTTGAAATCTATGAATATAGTGTGTAATATCTTTGACACACTTGTATTTCATGTACATCACATTGCATTTTTGCATAAATAGCATTTTTTTTTGTTTGCTCCTTTCTTATTGTATTTTCGCCACTACTAGTGGTTTGTCATTGTCATACTTCCTCGACCATAGCATTTACCATGATAAATGATCTTTAACCATTTATCTTTACATTATCACATTCACATGAGGGAATAAGGATCTCATATTGATCATTTTATCTCATTCACTTGAGGGAATGAAGATCTTTATGTTGCAACTTGAGGTTGCCAACCAGTTTCTTTAACACGACAATATGGAGCAAATTTAGTAAACGGGTTTATCGTGTTTGTTCAAACATTCCCATTTCTTTTATATCAAAGCATCGTTCTCTATATATAAGTATATTCGAGGCATTAACAATTTCATCGCATTTTTTCTTTACATCATTTAGATGTACTACTTAATATTGCGAAAAATGTGCTCGCATTTGCAAGAATCTCTTGCTTATGATGGTCAAATCTTTCTTTTAGATTTAGACATATATTTAATGGATCTTTCACCATTATATATTTTCTTTTTAATTCAGATCTAACTTGAAATTGTGAGACCGAACTCACTTTTTTTTTTTTTTTTTTTTTTTTTTAAATGCAACTTGAGGTGCATACAATCATAGCAAGATTTTTGGGATTTTTTTTTTTTTTTTTTTTTTTTTTGGTAATGTATCCTTGAGATCTTACCATAATTTAACGAATCTTCATCGTTAAGTATTCCCTTTTGAGGTCCTCACGAAGAAGGCGTGGTTCTCTTAAAAAAATTCTGATTAAAATGGATCTTAACATCTAAAATCCACACAAATATTAGGAACAAAAAAAATTGATGTTTGAGAACTTCAAATCGGACATGTGAACAAAATCAATATTTCTAACATTTTATTTAATTTATTGAAAAATTAGCACTAACTAAATTTAATCAAGGAACCCATAACAATAGGCATATCAACTTGGAGCATTCATGTATATCTCACAATTTATTAGCATAGATTCTAACATCTATGAAGATAGTGTGTAATACATTTGACACACTTATTTTTTTTATACATGACATTTTTATTTGCTCCGTTCTTATTTTACCACTCGTAGTGATTGGTCATTTTTCATATTACTTTGACCATATCCATGACCATGATAAATGATCTATAAGCGTGGATCATTAGATTATCACATTCACTTAAGGGAATGAAAATTTTATGTTGATCAATTCATCACATTCACGTAAGGGAATGGAGATTTATATGCTGATCAATTCATCAACTTCACTTAAGGGAATATAGATCTTTATGTTGATTATTTAATCGACCACGTCCATGATAAATATCATCATCATTGTCACATTCATTTTAAGGAATGGACGAATAGTTGAACTACTTTTATATTTTTCGTCGAAAGCTTATTAGCTTTTCTTTTCAAACCATGTTCTCGATATCGCTAATATAGAAGCATGTTCGAGATTTGAAAATAGAGAATGTTTTCTTAGACATCTCTTCATCAGTATCATTTAAATTAGAATTTTATTTGTTCAGATCTAACACTGAAAATTGTGAGATTTAACTCGCTTACACTTTTTTTTTCTTGCAACATGAGGTGCATACAATAGAGCGAGCTTTCAGAAAAAAATACTTTTCTTTTTCTCAAAACATAACATGAGGTTATGTTATTATGATTCACTTGATTAAATAATGTTCTAGCTTATTTCTTTAACATAATGAGATTATGTTATTTGATACTGTTGAGAGAATCATCATAGAACATTCTAATCATAACTTGAGGTTATGTATTTGATAAAATCATGATAGAACCAGAGTTCTTATCCTTTTTTTTTTTTTTTTTTTTTTTTTTTTTTTTTTTTTTAATATCATAACACAAAGTTATGTTATTTTGACTCTTTCATGAGAATCATGATTCGACATTAAAAAGAATAGCGTGAGGTTACCATTTTGATTATGGTTCATCGTAGTAGAACTTGAGGTTAATACTCTTCTTTTTTTTTTCTCTAAACATAACTTGATGTTATGATATTGTGATTCTCTTGAGAGAATAATAATTGAACTTGAGGTTCATTAAAAGAGATACAATAACTTAGGTTATTGTATTTTTAATTTATTCATTGTAATAAAACTTGAGGTTTTATTATGAATAAATATAATCATAACATGAGGTTATGATATTGATTCATGAAAGAATCATATTAGAACTTGAGGTTCTCTTTTCTTTTCTTTGTATCTTTTTTCCTCTAACATAACATAAGGTTATGTTATTGATCCAATTGATCAAACCATATTAGAACTTGAGGTTCTAATTTATTTTTCTTTTTGGGAATCATGGTTGATCATGAAAACAATAACTCGATGTTATTGTATTTTAATTTCATCCATTATAATAGAACTTGAGGTTCTATAATAAATAACTATAATCATAATATAATGTTATGATACTCTTTTTCAATCCACTTAAGGAGATCATAATACATCTTGTTGATCTTAATAAAAATATAAACAATAACATGATGTTGTATTAGTTGATTCTTTTATGCAGTCACAATAGAACATTTTTGTGTTCTTGTAAACTACAATAAAGTTTGATTTAGATAAGAAAAAAATAAATAAGAATCTCATACCTTTCACAAAAATATACTCCGTATACCATTGAGGCTTTATTTTTCTTTTCACGAGATCTAGTTTCCAAAGTGAATATGACCGAATAAAAAAAATTTAAGATGCCATCTACAAATTAACATACAGCAAATAAAGACATATAAAATTGTATGTAATATTGTCTCAAAAACCAAACTTAGGGTGACGTGCTTAACGATCTATGCATCAGATGGTATTGAAAAAAAAAAAAAAACACATACTGAGTATTAATTTGCATGCTTTATAATTTATACTTTGCTTTATCTCTTGTGCAGAGATACATGCCTAAGGAAGCAAAGCATTACGATTTTTAATTTCCGCTTACCTCTTCTCTTTTAAGGCTTAGTATTTTGTTTTGAGCAATTGGTGTTGATAACGTGTTGTAAATGTAATGAACAAGAATACAAGAATGAGAGAGGAGGAAGATAGAATTCTTATTAAGTTGTAATCCAAGAAGTTACAAGAGTGTATCTACTTATAGAGTAGATGATTGCAATAATATTAAATTACAACACTTCTTAATTTTTTTTTGCTTTCATTAACTTCTTTCTGGTTAATTTTTATAAACAAATCTTTCGCTTACTTTTTCACTATACACACAGGTATTACAGATCTCAGTATAAAATCTCATTCAAAAGATTGAAAATATTTGACTTTACTCACAATTGAATTTTTTTGAAACCTCCACTTCCCGAAGATTATATACATGATTGTTTAAAACTTTAAATTATTTAATAGACTTTATGCACCAGAAGATCATTGAAAACCCATGTATTCAAATTTTCTACGACTTTAATCATGCTCGTGATCTCTGATATTGTTAAAAGGAAGGCATGGGTAGCTACAATTATGATTTTCAAAATAAGGATCATAAAATAATATGCTAAAACAAAAGTTGAACATCACAAGAACTTTCGACAATTATGTTCATGTTACCGGCGGTTCTTGGAGAAGATAGAAAACAACACAGTAAATCAAAATTATTTAATTACTAATGAGGGGTATATTAGGGAGAATACAAAAAGTTGCTTTAAAATTAAGGAAAATGATTGGGATAACTATTTCACATGACTAATTATATGCCTACTCTATTCATTGTTGAACATATGGATTCCACTATCTCTTTCTTCTCACATATACTATTGATTTTGCCACATGTATCAAGATCCTTGTTAGGCACAAAATTAGGCATACGAATTAGGTATGCCATTCACTACTCGATTAAAACTAATGACAAGTGACACCAATCAAATTTGTAGGTCTAACTTTAGGTATATTTATTAGGTCTAAGAATCAATTTTCCTACCATAAAACCTGAATTTCCGATGGAAGAAAATTCGTGAGAAATTTCACAAGGATTAACGACAATTTACACACCAATTTCTTTACAAAGTTTACATGCGAAATATGTTGCAAATTTCTCACGGATTTGCGAAATTTACACTCTAACTAGTAGACCAAAAAACCGCACGAAATATGTCGCAAATTTATTAGACAGAAAATGATGATCTTAAACTTGAAAGAAAGTAACCAAGTTTCCATAATATAAACGAGCTATCAAAGAAAAGTTACGAGCTTATAGTGTTGGGTCGAAACACTAAAAGAAATGGACCGGGAAAGGCGGCAAACTATTATATCTTTGCCAGCATATGACTGTTGGGATTTTAGAACTACGTTAGCCAAGTAACGCATACGAGTACGCAACGGATATGGATCTAGTTAAGCAATTAGGTTTACGTATTTAATAAACAATTAATAATAAAAGGTAAGTTAGAAAACTAACCTTTGGCGATTAATGCACGCAAGTGAGCGAACAAGAATACCAATATGAAACCAAGTATCTAACGTAGATACCTCTCTGAGTATCACACACAAACACGATAACCGAATACGTTCGATAAAGAGCTAGTGAGAACATAAAACAATCAACCCTTGAATTCACTTGAATAGCTCGAACAAGAAAACCCCAAGACCAACTTACTTGCTCCTTTTTCCAAGAACCAGAATCTGCCAAACAAGCAGATAATATAACACCCGATATCGGACAAGATATGTCCGATATATACACCCTTGTTTTGTCCGAAATCATGCCAATGAGCGAACCGAATTCATGTTATATACATGTTCGTGAAACTTAATAAACTTTTTTTTTTTTTTTTTTTGTGAAATGGTTTTCTATTATTACTTGTAATAACAGATTACAATAAGATGGCGAAGCAAGCGAAAACAAGGCGTACGCAACCCCTTTGAATAGCAAACCAATTCTACTAAAATGAAATTTTGTGACTTAGGGGTCGCAATACTTCTTGGATCAATATATAGATGCAAGTTTGGAGTTTTAAGAACAAAACAAACTAGAACCAAATCTGTTTAATGTAAACGATTGGGTAGAAGTGCTTGATTGGTGAATCGACCACGTAGGTAGATTTAGGGATTATATTTTAGTCGTATTTTATGAAGCATGAGTTTGTCTGTTTTTATATCTCACGACATAATACCTAACATGGGCTTTAAACTTGTGTCTCAAGCTACAAAACCATAGAGTCATAGACCCCCAATCAGATGAAATAACAAGGCCCAAGGCTTTTCAAACTGACCCATATTGAAAGTTAAAACAACTCAATGGGTCAAGTATCACGATCGGGTTACATGCATGCAATATGGATCGACTAATGTATATTCAAGTATTTATATGTTCGGCACGTACACTCGTGTTTATCGTGTGTGCCCCCATAGGCTCACACACTTTTAGCGTTGTGTGTTTTAGACTCCCACAAACCAACAATGACAATTAAAAATGAAATTAGAGAAAGCACATGAAAGTGTAAAAAGGACATCGGACGAAAATTTGGAGTTCTTTAAAGTCGTTGGCATATTATACTACAACCGATAAGACCTTGCAGTGTAAACAAGATACATAAAATCTTGTAAACCCGTGCACAATATTGCATAATAAGATTAATGAATGCAAGGGATTTTTCATAACTGAATTCAATAAATTATATGCTCCGCCGCAAGGAAGTATGAAACAAACTTGGGTCGAGAGGTGTGAAACCTCAAGAAAAAAATAACTACATGCTATATAGGGGTGTTCATCGGTTCGGTTATCGGGTTGTTCGGTTAATTTTTTTTTCTGGGTATAACCGAGAACCGAACCGAACCAAAATTAAAATGATTCAACCGAACCGAATAACCGAAAACCAAACCCCCATAACCGAATAACCCGAATTACATAAATTTAATTATTTATTCATTTATTTATAAGATTTTTAGAAAGAAAAAAAAAATTAAAGCTTAAAAAATGTTATATTTAAAAGAGTTTTAATATATTTTTTATATAAATATATAAAAAATTCTATATATTTATTTGAATTCGGTTTTTGGTTCGGTTTTCGGTTTGGATTGCTAAAACCATAACCGAACCGAAAACCGAATATTTAATTCGGTTCGGTTACGAGTTTGGTTTGGTTATTTTCGGTTCGGTTCAGTTTTGGGTTTCGGTTTATTCGGGTATTACCCAACCCATGAACACCCCTAGTGCTATATGTAGTGTTCTCTATGACTATATTATAATGTTGTTCTTTTCAAAATATAACGTTGTTCTTTTTATTATATGTAGTGTTCTCTAAATTAAATTTTGTTATTTTAATCTAATTTTATTTCTAATTAAAATGTGAAAATTAAGAAAAAATAAGTCAGAGTCTCTAAATAGGTAGAAAAATTGTATGATCGAGTATCATTACCATTGTCATGCTAAAGTGACACTGAAAATCAATGTTATCACACCTAATGTCGTAATAACCTAAGAAGGCCTGAAATTCATACAATAAAATAGATAATCGTATAGTTATACGAGAGTTGGCTCATTTTGTAAACTACCATGTTCACTTCTTAGATACAGTAATTAAGAAAGTTGTGATCCAATAAAAGGTCTTCAAAATGAGCCGATACAAGTCAGACTGATTCAATACGTTGATATCGTTGTTTGACTCCGGGGGACCAAAAAAAGCATGCCAAATCCACATATCTTGTGATGCGGTGACTTCAAGCATAATAATGGGAACACCATAGTCACCTCTCGTGTATTGCCCTCTCAAACTTCTAGGACAATTCTTCCATTTGACGTGTGTACAGTTGATGCTACCAAGCATCCCAGGGATGTGATGTCTCGCTTCATGGGCCTCGAAAATGCGTGCAAGGTCGTGTGCTGTTGGCCACGTAGGTACTCTCGACCGCATCTGTTGAATGATGGCCTCACAAAATAATCAAGACTTTCACGTGGCGTTCTTGCGGACATGCATAAATATTCATAATACTCATCGGGGATTGTCGGTTGCGAGTTGCTTAACGGTCGATGTGATTTTTGTTTCGCAGTGAAACTTTTTTAATCGCTTGTCATAACCTTCTTGAAAATACGGGTATCTCGCTTCAATGTCGCCCACTATTTTCAAAAACATGCTTTTCTCCATTCAAAATTTTTTTTGAAAGTAAACTTCGTTGTACTTTGGTGCTTCAACGAACCAATCATTCTCTAGAGTTTGAAGACCTATTTCCCGATGACGATCTATGCTACTACGGCTTTGAAAGCTAGAACTTGCCGTGTCTTCAAGAAACTGAGCCGCGTGAAGCATAACTTGCATCGAGCTACCCGTAGATAGATCGTCGGACGAAGACGGAATAACGTATTCGAATTCGGTAGAATCGGAAGACATTTTGATGATAAAAAGGTTAGGATTTTATGAGAAATTGAAAAATGGGTTGTGATGATTTTGTGAATTTAAAATGTGAATGTGGGGTTTTTAAAAAGGTGTGAGATTTTTATTTTATTATTATTATTATTATTATTATTATTATTATTATTATTTTAATTTCGTCCAACTAGCCGTTGGAGGCTATTATATCCGTTGAAATCACTCGGCTTCCCAACCCGCTCCTTTAACCGATTTGTGCTAACCGATTGGGTCGGGGCGTTGTTACCGATCTACCCGATCGGCACTGACCCCCAACCTGAGTCCACTCCCTCCCCTCTAAGAATCGATGAGAATAACAAAAAGTGTGTAAAGTTTTGTTCATCATGTTTCCCTTTATTTATCATCGATTGCATCAAAAAAATTTGTTCAACAAGAAATAACATCGAAGTTTTTTTTTAAGAAAAATGGTTTAGTGAACTTTTTACAGTATTTTCAAAATTTTTGTTGAATCAACACATTGATGAACAATACAATGACGAGCATAGAAAAATTATTAAAAAGATAGTTTAAGCACTTTTTTACTTCATAGATGTTGTTTTAGTTTTGTTTTCAACAATTCTTTTTATTTTGAATCCTCTATGTTACAGAAAGTTTCAAATTTTTTGGATGATATATTTTTTTTTTTGGAATGGCAATTTATTTAAAAGAAAACTAACAAGGTGTTAGAAAAATTATTAAAAAGATAGTTTAAGCACTTTTTTACTTCATAGATGTTGTTTTAGTTTTGTTTTCAACAATTCTTTTTATTTTGAATCCTCTATGTTACAGAAAATTTCAAATTTTTTGGATGATATATATATTTTTTTTGGAACGGCAATTTATTTAAAAGAAAACTAACAAGGTGCTAGAGTTAAAGAGATACAAGATAAGGGTTTTTTAGCCAATTGTTCCAACTAAACGAGGATTTACATCGATACTTGCACCAATAAAATGATCTAGAAACAATGTCATAAAAAATTGTTGCCTTCAAGGGTTTTGTAGGCTCAAAAAGAAGTTTATTCCGGAATGACCAAACGTGCCACCACATAACATAGAAAATGCCCTCGAGGATAAGTTTGTGTTTCAGCTGAAGACGTATCGATAGAAGCCACTCACACCAAGCATCATAGGAGGTACCTTCAGCTTGCGGGATATCCCACCATTGCGAGATCATATGATAAAGATTAGAAGTCAGATTGCACATGAAAAACAAATGGTTGGAGGATTCCACTCCACTATCACAAATGGGGCAAATGATGGATTCGATCATAATACCTCGGCGAGAAATGTTAAGACGCGTTGGAAGGCCTTCAAGCTTCACTTTCCAAGCAAGGATATTAACCTTAATGGGGACTGATTTGATCCAACGAGTCTTAGAGGAAACCTTAGAAAATCTTTTACCATCAATCGCTTTTCGAATAGAGGCCACCGAAAATTCCCCTGACCCTTCTAAAGACCAAGCCCATCTATCAGAAATCGGACGTAAACTGACATCAGAAACCAATACAGATAGCTCGTTAAGTTGAGCGAGTTCAGCACCACTTCTAGGCTCACGGCGAAACGAGTTCTCCATCCTGTCATCTGCAAGTTTGACATTAACCGTCGCATTCTTATTGTTTTCGAGAGCGTACAAGCGCGGATATAACTCCCTAAGAGGCCTATCACCAATCCAATGATCGTTCCCGAAAGATGTGATGGTACCATTACCTAACTTTAAGTGCATGAAATCCGTGAAATTAATACCTTGTTGATGAAGATTGTCAATTTCTTTCACAATGTGTAACCAAGACGAACGATTACAAGATGATAACTTCGATCCGATTTGCCCTTTATTCCCATGAATTGCTTTGATAATTCGAGCCCAAAAATATGAACCTTGAGCATGAAATCTCCGCACCCATTTGAGCATTAAAGCCCTATTTAAGGCAAAAAGACTAGGGACACCGAGACCCCTTGACTTTGGATGCCAAAACATTAGACCATTTAGTCCATGTCGCTTTTTGGAGAAAGATTCGTGACCAACGAAAAATGTCCCGCATAGATTCCACTTATTGATAACCGATATCGAGCTTTAAAATAGACAAATGAAATATAGGAATGGAAGTTAACACCGATTTGATGAGGTAAGTCTCCGCCTATAGATAGAGATTTCATTTTCATTTGGAGAGCGAGAACTTACCTTGTTAATGACCTCCTCCCAAGCATCACTTCTAGACATCGAACTCCCTACCTTAGTACCAAGATATAAGAATGGAATTTTAAGCAGAAGACATCCAAGTTTAGACGCGGCATTAGAGACTATGTTCTTCTCCACTAAGGTACCCATGATTTTACTTTTACCCATGTGGATCCGCAATCCAGACGCATGATAGAAACAATCAAGAACGTGGGTTAAAGTAGTGATGTTTCCTTTACACCATTGACCCACAAACACAACATCGTCTGCATAAAACATATGAGTAAGAGTCGTAGAAGAGTTTAATTTAATGCCTTTGTACATACCCGCTTCCACCACAAGTTGAAAAGAGAGGTGAAGGGATTCCATAACTAAAATGAACAAGAACGGAGAAAGAGGGTCGCCTTGTTTAAGGCCTTTGAAAAATGGGAATTCATCTGTAGGGCTACCGTTAATGAGAATAGACCCTCTCGAGGAGTTAAGGCAACATTGGATCCATCTGCACCACTTAACACCAAAGCCGAAATTTTGTAGAATGTCATCTAAAAAATCCCATCAAACCGAGTCGAACGCTTTTTCAAAATCAACCTTGAAAATTAAAGACTTTTTGTTTTTACGTTTGCACCATTGAAGCACCTCGTTAAGAATGAAAGGGCCATCAAGAATTTGTTTGTCTACAATGAAAGTGGATTGCACCTCATTAACAATATCACCCAAAACATCGACGAGATGATTTGACAAGATCTTAGCAATGATCTTGTATACACTCCCAATGAGACTGATTGGTCTAAAATCTTTAACCAAGTTGGCATCTGGAATCTTTGGAATCAAGGTGATGAAAGAGGAATTGCACCCACTAGGGATAGTACCACAATTAAAGAAGCAATTGACGGCTTCAAAGACATCTTTTTCAATGGTAGACCAAAAATGCCGATAGAAACCGAAAGTAAATCCTTCCGGACCCGGGGATTTGTCAATTCCGCAATCCCATACTGCTTGTTTAACTTCCTCTTTGGAGATAACACGTTCCAAATCAATCTGCTTCTCAAGGGGAATTTTATTCGGAAAATCAAAATCAAGACGAGCACGGTGGGAATCTGGATTGGAAAAAAGTGTACTAAAATGATGATAAAATTCTTGTTTAACCTTGAGAGGTTCCTCAATCCAAATTCCATCAGTCATGATGCCACGAATATTAAGTTGGTTGCGTTTTTTGTTCATCATACCGTGAAAGAAGCTTGAGTTCTCATCTCCTTCTATGCTCCATTTAATTTTGGCCTTTATGGCCATTTCTATAGATTGCAGTTTATCAATATCAAGAAGCTTGTTAATAACCTCTGATCTTTTATTAATCAAATCCGCAGAAGAAGCACCACTATCAATGTCCAAATCCAAGTCGTAGAGTTTGTGGAAAACTAGAAGGTGGGGTTGAATAGTTTTACCAATTTAAAACTTCCTTTTAAATATTTAGATCGACTTATGTCAATCTATTTTGTTGTTTATGTTGGACATTGATAGATAGATATATAAACGTGTAATGAAAGATAAAGAGTAATAAGTACATCACCACGACACAAGTTATTTATAGTGGTTCGGCTACAAGGACACCTTCCTTGCCCTACTCCACTCCCCGAGTCACCTACTCGAGAGTTCGTAAACACTACACCAACTCATTATGGAAGAGAAGCCTTCACAACGTCGCTTAACCTTTTTCCGGTACAAAGCTAAATACCGAGTTCCTTCACACCAAGGCGAACCACACCTAACACAACGTCGCCTACCCTTTATACGGTGCTAGGCTAACCACCGAGTTCTTTCACACCAAGGAGAACTAATCCTATCACAACGTCGCCTACCCTTTATTAGGTACTAGGCTAAGCACCTAGTTCCATTACTATGGAGGAACTACTACCCTTCACGACACAATACCTAATCTCAAGGAGATCCACTCCTTGTTACAACATCATCAAGGATATCACCATCCTTGGAAATAAACAAATACTTATATGTATAACGATGCTCCTCATCAATTATACGACCTAGGAATTCTTTCCAAATGCAAATTGATTTGATTCTTCGGCATCCTTCACTAATGCCTTTGAAACAACGCTTGACACCCTTCACTAATGCCTTCGTCTTGACACCTTTAGCATTCTTCACTAATGCTTTGACATGGATGATGAGCACCTTTCACTAATGCTTTAATCTTGACACTTTCGGCATTCTTCACTAATGCCTTCAACCCAACATCTATGGAGGAAGGGAGAACTATCAACAAGAGAACCTTAGTTATCTTGATGATGACGAAGCGTGGCAACTCATGGACTTGAGCTTGCTCGTCTTCAAGAAGTGGTGATCTTGCCTTTAAGAGGAACCTAGAAGATCACACAAAAACAAAAGACAAACTACATAGATCACTTGGATCTGAGGTTAGAGGGTTATAATACTTGGGAAGTATGTATGTGAGTGATGATAGAAAGGAAGAAATGGCTCTCTATTTATAGAGAAAATTCTCTCTTGTTCCCGGATCCCACGGATCCCTTCCACTGGGATCCGGCTAGCACAAAGCCAGGGGATCCGTGGAACGCTCCTCTTGCCCATGGGTATTTTTGGTTATGGGTCATGGGTCATGGGTTATGGTTTGATCCATGGTTTTCTTTCTAGATACATTGAACTTGGTTAAGTGGTATATATAAAACCATGGGTTATGGGTCAATACCATTTGCTAGTTTTTACCCATTTAGTATATACTTGTTTTTACCCATTTTAGTATACTTAGTTTAAGTATATGCTAACCCAATATGTAAACACTAGTTGTTGTACATATGTATTAAAATCATAAAATCACTTATACTTGTTTTAGTGTTTTATGTGAAAACGTAAGTGTGTTAGGAAACTATCAACTCAAACTATTTACGTATTCTATTTGTTTCGTTAAAATGATTTTACATTTGTTATCGACAAAATATTAGAAGATCGTAAAATATAAATAAACATTTTTACGGCTTATTTGTATTAACAATCTCCCCCTTTTTGTTGATGACAAAACATAAAATTATTTTAAGGAAAAGCAAAATTTCGTAAAAGTTTGAATTTGTAGTTTTTACTTTCTTCTCCCCCTTTTTGTCGAAATAAAAAGTGTTAAAAGAAACTAACACAAATTTTTATAAGAAAAGGTATGTAAAAATGTAAAGAGAGCAAGTGACGGGAATGGTACTCGTCGTAACTCCCCCTTGACGAGTCCATCCCTTTGAAAGGGCGTCAAGGACATGACGAAAAATAAACTGATTGTGTTTGCAATTATGTTTGCAAATGGTTCATCTAAGTGACGAAAAACATGCTCCCCCTTGAAGATTTTAAAGTTGCAATGGGGTGTCATGAAGTATAGTCCAAAATCAGATTAAGTTGCAAATGTTTTTGCAATTACGTTTGACACAAAGCTCCCCCTAGCTTTATGGTGTCTAAATCTTCATGTGTTATTTTGAAAATCTACAAAGTAAAGGTTAAAAAACAAGAGTATAGTGCATAATTTCCTGCAAATAAAACTCAAGTTAGTAGAAATTTGTGCTTCGTATCACGGATCCCACGGTTCCCTTCTTGTAGGGATCCGTCTAGGCATTGGAGGATCCGTATGCATTGACAGTTTTTTCGAAGAATGAGAGCTAATGAAGATGTGAAGTGGTATATGATATAGCAAGCACAAAACACAAGGCACATAGCAATTATGGCATATAGATATTCATTCAATAAAAAATAAGAGATGATCAACCAAATCTCCAAAACTAAGAGAATGAACTAGCCATACAAGTGCTACTAATGCTAATGAGTTACCCAAATTCTAGATTCAACTAAAAGCTTTAATGATGATCAAGAATGAGATAGGTTTCCTAAACATTCTAAGTTTGAGCTTGTGACTTATGATGCTCATTATAGTTTAGGCTTGTTGACCTCTTCGAAACGTTCGAGGAGGTGATAAAACATGAAACGTTGCTCTTCACGTAGTTCATGTATCAACCTTTCAACATGTTTACAATGATAACAATCCTTGTCGTGGTTTTGAATTTCTTGAAGTGGAAGTTCAAGTGAAATGGGTTGAGGATCTTCAAATGAAGGAGGAATTGGTGGAGGCTCATTAAGTGATGGCTCTACAATGTTTGAGGGTGGAGGTAAAGAAGCATCAACTTCCATGTGGTCGGTGGTTGTCTTTGATGTCTTCTCATAATCTAAAATGGACTATTGGGGGGAATGAGAGAGTTTGATGTTGGAGCAAGTGTTGATTTAACACTTTGATTTTGTTGCTCACCCTTTTCAAGTGAATTTTTTGGTAGTGGTGGAGGATGAGATAGCCAAGGAGGTAAGTCTTCTACATTGTGAGATGATTGTGAGGTGGCTCTAGGCACTAATGACGTTGGTTGAGTTGTGGAGGGTGAAATCCTAGTGGGAACAATCTTCTTGGGGATTAGTTTGATTGGTTTCCTTGGTGTAGGGGAAATCCTAGCATTAGTGGACTTAACCGGAGATGATTTGGTTGAGGAAACTTCGTGTATGATCTTAGCAAGTTTCTTGGGTGGTTCTTGAGTGGATGAGTTAGCACTAGGAGCCTTTCTCATGATAAAATGACTAAGGGAGATGGTTTTAATTGCTGATAATTGTGTTTATGTTTGATGACTAAAGTGTTCTTAGCAATATGGCTTATAAAGGGAAGAGCTTGGCAAATGCATTTAAGACTTAAACCACTAAGATTCTTGGAAATGTGATGATTAACATGCACAAGGTTGAAGTTCAGAGTTTTACTGATCTAGGAACTCATTTAAGATGAGATGGAGTGTTTGAGTTAGAAAGATGAGTTGAAATGATTGTTTTAGCAATGTTTGACATAAACTGTCACCCGGATCCCACGGTTCCCTCCTTGTAGGGATCCGACTAGGCTAGTCCTAGGGATCCGGCTCTTAGTAGTTATGACAGGTTTGAAATGAGGTTTCTAGGAGCTAAAGCCTATCTCATTTTTAGTGTTTGATTCTCTAAGTGTTTTAAGATGAGAGGTACTTGAATGATCAAAGGTAATAAATGTTATAGCAAATGATTGCTTCTTATGGAAAGGAGATGAGACAAGATGACTACCAATGGATGTCCAAGAATAACACTAAGAGTTTTGGTGGTGTCAAGTCATAATAAATGATCCTAGTGATCAGATTTAAGCTTGAGGTGAAATTTGAAAAAATCTTTAAAAATCAAAAGAATTAAAAAGCTAAATTCTTGACCCATTTTGGGATAGAGATGACTAGAAACAATTTCCTAAAATTGTTCAATGTATCCACCTAAGTGTTTTAAAAGATGAGAAACAATTTGTGAGTATTAAAGCGGAAATATGGTGAGTTTTGATGTGTTGATAAATCAAGAGGCATTTTGACTAAGATCTTAAGTAAGCCTTTAGTGAGTCTAAGCCTTTCTGATCCTTGAAGTGGTCCTAGTTGGATTCTAAAATCATATGCTTAGCTAATGAGATGTTATCTAGAAAGTTATCTTGATGCAAGAGATGTTGTATTGCTGATCTGATATCACGGATCCCACGGTTCCCTCAAGGGAGGGATCCGGCTAGGCTAATCCTAGGGATCCGGCATCAGCAGATCAAAACCTACACAAAAATGATGTGCAGATTTTGCACACTAATAAATCTAAAATAAAGCAATATAAACAAGCATGTCATCACAAAACAATACTTATAAAGGCATGATAAAGTGACAATATCCAAGTTATCATAAACCAAAAGTGCTAAAACGCAATCATCCAAACATAAGATAAAGAAAAATAAGCATATTCCTATTGTCTCTTTCATCAATCCTTTCTTTTCCTTTTTGACGGCTTAGTGAGGTTGTAAGCGAGGTTTTGAATCATGCCCCTCAATTGTTTAAATTCTGCGGTCTCGTTTGGAATGGTTGGAAGTTGTTCGTGGTATTCAAGGATTTCTAATTTGATGTTGGCTACGGGGTGGACGTCTTCCTCATATTTATCTTCTTCTTCTTCACCGGCCAAGGAGTCCGAGAGAGCTTCAGGTTTCTCTACATTGACCATGAACCGTTTAGGGGGTTGTTTGGTAAGAGGTACCATGACATGATCGGAAAGGTAATGATCATCGTTAATAGGAGATGGTTGCAATGCACCAACATACTTACAAAGTCGTGTTAGGAGCATACCATACGGAAGTACTATGTTGGAAGCTTTGAATACCCCAACCATTCTCCTTACCATGTAATAGGCAAGATTAAATGGCCTTTGGTGGGTAAGAAAATAGATCATTTGCACAAGACATGCATTTGGATGATCTTTGTTTCCAACTAGGCTAATGACATTTTCCTAAGATTTCTTCCCATTTTCTAAACATGGGATGCATTTGAAAAGTTCCATTTGAAAGGGATCACGGTGAATGAGCGTTTTATTACGGTTGTAACGAGATTGGTTGGTCTAACTTTGAAGATAGTATCTCTAATGGTTTCGGGATCGTCGAGAGGAGTGTTATAGAGGCTTAGGATCAAGTGCAAGGTTTTGAGCGTTAATTGCCCAATCTTGAGAGTACATACAAATTCCTTCACAAGGAATGCGAAGAATTTGAGCAAAGGTGTTGAGAGGAAAAATAAAGTTTTGTTTGTTGATGATGAAGGCGATTGAGATGCTATTGTCGGTGTTTCTAATGATCCTAAAGCTTTTGTAAAATTCAAAAATGAAGACCGGACAAATTTGTTCATCTATGTCAAGGAGACAATCAAAATTGATTGTCGAGAAAACTTGACGAATGTCGGTATCTTCAAGGAAACATTCCTTGACTACACGACCTTCGTGGATAAGTCGTTTTACAAGGCTTTTGAATATTTTACGGTCGGTTTTGGTCAATCCCCTTTTACGATAGTAGTGAGTAAGGTAATGGACGGTGTCATGATGATCTTGTTGAGTGGCTTTGGGCATGGTTGGTCCTAAAAATACAAATTTTCAATTAGGTAAGATTAGTTGAAATGGGTTTATGGTTTTGATTTGTATTAACAATGTTGTGAACACAATGTGATTTTGTTAAAACCCCCTTTTCATGATTAATTTGAAAAAGCCCTAATTGAGTTAATTGATTAGAAATTAAGAAACCATAAACCCTAGGATGAGGATGATGAAAATTAGAACAAGTTAATGTAATTACTTACAATGGTGTTCTAGGAAGGAATACTTGAGAGTATGGAAGGCAATGAGGATGAAATCTGTTTTTGTGTTGAGTGAATAGAGGGAAAAACAATCGGCGATGATTTTTAAAAGCGTATAGTGAGTTACATTCCACGGTTCCCGGATCCTTTGTATTTGGGATCCGGCTAGTACAACTAGAGGATCCGCCATCGGGAGACGAAAAGGAGTTGTTTGGCATTATTTTTGTAGTAGACTTATAAAATAGCTTATTAAAAATAGTTCGGAGGTATTGGATGAAGATTGTTTTTGGATGACGGCTTTTGATGAATCACATATCGAGGGTTCATATGTGATGACAGCGTTAGTTTGACGAGTCAAAAGGAATACTATTCCTGATGATGAAAAAAAAACGGGAAAGTGACGAGAGAGACTTCTAACGACGTTAGTGATTAATAAATAAAGAGAACTTATGAAATAGATTGAACTCATGTAACCTTATCTAATGAAAAGTAAAACATACCTCTATGCTTCTTGGTTTGGCATAATACCAAAAATACTTCATGAGCTTTTAAATTAATCCTTTGTACTTGGTGTACGTAAGTTGTGATTACTTTTTAGATCCTTCCTTGAATGTTGACTTCATTATTCTTTGAATGAAGTTTTTGGAGAGATTCTAGCATGAAGATTTCTTGAGAACAAAAATTGTTAGAATCATCTATCAATGTCCAACAAGATGATTTAAAAGAAAATATGACCTAAAAATCCTTCTTTGTAGTTTTCAAACATACACGGACCGTATCAAGTCTTTAAAGTACAATACACTTTAAAAACTTGGTAACGAAGCTCGATGCAAATTGTGGAAAACTAGAAGGGGGTTGAATAGTTTACCAATTTAAAACTTCCTTTTAAATATTTAGATCGACTTATGTCAATCTATTTTGTTGTTTATGTTGGACGTTGATAGATAGATATATAAACGTGTAATGAAAGATAAAGAGTAAGAAGCACATCACCACGACACAAGTTATTTATAGTGGTTCAGCTACAAGGACACCTTCCTTGCCCTACTCCACTCCCCGAGTCACCTACTCGAGAGTTCGTAAACACTACACCAACTCCTTATGGCGGAGAAGCCTTCACAACGTCACTTAACCTTTTTCCGGTACAAAGCTAAATACCGAGTTCCTTCACACCAAGGCGAACCACACCTAACACAACGTCGCCTACCCTTTATATGGTGCTAGGCTAACCACCGAGTTCTTTCACACCAAGGAGAACTAATCCTATCACAACGTCGCCTACCCTTTATTAGGTACTAGGCTAAGCACCTAGTTCCATTACTATGGAGGAACTACAACCCTTCACAACACAACACCTAATCTCAAGGAGATCCACTCTTTGTTACAACATCATCAAGGATATCACCATCCTTGGAAATAAACAAATACTTATATGTATAACGATGCACCTCATTGATTATACGACCTAGGCATTCTTTCCAAATGCAACTTGATTTGATTCTTCGACATCCTTCACTAATGCCTTTGACACAACGCTTGGCACCCTTCACTAATGCCTTCGTCTTGACACCTTTAGCATTCTTCACTAATGCTTTGATGATAAGTGCTTATTCACTCATCTTTTTTACCCGCCTAAGACCTCAAAAATGACTAAAAACACCCAAATACGATCAAAATATGTCAAAAATATCCTTGGAGTGTGTTTTATGTCTTGCAGGTACAAAAGGATTGAAAACAGAGCTAAAACGAGCAAAATTGAGCCAAAATCAGAAAAGTGCTGAGAAGCCAGTGCCGGGAGTGCATTTTCTACATTTTCATAGGCTGGGACGCGTTTTTAGAGTGAGAGTAGGAAAACAAACCTTAAAACCTAACCCGAAACCAAAAACCAAATTTTACCATCTTCCCGATACCGATAACGCCCAAAATACCTTTTAAACCAAAATTCTATTTTAAAAACCCATTTTGTAAAAAAAATTGTATTTTTCTTAAACCCAATTTTTAGTTTTCAAAAGTAAAAAAAAAAAAAAAATACAATTTTTACAAAACACTTTTTAACCTTTTTAATTAAATAAACCATCCCTTTTACCCCTTCCCCATTTCTTCCTTTTCTCTTAATCCCATAAACCACAACCAGAACACGAAAAAAAAATTAATAATAAAACCCATCCCTTTTACACGCTAAGTCAGAACACTGAAACCTACCGACACTTCTTTTCTGCTCCACTCAACCTATCTTCACGGGGCCCAAAGCTATATCACGTGTTCCCTTGCCAAGTCATAGACGGCTCAGATTGATGCAAAGATTGTACCTAACTAATTGATGGCTTGGATGATCACAGAAGAAGCACACGTTGGGTCTTTGTTTGTTTTATCTCACAAAAGAAGCACAAGAAGAAAAAGAAGGAAGAAAGAAGACCCTAGGAACTTTTAGTATAAATAATCCATTGTAGCCAAAGTTTTGAACTTGTCTAGAATTTTATGTTCTAGTTCCATCTTTCATTGTCATTTACATTTCTTGTAGACCTTTAATTTTCAATGCAATTTAATTTCAGTTTTACTTCCAGTTTATGCAGTCTTGAATTTTACTCATGTTCTTGAAATCTGTCCTTATTGTTCTAAAAGTGTTTGTGTACTTGTCGAAACTTCTTTTGAGTTTCCATTAGTAGTGAGAATTCAGTTTTAAGGTCCTTTAACAATTTTTTTTAAAAATCAGTTAGCTATTCTGCTCATCGGAATGTGTTTGGTTTAGCCTTGTTCGTGGGTCAAAAGCCACAAGTTGACCCATTTTGATCCTAAAACTAGTTGTAAAGTCTTTTGCAAGTTTATTTGACTTAGTTTCAAGCACAAGTTTGGATAATAAAAAGGTTTTGATAGTTTTTTTTTTATTTGTGTGTAATCTGTTATTTTTTCGTCACGTGAAGACAAAAACCTGACCTTGACTGACTTATTTATAAGATGTCAAGGGGTCCACAATGCCCACCTTTAGCTTTTCTAGAAACCCATCAGTGCTATTTCCATCAGCTTTAGCCTACTTGGTAAGTTAGGAGTAATTTGAGTGCTAATTTTTATGCCAAAAGTTCCCCATGGGAATTGTTTGATTCAACACCACTGCTGACCTCAAACAATGAGTTCTCTCCATTTTTTAGCTTTTAATGTTTACTTATTGCTTATTTTGATGCTCCTTAGTTTCTTTTAGATATTTAGATTAGGTAACATTAGTAGTGTGCTTATACTTAGCTTATTAGGTGCTCATTTGTAGCTTTTACAATACTTATTTCACATTTTTAATTTTAGAACCCCTAGTTATGTGCTTGCCAACTGTTCCCCATTTGTTTCGGATTAATTCTGACTTATTTATGCAGTTGTTAACTTAATTGTTCATTACTTTGCTCATTCCACGCTTATTTGTTCCAATATGTGCTTAATATGTGCTTAGAATCGTTAAAGGGTGTTTGGATGTGTTTTAATGTACCGCGGTTTGTTTTATAGTACTTATTTGCTCATTTCAGCCTTTAGTCTCATTTAGGATAGTTTAATGTAGGATTATAATGGCTTGTTTGTAGCTTATTAGAGTAGTTCAAGTTTTATAAAGTTTCAATTGCTCTTATCAACTTCTACAGACCAAACAGACCCATTCAAGCTTCTTTTCATAATGTTATGCTTTTAAAGTCACTGACTTATTTTAGTAGCTTATCCAAGTTAAAGTTTTGTAAAAATCTTATTTTGCTTATATTTTAGTTTCCAAAAAAAAAAAAAAAAAAGTGAGAAAAAGGAAGGAGAGATTCGAACTGGGACTGCAGACTCCCTTTGTCACGCCCTACGACAACCAAAGACAACCAAGCGATCTAAGTACCTTCTCTTGTATTTTCTTGCACACAATTCATTTAGCTTTTTTTCATTTATTCATTTTAGCTTATTAAAGCACTTTGCTTATATTTAGCTTAATCTCTTTAGCTTTTTCCAATTTCTGCATTTTTCCTAGATTAGGTGTAGCATAAAATATTTTTCATAAAAATTTCATAATTTTTCAAATAGTTTTAGTATTTTTTATAATTAGTTTCTACATTTTTAGTTTTTAATTCATAATAAATAAATAAAAACTCAAAAAAATACCCGTCTTTTTCCTAAAATTATTTTTAGTCATTTAGAATGTAGGAAAATTAGTTTTGCACTCGTAGGACTTAAATTGCATATTTTTTACTTTTGGGGCTCGGTGAGTTCCCTGTTTTTCGCGTTTTTGCATTTTAGCACACTAGGATGTAATTTAGCATTGTTTTATTGTTTCTTAGGCTTAGTTGTAGTTTAATTAGTACTTCCTTTGTTTTACATGCGTTATTTTTATTCCCATTCTTCAATTTGTAGAATAACGTAATCACAAATCCAAATTTGTTAAACCAATTCAAGCCCATAATCACGAAACTCAACGACACCGTCAATTTCACACCTCGTTGGGATACGACCCGGGGAAATCACTTTCCCGGTATCACTTTATTCACATTCGTGAGCTTTGGCACGTTAACCATTTTCCTAAAAGGTTGATCTGTCGAATTTCACGATTAATTTGATAAATTGATATTGTGTTTATTTCACACACACTCACAACGATCGAATCATGTGACATGGATGATGAGCACCTTTCACTAATGCTTTCATCTTGACACTTTCGGCATTCTTCACTAATGCCTTCAACCCAACATCTATGGAGGAAGGGAGAACTATCAACAAGAGAATCTTAGTTATCTTGATGATGACGAAGCGTGGTAACTCATGGACTTGAGCTTGCTCGTCTTCAAGAAGTGGTGATCTTGCCTTTAAGAGGAACCTAGAATATCACACAAAAACAAAAGACAAACTACATAGATCACTTGGATCTGAGGTTAGAGGGTTATAATACTTGGGAAGTATGTATGTGAAGTGATGATAGAAAGGAAGAAATGGCTCTCTATTTATAGAGAAAATTCTCTACTGTTCCCCAGATCCCACGGATCCCTTCCACTTGGGATCCGGCTAGCACAAAGCCAGGGATCCGTGGAATGCTCCTCTTTGCCCATGGGTATTTATGGTTATGGGTCATGGGTTATGGGTTGATCCATGGTTTTCTTTCTAGATACATTGAACTTGGTTAAGTGGTATATATAAAACCATGGGTTATGGGTCAATACCATTTGCTAGTTTTTACCCATTTAGTATATACTTGTTTTTACCTATTTTAGTATACTTAGTTTAAGTATATGCTAACCCAATATGTAAACACTAGTTGTTGTACATATGTATTAAAATCATAAAATCACTTATAATTGTTTTAGTGTTTTATGTGAAAACGTAAGTGTGTTAGGAAACTATCAACTCAAACTATTTACGTATTCTATTTGTTTCGTTAAAATGATTTTACATTTGTTATGGACAAAACATTAGAAGATCGTAAAATATAAATAAACGTTTTTACGGCTTATTTGTATTAACAGAGTTCTTTTTTGAGCTTGACTTTACCAGCTTTCGTATCATTTGTGTTGCCTTTAATCCATTCTCTAATTTTTGATTTGAGATGTTTCAGCTTAAGCACAAGACTACGCATATCATTCGGAGAACCATCAGGAATCTCTTTCCAAGTGGTTACAACAAATTTATCAAATCCTTCAATTTCCAACCAATGATGATAAAATTTGAAAGGAGTTGGACCATAATCGAGATGAGATTCACGGAGTAAGATAGGACGATGATCTGAAAGATAACGCTCCAAAGTAATGGCAGTGATGTTAGGACAAGTATTAAAAATATTTTCAGAAATAAGGAATCTGTCAAGTTTGCTCATCTTTGTGGACGTTTTATGACACCAAGTAAAAGCACTACCACCAAGATGAACTTCCTTCAAACCCGCATTAAAAATGAAGGAGTTAAACATGTTAGCACCATTTGCATGAAATGCCAAGCCAAATCTATCAGATTTAAATCTAACTTCATTTAAATCGCCTATAATAATTACCTCACCCTTCCACTGATGTGTGACATGAAGCAGATACTCCCATAACAAAAGCTTCTTTCAAGTCGTGAGGAGCATAGACCAAAACAATAAGAAGCTCTTTCCCAGTTTTCATCCATACTCCCCGAGTTAAAACAAAAGAGTCCGAAATAGTATGACTAATTTTACATAAGGAATTGACGTCCCACACACAAAGAATACCTCCTGAGTTTCCAACATAGTCACTATGAACAAAATCGAAACCGAAATTACCCCAACATTTCTTAACAAGAAAATATCCATGATCTCCATTTTAGTTTCCTAAAGAGTTAAAAAATTCACCTTGTGCTTGATACATAACTCCTTAACCCGATCTTTTGGCCTTGGGCTATGCCTTGATATTTAAAGACATGAGATTCATTGATCCACATCCGCCGCTCCTTGAGTGTCATTTATTTCGTCAAGTTATTTAACACACCATCCATGTTATACCCTATGGTATGCCCTAATTTTACCAGTTCTTCCATCAAGCATATGATATATCCACCTGTACGCGAGTTAGAGGGTTTTTTGAAATGTCCAGAGCAAACTGATTTTGATGAATCTTTCCTATTCCCATCCTGATCAGCAAGTGTCACTTTAACCTGGGGTTCGAGAATATTAGTGGATGTGTTAGGAGTAAAGCCGGGTGGGTGTTTAGGGGTCTGGTCAGAATTTCCCTCCTCCCATTTGTTACCCGTCCTTTTGTTGATCGGTGGGTACAAACCAAGCGGGTCTTCGAAGTGGTTCGATCGACCAATATGTTCTCTGACCGTATATCATTACTTTGCTTTTCTAATTCAAACTCATTTGGGGACATCGCTTGTGAATTGTCATCATGATTAATAGAATCATTATCTTTAGAATCAATATCGGATTTGTCTTCATCCACATCATCCAAGAAATCAGGAACCCAACCTGGAACTTCGTTAGCGCGAATCCAAAATATCTTCCCTTGAAAGATGATTTTGAAGTTCTCTGAAATTTTCTTAACCAACTTTGTAATAAGACACATACGTTTGGAGTGAATATATGTGTTCTCCTGGTCATCAGAGTCAAGGAGAACGCCCCATTTGGTAGCGATCCGCTAGAATGTGTTGTGAGTCCTGTTAATACAAATAAGCCGTAAAAATGTTTATTTATATTTTACGATCTTCTAATGTTTTGTCGATAACAAACGTAAAATAATTTTAACGAAACAAATAAAATACGTAAATGGTTTGAGCCAATAGTTTACTAACACACTTACGTTTTCACATAAAACACTAAACAAGTAAAAGTGGTTTTATGATATAGTAATACATATGTACAACAACTAGTGTTTACATATTGGGTAAATATATACATGATTAGTATGTATTATAATGGGTAATATAATGGGTAGAAGTTTAAGTATTTGACCCATTGACTAAATACACTGAATGTTGTTGGGTAAAACCCAAAGTCCATGACCCATACCCATGGAGCATAACCCATAACCCATTGCATGACATCATGCATAAGTCATATATGGATATTATCCATGACCCATGGTTTTAACTCATGACCCGTTGACTAGATGCATTGCATCTTGTAGATACATTGTATCTACTTGGATACCCACGGTCCAAAGTCTAGGACCCAAGACCCATAACCCATGACCCATGACCTAAAACCCATGGGCAAAGAGGAGCGTCCCACGGATCCCCAGGAATACACTCGATGGATCCCTCAAGTGAGGGATCCGTGGGATCCGTGGAACAGTAGTTAAAATCCCTCTATAAATAGTGAGCCATTTCTTCATTTTGGGTTGCCACTCCCACACATACTTTCCCCAAGTATTGTTACCTTCTAACCTCAGATCCTAAGGATCTCTCTATGTAGTTTGTGTTTTGTTTTTGTGTGATTCTCTAGGTTCCTCTTAAAGGCGAGATCACCACCTCTTGAAGTCGAGCAAGCTCAAGTCCATAAGTTGCCATACTTCGTCATCATCAATACTACTGAGGTTCTCTTGTTGATGGTTCTTTCTTCCTCCATAGAAGTGTTATGTCAAAGGCATTAGTGAAGGATGCCAAAAGAGTCAAGACGAAAGCATTAGTGAAAGGTGCTTAACGTCCGTGTCAAAGGCATTAGTGAAGAATGCCAAAGAAGTCAAGACAAAGACATTAGTGAAAGGTGGCAAACGTCCGTGTCAAGGGCATTAGTGAAGAGTGCCTAGAAGTCAAGTCAAGTGGCATTAGTGAAAGATGCCAAGGGTTTATAATCGATGAGGTGCATCGATGTACAAATAGAGATAGGTTGTATCCAAGGATATTGATATCCTTGATGATGTTGTAATAAGGAGTGGGTCTCCTTTGGGATAGGTGTTGTGTAGTGTTGGGTAGTAGTTCCTCCATTGTAATGGAACTCGGTATCTAGCCTAGTACCGGATAAAAGGTAGGCGACGTTGTGATAGGTGTTGTTCTACCTTGTGGAAGAACCCGGTGTCTAGCCTAGTACCGGGAAAGAGTAGGCGACGTTTGAAGGCTTCTTATCTTCCATACACATCAAACCATAACAACAAGGTGGCGATAAGTGGAATTCTAGAGAGAAAGTTAGAGGTTTAGGGAACTTAGTGAGAGAAAGTGAAAGATATTATTATGAGCTCCAACTCTACCTTGGGAGGTAGAGAGTATTTATAGTCTTACATAAATCGCCACACATCGGGTAACAACAAGGTGGCGTATAAGTGGATCGTGCATACAACTCTACCTTGGGAGGTGGGTAAAGACCGTCTGTCCTCCACGGTGTTACTTAACTAAATACTACTTAACTTAAAAGAACTACGACTACGAGCTTTTAACGATTACATATACTTGAGGTGACCGACTCTTTAATACCGGAATTTCTAATTCCTAACAATCTCCCTAAGGAGGTCACCTCAATCATGTACCAAAATTACATTGAATACAACTAGATAATACATTAACAATTGATCTTGCATTCTTGATGTAGTCCTTTGCTCCTAAGCTCGTAGTCATTGATTCTTCACATTGCATGTTTGGTTACTCCAAGTGGAGGTCTTTACCGATCCACGTGATGATAAATTTGAGCCATCTTTTGAGATCATCACTATCAAAAATCTCTCGAGACATCCTTTGTGGTGTTGGTATTATGTGATGTTGTGACTTTAGGACCGACATGCTCACATTCGGATCATGATATCTTCTCATCGAGTAGCGGAAGCTTTTGTTGAATCATGATATTGGGCAGCAGAAAGCGAAGCATGGAGTGAAAATATCGAGTCATTGATGCACTAATCATGATTTCTTTTGAGATGAATGTGTTAAGTGAGCATGCGGCTATGGATTGACCGCTTCATTCGATCACCGCAAACGTCGGGCGCACCGCATACAATAGTTAGCAATAAATCGCACGAAAGTGTCTTTGATCACTTTCGTTGAATTGAGGTACACGCCCACGGTTCCCCGCTGATCAAGACATGTACCGCCTGTGATCGTATAATTCAAGAATTTCCTTGATGTGGTTTCGCAATTGTTCTAGATGTTCTCAAACCGAACATCTCAAAGAAGACAACACGGAGTGAGTGAACCAATAATTTTAAGTCCACCGATTGATGAAAAGAGATTTGAAAAACAATCGTATTGCTCAATAGAAATTGTTTTTGCAATACAACGAAGGTTTTATTGAAAATCAATTATCAATCATAAAACACCTTTGTTTTGAAAATGAGTACACGGTCGATGTGCTAAAGAAAAGAGTTTTTAAGCACAAAGACCGGTTTTCAAAGGTATCCGTCAATCCATAACTCGAACCGTGATTGATTCAAGAGATTGAATCGCCCCATTGTTTCGCTTCGTTGTCACATGGTTGATCCATATAATAGATCTCACATGCCACCTACCAGAGCTTGTTTGATGTTGGCTCCGAAGGCTTTCCATCTTCATTGTGAATATGTATACACATCACTCGGATGTTCCGCAATACCACAAGGATAATGCGAGGACTCAAGATATAATCTCTTTCCACATTGTGTGAAACAGAGTCTTCATTGAAAGTGTCCTAATGAGATTTATTGATGATCTCGTGGCTCTAGACTCAATTTGTGCATATTTGGATCCTGTGTCGGAGACTAGGAGAGGGTCTCCTTCTTCAATATCAACCATCTCTAAGAGAAAGTCGATAGATAATGTCGGTTCCCGTGAGAATGAAACAAGTCCTTTTAAGAGGAACTTGAGTGGTTTGGAAAGTTGAAGTGCAAAGCGCCACCGGGTCCATGACGCCTTGTCTTCAATACCGATGTTACCATCAAGAGCATATGAATTGAACCCGGTTTCGCCCTAAGGTTGAATAAATGGAGGGCTATTTGTTTTCACCCTTTCTCATTCAATTCTTTTAATTCTTCAACCCTTCAAGCTTACCGAGACTTCATAGCAAGAACCTTGTTGGGTTTATTCCAAGACTAGCTCTATCTCATCCGCACTCTTCCCATATCTCACTTTTCTCCTTTTATCATCATACCTAAGGACTTCTACACTAACTAGTGGATTGTCCTCGGTAGATCCCTCCGGTTCGGCGGATCATGGGAACACATACCTAACCTTATCATCCTTATATCACCGTACATAAAGTAAAGTTGGTCGGTCTATTTGGTATTGTTCATCCGCCATTGGAACCAATTGAAAACCATTTGAAAATCAATTCGATACTTGTGATATATTATCAAAGCATTTTGTACCGAATTGTTTTTGATATTTTAGAACGAGAACTCCCCTCAACATGTGCATCAAGTATTTGAAAATGTTTTGCACACGGAGGCAAGAGAAAGAATTAACTTCTTTGATTACCATTTTCTAAAGATATCAACATCACTTCCCACATCAAATCAAGTAGATATAGCATTTCCGGGAAGGATGAGGTTTCCATAATTTGCTCCCCTCAATATGTGCCTCGAGGTTTGAAAAGAGTTTTGCACATACTAGAGGAACTTGCACATTGAGATAAGTTGATCACATTTCAAATCATAGGTTTAAGATAGATGCTCCCCTCAACATGTGCATGGAAAATTTGAAATCGTTTGTCACATGTGGCAAGGATAGCATGTACATCCTTATAAAACCATTTACCGAATTATCGCTTTAAATCCAATTTAAATCACACATTCTCCCCGATCACAATTATCAAATCATTTGAGATTTGTGATCTCTTATTGATTTAAATTGATTTTGAAAGCTTTTAAGGGAATTGTGACTTGATTATGAAAGCGTTTTAATCGATAAGGATCGGATTTTAAGACTTTAAACTCCATTGATAAAACATGCATGTATATCTTTTGAAAACAATTTAATGCCAAATAACTTTTAATTTAATTGAAATCATTCTCCCCTCAATCAATGACATAGGTTGTTGATTGAGAGATAGAGATTTTGACAAATAAGTCCCGATGATTATCAAAAATAGAGACCGAGTTATTTTTCAAAGCATTTGGTTTTCGCAGATAAATGATTATAGAATCGAGCATGGAATTTGAAAACATGGTAAAACATGGCTCGTTCTTTCTTTTAAAACCGGTTATTGCTCGAAAAATGACAATAAACCATTTCTCTTTCTCCCAAAAATATTTTTGATTTTTGATTTTTTTTTTTTTTTTTTTTTTTTTTTTAAGAATTGAACAACATCTAAAGTCCCGTGTCATTCTTTGAATGACAAAGACAAAGACCGTAGATATTATCGAACCGGAAAGAAACATGACAAAATGACAATATTTTTTGAAGATTTTTCGAATTTTTCAAATTTTTATGGATTTTGAAAGTTTTATATTTTTCTATTTGATTTTTGAAGGTTTTATAATTTTGTATTTTGTTTTTCAAATAAATATTTACAAGAGATAGATGAAGATAGACCTTTACTCCTCGCCTTCCTCCTCAAGACGTTTGAGAGTTTCGTTGAAGGCTTTTCAAACCAAGTCGTGGAAGAATAAACTCAAAACATTCTCTTGGAAGAGCTTTGGTGAAGATGTCTCGCTAACCGATATTCGACCTCACAAAATATAGTTCCACCACACCTTTTTCCACTTGTTCCCCGATGAAATGATGTCGAATGTCGATATGCTTTGCTCTTGAGTGTTGAACGTTGTTGCATGAGAGAGCAATAGCACTTTTATTATCACAAGACAGAGGATTTTGTTGAATTCAAAGCCATAGTCGATAATTGAGATCTCATCCATAAGATTTGAGCACAACAAGATGACATGGCTATGTATTCACCTCTGTAGAGGAAATAGAAGTACTCATTTGCTTCTTTGAAGACCACTCACAAGCTTATCACCCAAAATCGAGCACCTCCCGACGATTTCGACGAGTATCTTGACACCGCATGATCTCGTGATCCGTGATATGTCGTTAGTGACATACCGGTGTCTTTTGGGTACCAAAGTCCCATATTGATGGTTCCTTGGAGATACCGAAGACCCGCTTAACCGCTTCAAGGTGCTTTTAGTAGGCTTAGCTCGGTATCTAGCACACATGCAAACAAATGAACAAGATGTCCGGTCTACTAGTCGTGAGGTACATCGTGGATCCAATCATACTACGATATTTTGTTTGGTCAATCATGATCCCCGAGAGGTCCTCATCTAGTTTGGTTCGGTCAATCATGGGGTGTCAACAGGTCACTTGAATCAAATCCAAATTTCTTTAAAATCTCTGTTGCATATTTAGATTGATTTATGAAAATGCCTCCGGACTTTGTGAAATTTGTAATCCCAAGAAAATGACATTTGTCCCATCATTGACATTTGAAACTTTGAACTCATTTCATTTGAAAACGATCACATTCCATTGGGTCCGCCGAGGCAAAATAATATCATCAACATAAATTTGAACATGAATTAAATGTTTGCTCGACTTCGGTGAACAATGTAGGATCAATCGCTCCTTTGATGAATCCGGTTGATAGAAGAAACTTTGATGATGTATCATACCATGCCCTTGGAGCTTGCTTTAAACCGTAAAGAGCCTTCTTCAAACGATAAACGTGAGTAGGATGCTCTTGATTCACAAATCCTTCAGTTGGTCGACGAGACGACTTCTTTAAGATCTCCGCTCGTAAATGCCGCCTTCACATCCATCCGATAGACTACCATGTTCTTACTAGCAAGATTAGCCGAAAGATTCTCGATTGCCTCGATTCGAGCAACGGAGCAAAAGATTCTTCAAAGTCTATACCTCCTCTTGACGATATCCTTTAGCAACTAATCGAGCCTTGTTCTTCAACACATCACCATGCTCATCAAGTTTCACTTTGAAGATCCATTTAAGAGCAATAATCATAGCACGCCTCGAGCGTGTACTAACTCCCATACATCAAGTCGATCAAACTCATGAATTTCATCTTGCATGGCATTGAACCGCCTATCTTCATTCATGGCGGTTTTAACATCTTTTGGTTCGATCTTAGATAGTACGGAGTTGAAGAAACACCATAAGGCATCGGTTGCAAGTTGTTTCCGGGTTGATACAGACGAGAGGGATTTCCAATGATGTTGTCTAATGGATGATCGTGAGTCCATTTTCCGAGGTGTTCATGTGGCATTTGTTGAGGAACCGAGGTAGTCGAGTCGATGTCTCTCAAGAAGATGGTTCGATGATGATTCGTGAGTAGCAAATATGTTTTCAAATGGAGCATCTTCGGGAGTAGCAAAGGGATTAACTTCATCATTGATGCCGTAAACATTTCCATGATGTACATTTGAAGAATGATGATTTGTTGATGAGATCAAGGATCGCAGCAGTGCTTCTTGACTTAAAGATATTGAGACCGAGGATTGACTTCATTCACGTGAATATGAGCATCCTCTCGTTGTAGGGATCAACACCTCATTAGTAATTGAATCATACAGTTCATCAAACATAGGATCAAACAATTTCTTTAAATCATCTTCGGATGGAGGTACATATGGAGTTTCTTGAGAAGAGTTTGGAACAAGAGATGAACCAATGGGACTGTTTTGAAGTGCGGGTCCCGAGTGGAGTGTCCAGGAGCCATTTGACCGGTCACTCATCAAACGTAACGTGAATTGTTTCCATGATATTTCGGGTTCTTTTGTTGTAGATTCGTATCCCTTTTGTTTGGTGCATATCCTACAAATACTCCAATGTCGCCTTTAGCCCTAAGTTTGCCTAAGTCTTGACCCTCATTAGTTGGATAACACAATGCACCAAACACACGAAGGAAAGATAGATTAGGTTTTCTGTTGTGGACAAGTTCATATGGAGTTTTTCCATGAACAGTGTGAATCGTGGAACGATTTTGTGTGTAGCATGCAAGTGGAAATTGCTTCACCCGAGAAACATTGGAACCTTTGAGTAGATCAAGATTGTTCTAGCGGCTTCAACAAGAGTACGATTTCGCCTTTCAACTACACCGCTCGTTGAGGAGTTCGCGGTACACTTCTTTGATGGTCGATTCCAATGCTTTCATAGAATTCACTAAGTTGTTTGTTGACAAACCGGCCCATTGTCTGCTCGATAATTCGACGGTTTTGTTAAGTCGAACTCGCAGTTGCTTGATGAGTTTGATGATGATATCGGAGTTTCATCCTTTGTCCTTAAGAACTTGACCCTGTGAATCTAGAGTAATCATCAACCACAACTAACACATATTTCTTCCCAAAGATATTCTCGCACCCTCATTGGTCCACATAAATCCATATGAATCATATGAAGAACTTCGTGATGAGTTAGTAGGTTTGGGTTTGTGGGCAAACTTTTGCTTTTACCCAATTGGCATGTCGAACAAAGATGATCCTTTTCATACTTTAGTCTAGGTAAACCTACAACTAAGTCCTTTCTCGAAAGATCGTTGATGGTGCCAAGTTCAAGTGATTGAGACGACGATGCCATAACCATGACTTTGTTTTGAAGCCTTTGATAACAAGCGATTGGAGAAGCCCTCATCATGTCATCGATAGAGATGGTGTAGAGATTTGAGCCACGAGTTCCTTTTAACAGCTTCCTTACCATTAAGATCTCTAACAAAGGTGTATGTTTTTCAAGGCTACTTCTAGATCGTAATCACGAATTGACCAACAGAACAGATTATGACCCAAACCTTCCACATAGTAAACTCTAGAGATGACACTATCACCAACAACATAATCTCCATAACCCATAATAGCACCGAAATGATCATTACCAAATCTAATAGCCCCGATGAATTTGCTCACGAAGTTCATGAGTCATGACCGTCTCCAAATATATGCTTGGAACAAACTGAGTCCGTGTACCACGTAACGATTTGAACGATCCGCAGTTGAACATGCACAAGAATGGATAATCGGATAATTGGGATCCCCATGCAAGAATGGGTTCCATTTGGTTAGTAACAATGTTTGGAACACCCACATCGTAAATAGAAGCATTCATATCGTAAAGTGAGGCAATGGAATCATTGTGAATGGATACAAGATTAGTGTCAAGATAGCCCTGCTCATAGTGTGATCACTTAAGGAATAGTTCTACCAAGAGGCATCCATTTACTAGTGGGCATTATCTCGATTAGTCTTATGACCAACAAGTATCCAATAAAAGCCTATCTTCATCGAATGTTCTTCCCGTGGGTTTCCACTGCTTTCTAACTTTCTTTCGTTTATGCCTTTTAGCCTTTTTAGCATGAATTTTGCATTAACAATATTAATCGGACAATTAACATCATTAAGCGGAACATTAACACCACATTCATGATTAGAAATGAATTCAAGCGGACATCAAGACAAGGTTTGCAAATAGTATCGAATTGAATTAATTACAAGACGCCTATGGCTAATACTAGAATCAACACGATTCGCTTTATTCAATTCAAGCTTAAAGTTCCTAGATTGTTCTTCTACTTTCTTCCAAAGGCACATTCTTAGCTTGAGAGGTCCTATCATTCCTTGTATTGTCTTGAGACTTTGACCTTCTCCTTTTAATGTCACCGATTACTCCCTGTAGAGGAATGGGAACATTAGTTGGTTTAACTACTCTTTGCATCACTGCTTAGATGTGCTTGGGATCCGAACTACATGCAGGTGCACTAAGGTTCACTTTCTTAAAACTAGAGGTACTGAGATTTGTACTCCTAGAGGGCACACTTGAGTTCTCTTTCTTAGCATTGATAGATCTAGAAACTGAACTACTCAAGGGCACACTACGGTTCACATTCAAAACATTGGGAATCGAGTGCATATCATACTTGGCATTAGGCATCGAACATGGAATCAAAGGGTTAACTCTCTCACCTAATGTCTTTGGGCATATTGTGATCAAGCATTCTAAGATTTCTTGAGATCGTTTGGCATATAAGCATGCATGTCCAATTGCATTATCATGAGGTTTCTCTAGCTTATCCTCTTCAACAATCTCACGCAGACATTCTAAGCAATCCTTAAGAGATGAGAAATATGTTTGAATAGCTAGTTTGTTGTTCCTTAGATGAGGAGGGACATATGTCATGCATAAAGCATATTTATTACAAGAGTGAACCTTTGATACACCATTCTCCCCATTGGTCATTGGCATTTTCCTTTTACCCGACTCTTCGATTCTCAATTTCCTTTTGCAATGAAGCTATTTGTTCGTTATTCTTGTTACGAGTGACCTTAATTGATTCAAATAACTCATTGAAATGACGTTTAACCTTTTCATTTTCTTCTAGAAAACTTTCGCTTTCCTTTGTAAAGCATTTACTAGGTTTTGAAGATGAAACGTTTGAGAATTCGAGAATCTAAAGGAGGAGGCATTTGGGAGCCCGTCATATTGTTCGTTTGACCCTTTAATTGAGAGATTTGGGCTTTCAACTTTCTCGATCGTGTTGCACCGAGCTTGAATCGCTCATCACGCTTGTTAATTTGAAAATCGCATCAAACTCGAGCATCCGAAGATGTCTTGATATTTGAAGTTTTGACATTTTCTTTAAGATGTTGATATTTCAGTTGTAAATTAAAATGCTCAACTTCTAGTTTAGAAAATGTTTAACCAAATTGTCGTGATCATCCAAATTTCAATTTTCTCGCTTAGTTTAGAATTAGTTTTTCAAGCTCAATGACACGATCATGAGAGACTTTCAGGCAACAGATAGTTCATGAAATTGGGAAGCATTAATAGAGCAATTTGAAGCGTTGAAAACACATCTTGAGCAACACATTCAAGAATAAGATTCTCATTTAATGTATGCAAGTTCTTTCTCTCAATCTCATTATATTTTAGTGCACTCATAGTCACTAACTTCAACAACCATTGCATCAAATTCCTTTTCCATTCCCTTAATATCGCTTTCTATCCCTTTTAAGACTCTCAAAGTGATCTTTTAGAAGTTTAAAGAAGGGCATGACCTCGCTTAAATAACATTCTTTCATTTGTTCAAAACCCTTTCTCCTTCGATTATACCATGGGTGTGATCCTTTTCTTGCAAGTTTTCTCAAAATCAACAAATAGTTGAAATATAACGTATTGGCTAATTAATGTCTTGCTTTTAGTGGCAATTGTTCTAGGTACAAGATGCATTGGTGTATTAGGAGGATACACAATCGCTCTAGGCATTTTCCAAAGGGAGGGTTTGTTTCAACAATATTTTCCGCTTTCGCTTATCTAAATCCTTTTTCCGTAAGACTTGCTCGGAGTCAAGAATGTCTCGAGGCTTAAACTTGTTCAAGGAAATCCAGCTTTTCCTTCTTGTAGTCATGAGGAGTGATAATTATTTTTTCTCTTTGCATTTAGGATCATTTTGTTTCTTATTCATCTTTTCCCTAGTGATTTCATTTGATTTCTTATCTTCCTCTGCACTCAACACAACTAGGTTTCGTCTAGGCTTAAGGATTTCATTACCATCATAAAGCACCTTATGAGCATTTCTAGCCTTTTAATTACCTCGGATTTGGTTCCTCAACAAGGGAATGCTATGCTTATCGCTTAAGACTCGATGTTTAGTGACCATGTGAGCAATCGAATGGTGTTTCCTTGTATGTACAACTTGTTTTCAAGTTTGTTTTTCAAAGTTTTCGATTAGAAAAATCTCTCAAGAGTTTTGATTCCTTTGCATTAAATTCTTGCTTAAGCATTTTCACATTTTCTTGAAGTTCTTGTTTTTGCTTAATGTTTTAGAAAGTTTTTCTTGCAAGGAATTTAATTCTTGTTTCAATACTTCTTCTCTAAACTTACTTTTTCTAATTATCGACGCACTTGGTCATCCATTTCCCGCTCACGAGTGGTCAACTCAAATTTAGCACGTTGTTCATAAATAGCAACACGTTCTTTATAGGCATTTAGTTCGTAAATTACGTAATCATCGGGGCACATGCGGTGTATTCATAAAAACATAGTCATTGTTGATCGCAGAAGATGCATCACTTGGTACAACTTCACTTTCACTTTGTTTCACATATTGATCATATGGGACAATATCGATATTACCCATATTTTCAATATTTGATTCAATAGTTTCATTGATTGTACTTTGTCATGCATCTGCTGCACATCAAGATCATCGTATAGTTTTAATACCTCCGAGATGAGCTTGTCATGGGATGGGCCAGCTAGTGGTGAAGAAGAGACCTTGGGAGAAACCATTGGAGAAATGCTAGCCATAAAATTGTGTGTGCCGAGGTCCATCATCCACATCGTAGTCGTATGCATCACAACAACGACTTGAAAGGCATTCGATGATTGTGACCTATCTCCGAATAGGTCGCTCATCCACATCTCGCATCATAGGTCTTGGCATTGCCCTCAAGAAGAAACAAGCAATTCCTCTTCATCCAAAAGCACCATTGTCCCGAGCTTGTGCCAGAAGATCTTATCTCTCAAGTAATCAAGATTCGTGGACGCTTTGGAGATGTGCGCCTTGCAATGTGTCCTCACCACCACGCTTATAACATTTGATTGGCTTAGCTTGACCTTGGTTACCATTCCTTCCTCGATTCGTTGCCAACATAACCTCTCCCACTCCACCTCTTCCCCGATCATACTGTCTTTCCCGAATCGGTTGCACCACGATCCTTCCATCTTTAACAAGGGCTTGATTGTGTGGGTTAGATGTCGCTCGAGGTTGTTGTTGGTTTGTGGGAGAGAATTCATGTTTTGACTAATGAGAAGAGCTAGTTGATTAATGAAGTTACCCACGTGTGCATCAAGATCGCCTTGTTTGAACATAGGATCGGGAATGAGTTTGTGATTACCATTACCCAAGGGTATGACTTGTGATGCTTTGGTTGTGATTCCGATGTTTGAGTAGAAAGTCGTTGAGTCATTAGACGAGCTTGTCTCTCCTCGGTTGGTTTTGAACCGATTGAGAATCAATTTTTCAAACATAGCATGTCTCTCATTCTCAAGGAGGAAGGCATAGAGTTGCTCATAGTTTGTATTCTTCAATCCTTTAGTGAGCTTCACATGGTGACAAACTTGTGCCATTCGGGATTCATGTTGTTCACAAATTTTGAGTTCAAATTGAATGTTAGGCATAGTCATTCGATGTTCCTCATGTCATTCACTAACTTATGAAATCTCACATAGTACTCATAGACATTCTCATCCGGTTTCATCTTGAAGTGCTCAAATTCGTCATAGAGTTGGGATTCTCTGCCTTCCATAGTTAATTTCAACCCGAGAGAAGCATCTTAACATTATCCCAAACCGCCTTTGCATCGGTGTTATGATTGATCACTTGTAGATGTCTTTAGGAAGACCTTGAAGAACAATGTTTGAAGCCCCGATATCTCGCATCGAATCTCTTTTATCCTTATCATCAAGCTCATCATACATCTTAGGTCCGTCCATTCCGTAAACAGAGTACCATCTTCATTAGTATCAAGTATGTCTCTAGTCGCCTCAACTCGATATGGTCCTTCATCAATGGATTTGAGAATGTTGACACCATTTTCCTTTCCAAGGCAATACAATCGATTCGTTGAGCCCAAGAATCGTAGTCGCCTCACAAGCATGGGTGGACGAGTATCCGAGCCACCGCTTGAACATCCTCGCAACAAGTGGAGATGATAGTAGGAACGTTGGTAGACATGTTAACAGATTATACGGGATTTTATAACTCTATGATTAAACCGGAAATAGATTCTTTCACGGATTTTACTAAATCAAGAGAAAACCGTAAACAATCACTCAAGTCGCTAGAAGATAAAGCACTAAGTCGCTAACACTTAATTCGCTACACCACTAAGTCGCTACAGTCCCAAGTCGCTAGACAAATGCAAGTCGCTAGTAGTAACTCGCTAAGCCTCAAGTCGCTAGCAAAATTTTGGCAAGAATTGCTACTCAAGTCGCTAAAGATACAAGTCGCTAAAGAGCAACTCACACGGACCAAGTCGCTATCAACAAGTCGCTACCCGTAGTGGAGAGTCCACTACTTGTATCAGAACTCGCTAGATCTAAGTCGCTAGGTCTAAAATCGTAACTCGCTACAAATTTGTAAAGCAAGTCGCTACGAAGAAAGTAATCCGTGAGTTAAGTCGCTAGCAAGAAAAACCACATAAACATCACTTTTCAATCCAAAACAACCCAACCAAGATGATTTAAGCTACCAAATGAAAACCTACACACTTGTGATGATTCTAAACACAAAAGTACTAACAAAATCCAAACTTTAACACAAGAAATCAACCAAATGATGCAAAACCACTAAACTTTTTCAAACTCAAAACCACCTAAAACCACTAGAAATCCAAAGATGTGCAAGATATGATCTAACCATGGCTCTTGATACCAATTGTAGGATATTAGTTTTCACATACACATCAAACCATAACAACAAGGTGGCGATAAGTGGAATTCTAGAGAGAAAGTTAGAGGTTTAGGGAACTTAGTGAGAGAAAGTGAAAGATATTATTATGAGCTCCAACTCTACCTTGGGAGGTAGAGAGTATTTATAGTCTTACATAAATCGCCACACATCGGGCCGTGGATCGCATACAGTGGGTAAAGACCCGTCCGTCCTCCACGGTGTTACTTAACTAAATACTACTTAACTTAAAAGAACTACGACTACGAGCTTTTAACGATTACATATACTTGAGGTGACCGACTCTTTAATACCGGAATTTCTAATTCCTAACATACACTAATATGTTCTAATCTTCATCATCTTCATCCTAGGGTTTATGGTTTTCAAATTTTCTTAATCAATTGATAAAATTAGGTTTTGCAAAATTGATCACTAGAAAAGGTTTTCACATAACTAAGGTTACATTGTGCTTACAACGTTGTTAATACAAATCAAAACCATAAACCCATCTCAAAAAAATTTACCTAATTGGAATATTTGTTTTTCTAGGACCAACCATGCCTAAAGCCACCCAACAAGACCACCATGATACCGTCCACTACCTCACCCAATACTATCAAATAGCGGAGTTGTCAAAAACTGATCGCAAAGTCTTCAAAAGACTTGAAAAATGACTTATCCACGAAGGTCGTGTGGTCAAGGAATGTTTCCTTGAAAATACCGACATTCGTCAAGTCTTCTCGGCAATCAACTTTGATTGTCTTCTTGATATTGATGAACAAATTTGTCCGGTTTTCATCTTTGAATTCTACAAAAGCGTTAGGATCATTCGAAATACCGATGATAGCATTTCAATCGCCTTTATCATCAATAAACAAAACTTCACTCTACCACTCAACACATTTGCTCAAATCCTTCAGATTCCTTGTGAAGGAATTTGTATGTACCTCGTGATTGGGCAATATCCACTCAATCTTTGCACTTGATTCCAAAGCAATCTACCACACTCCTCTTGATGACCCCGCAACCGTTCGAGACACCATTTTCCAAATTAGAGCTGACCAATCTCGTTTTAACCGCAACAAAGAGCTCATTCACCGTGATCCCTTTCAAATGGAACTTTTTGAAATGCACTCCATATATAGAAAATGGGAAGAAATTCTTAGGGAAAATGTCATTAGTTTGGTCGAAAACAAAGACCATCCAAATGCATGTCTTGTGCAAATGATTTATTGCCTCATTCACCAAAGGCCATTTAATCTCGCCTATTACATGGTGAAGAGAATGGTCGGGGTATTCAAAGTTTCCAACATGGTACTTCCGTATGGTTAGCTCCTAACACGACTCCGTGAGTATGTTAGTGCAATGCAACCATCTCCAATCAATAATGATCATTTTCTCTCCGATCACGTCATGGCACCTCTTACCAAACAACCCTCTAAACGGTTCATGGTAAATGGAAGAAGACCTAAGGCTCTCCCGGACTCCTCGAATGAAGAAGAAGTAGATGTCAACCACGAAGCCAACGTCGACTTGGATCCCATTACCTACTTTAAACAACTTCCAACCCTTCCAAACGAGAGCGCGGAATTCAAACAATTGAATGGTATGATCCAATGCCTAACTAACTACATCGTGAAGTCGGGAAAAAGGAAGAGAAAAGATTGACAAAAGAGACATTAGGACTATGGTTGATTTTAGTCATTTTGTTTATTTACTTACAATGAATGCTTATGTTTGTGAAGCACTTTAGTTTGTTTGTTTGGATATTGTCGTTACTACTCTTATCTATGATATGGTTTATGAGATATCATGCTTGTTTTGCTGTTCTTTGTAGTAGAGATTAATAGAAATTAGTGTACATAACATAGTGCATAATCTGCATCCCTTTATGTGATGCTTCTGATCTGCAGTTGCCGGATCCCTAAGAATGTACTAGACGGATCCCTCCTTCTAGGGAATCGTGGGATCCGTGTTGACAGATATGCAATGCAGAATCCCACACACCAAAACAGCTCACTAGATCACTTCACACTAACTAAGCATAAAGCCTTAGGACCACTCAAGTCCTCTTCAAGCTTAGAAAGCTTCACACTCTTTCATAGCCCATTTAGGATCACAGTCAAAGTGTTTTTTAATTTTTCATATCACTAAAACTCATCACCCTTTCGCTCTTATACTCACACATCATCCCTCACATGTCAACACATCTAGTTTTATAAATCTCTCAATTTTAGCAAATTGATTTTAGTCATCTCCACCTCAAAATGAGTTAAAAACTAGCTTTTCAATTCTTATAATTTTTAAGGATTTTTCAAAATTTATCCCAAGTTGCCATCTGATCTCTAAGATCATTTAACATGACTTGACGCCATTAAAATTTCTAGTGTCATCCTTGAACACCCATTGGTGTTCATAAAGTCCCATTTTCCTTCCATAAAAGGCAATCATTAGCTACCTCCACTCATTACCCTTGATCATTTAAGTCACACCTCATTTAAAACACTTAAGAAGACTAAGAGACTCAAGATGTATAGGTATTAGATTGTACCAACATCATTTTTTTCTTTTCTTGGCTGCTGATAGCCGGATCCCTAGGATTAGCCTAGACGGATCCCTCATAAGAGGAAACCGTGGGAACCGGCTGGCAGATTCAGTAAATCTTGCCTAAAGCAATCATGTCAAGCCCTTTTGGCTAACTTGAACACTCCATCCTGCCTTAAATAAACTCATAGATCAGTGCACAACTGTAGTTGACCCTTGTGCATGAAAATCATCACATTTCTAAGGATTGTAGTGGCTTAAGTCTTTAATGCACTTCCCAAATCCTTCCCTTTATAAGTCATCTTGTTAGAATCTCTTAGTCATTAACCACAACATAATTCTTAGCATTTAGAAACCTCCTCCTTAGTCATTTCATCATGAGAAAAGCTCCTAGTGCTAACTCATCCACCAAAGAACCACCTAAGAAACTTGCTCGTGTTGTACAAGAAATTTCCTCAACCGAATCATCTCCCGTTAAATCCACAAATGCTAGGATTTATCCTCCACCAACTCAACCAATCAAATCAATCCCCAAGAGGATTGTTCCCACAAAAATATCATCACCAAACTCCACAATTCCTACTAAACCAAACACACCCTTTTCCACCCAACCAACATCATTGGTGCCTAGAGCCATATCATTTACCACCTCACAATCATCTCCACCTCTATACAATTTAGAGGACTTGCCACCTAGGCCATCTAATCCTCCACCATTGTCGAATCTCTCTTTAATAGAGAAGAATGTGCAACTAACCCAATGTGTTGAATCAACACATGCACCAATATTCTTTTCTCCATTTCCCTCAAATGGTCCATTTTGGATTATGAGGAATCATCAAGGTCAACCACCCGACCACATGGAAGTATACACCTCTCTACCTCCACCATCATCCTTTGTTGAGCCATCATTGAATATGCCTCCACCAATCCCTCCTTCGTTTGAGGATCCTCAACCTCCTTCACTTGAACCTCTACATCAACCCGCTCCATTTTTACCACCACCTTTTCCAAACCATGACAAGGATTATTATCATTGTCAACACGTTGAAGGCTTGATACATGAACTACGTGAAGAGCAACGTTTCATGTTTTATCACCTCCTCGAACGTTTTGATGAGGTCAACAAACCTAAACAACCGTGAGCCTAAGGATTAAAGTGGTGTCCTAGTGTTAAGCTTAACTTAGATAGTTTAGGAATCACATTTCATGTTTAATCATTCTCTTAGTTTTAGAGATTTGTATATCATTTCTCGTAGTTTTATTGAATGAATTTACATGTTTTATGCCATATTATCTTGAGTATATGTTTTGTGCAAAATTTCATATCTCACTTTGATGTTAATATCATTTGTTACATCACCATTGTCAGAGATTCATTTACGAAGACGGATCCTCCATTTTTCCTAGACGGATCCCTCCAAGGAGGGAACCGTGGTCCGTGCAATGTAAGACTTGTCTTCTACTAACGAGTCTCATTTGCGTGAAATTATGCATTATATACTTGTTTTCTAACCTTTGTTTTGTACATTTTCAATATACACATGAAGACTTTGACACCCTAAGCTAGGGGGAGTTTTATGTCAAAGCATTACATTGCAAAATCATTTGCAATATACTTTAGGATCACGTTACATAACGTCCCTTTGCAAATTTGCAATCATCAAGGGGGAGCATTATCGTCACAAAGACGAAACCATTTGCACACATAGTTGCAATGCATTAACGTAGTAGTTTTTCTACTTGACGCCCTCACAAAGGGATGAACTCGTCAAAGGGAGTTAAGACGAGAACTCTTCCCGTCACTTCCTCTCTATATTTTCTTTTCTTATTACATGTTTTTATTAAAAACAATGTGTTAGTTACTTTTCGACTCTCTTTTTGTTTCGACAAAAAGGGGGAGAAGAGAGTAAAAACTCCAATTCAAACTTTTAAGAATTTTAGTTTTTTCCTTCAAATAATTTTATGTTTTGTCATCAACAAAAAGGGGGAGATTGTTAATACAAATAAGCCGTAAAAACGTTTATTTATATTTTACGATCTTCTAATGTTTTGTCGTTAACAAACGTAAAATCATTTTAACAAAACAAATAAAATACGTAAATGGTTTGAGCCAATAGTTTACTAACACACTTACGTTTTTACATAAAACACTAAACAAGTAAAAGTGGTTTTATGATTTAGTAATACATATGTACAACAACTAGTATTTACATTTTGGGTAAATATATACATAATTAGTATGTATTATAATGGGTAATATAATGGGTAGAAGTTTAAGTATTTGACCCATTGACTAAATACATTGAATGTTGTTGGGTAAAACCCAAAGTCCATGACCCATACCCATGGAGCATGACATCATGCATAAGTCATATATGGATATTATCCATAACCCATGGTTTTAACCCATGACCCATGGACTAGATGCATTGCATCTTGTAGATACATTGTATCTACTTGGATACCCATGGTCCAAAGTCTAGGACCCATAACCCATGACCCATGACCCAAAACCCAAGGGCAAAGAAGAGTGTCCCACGGATCCCTAGGAATACACTAGACGGATCCTTCAAGTGAGGGATCCGTGAAACATTAGCTAAAATCCCTCTATAAATAGTGAGCCATTTCTTCATTTTGGGTTGCCACTCCCACACATACTTTCTCCAAGTATTGTAACCTTCTAACCTCAGATCCTAAGGATCTCTCTATGTAGTTTGTGTTTTGTTTTTGTGTGATTCTCTAGGTTCCGCTTAAAGGCGAGATCACCACCTCTTGAAGTCGAGCAAGCTCAAGTCCATGAGTTGCCATACTTCGTCATCATCAATACTACTAAGGTTCTCTTGTTGATGGTTCTTTCTTCCTCCATAGAAGTGTTGTGTCAAAGGCATTAGTGAAGGATGCCAAAAGAGTCAAGACGAAAGCATTAGTGAAAGGTGTTTAACGTCTGTGTCAAAGGCATTAGTGAAGAATGCCAAAGGAGTCAAGACGAAGGCATTAGTGAAAGGTGCCAAACGTCCGTGTCAAGGGCATTAGTGAGGAGTGCCTAGAAGTCATGTCAAGTGGCATTAGTGAAAGATGCCAAGGGTGTATAATCGATGAGGTGCATCGATGTACAAATAGAGATAAGTTGTATCCAAGGATAGTGATATCCTTGATGATGTTGTAATAAGGAGTGGGTCTCCTTTAGGATAGGTGTTGTGTAGTGTTGGGTAGTAGTTCTTCCATTGTAATGGAACTCGGTATCTAGCCTAGTACCGGATAAAGGGTAGGCGATGTTGTGATAGGTGTGGTTCTACCTTGTGGAAGAACCCGGTGTCTAGCCTAGTACCGGAAAATGAGTAGGCGACGTTGTGAAGGCTTCTCCGCCATAAGGAGTTGGTGTCGTGTAGTGATTATGAACTCTCGAGTAGGTGACTCGAGGAGTGGAGTATGGCAAGGAAGGTGTCCTTGTAGCCGAACCACTATAAACACTCGTGTCGTGGTTATGTGCTTCTCACTCTTTATCTTCCATTACACATTTATATATCTATCTATCAACGTCCAACATACACATCTAAATAGATTGACATAAGTCGATCTAAATATTTTAAAACGAAGTTTTAATTGGTAAAACTATTCAACCCTCTTCTAGTTTTTCACAAGTCCAAAATTTGAGTGGGATTCCCTCAATGTCCATCCATACAATTCTACCCTCGGGCATGAAATTGAGAGATGCGTCTTTCAGTGTTGAGAACCATGATCTAAATCAAAGGTTGTCAAGGAATAATTTTTTGGAATCCGCAGATACAAAGTGGACGACATATTTATTTGATGTTTGTACAGAAAAAGTTACTAATGTGAAAATGGAATCAAATGTTTTAAACTTATTTTAAACCAAAAACCGCGTGCCACCCTGTGTTCTCTACGGGTATACAAAAGCAACATTTATTATTTCTTTTTTATGTAATACCAAAAACGTTATCCCCATATGAGTTTATAGTGCAACGACTTATAATAAGTCTTCATTGATTTCGTCTTTAAAGTCTTTAAAGTTTAAGTAAGGGTATTCGAATACACAACACTTGTCCAAAGACATCGTATACGCACAGGGTTACAAATATTATTTAAATAATATTCATTTTTATACCAAAACCTCATATGTGCACAAAGTTATAAATAAGTTTAGGGATTAAGTCGTAGAATAGCAATTTACTTTTCAAAGTGTACCGTTTTGGTACGTGTATTTTTTAAAATTTGTAGAATAGCAATGTACTTTAATAAGTGTTCCAATTTGGTACGTGACGATGATGTGTCACCCTATAAATGGTGTCACGTGTCAGACTCGGGTATGACACGTCATCGTCACGTACCAAATTGGAACACTTATGAAAATACATTGATATTCTACAACTTTAAAAAGTACATTACTATTCTACGACTTAATCCAATAAGTTTACTACTTAAAACACGTCTTTTCCTTTGGAGTGTTTGAAATGCTCTAAATTCTATATAAGGTTAATGGCATGAATTTCTTGATACATAAACAACCTCAAGTGTTTTCTTGTGTTTGAAAAACAAACTCACCCACAATAATCTCAGATTTCTTCGAATATCTTAAACCATAATCATTTGATTAAGGACATAAACCCTCAAACAAACACATGTAAGGCAAAACATCTTAATATATGAAAATAATCTAAATAAAAATATATTTTGAAGAATAAGCTGATAAGTAGATGAGTGAGTGGAACATATATTTCTGTTAGGTCACTAGTTTTACAACACAAGCATCAAGAGAAGAGAGATCGGTTGAACCCTTATCCAAACACACGAAATATAGAGAGAAAGGTTAAAGGAAAGAGTGAAATAGAAAAGAGAACAACCAACCTCCAAATGAAGGTTTACATAAGGTATTTATAGGAGGAAAGCTAGGGCAACACTCCTAGTTTCCATCCTTTCTTTAATGGACTAAGGCCTAGGCTTATGGGCCTTCTACATAAGCCTAAGGCTAATTACAAACATAAAGGCCATAATAAAGCTAACTATTACATATTAATTACTAACACTTGATTATGGTTTAGAGTGATTCCAACAATCTCCCCTCAAGTGTTGGTGATGAACGGTGAAGGCGTTGATGTAATAGTAGCTCGACGCCTTCGACATTCTTCTTCTTGTGAGAAGAATTGCCTCGATTCGAACAATCTCCCGGTGTAGAGATAGTTTTCCTTGAGCGATTATGCTTTGACATCATCATTAACTTTGTTCTTTGATTATTGTTCTTTGTGGTGAAAGTGATAGTATGTTGTTGTCCGCATCAAGTCCGCTTTCAGTTCCGCTTCGCCGCCATGTTGTCTCCACGTCATTCTTCAACATGCTCACACGCTCTTTGAAGTTGGAATTCAGATCGATGAAGTTCTTTAAGTCTTTATAACTTTGTAGATTCTTTGATTTGACGAAGAATCATTCGATCATTGTGTTGCTTTTGGATATAACTTCCATTAGTGATGATGTTGGCGTGAGCATGAGAAGAATCAAGACGATCATCCCGCCCCGAGCTTCCATAAGAAGAAAACATTTCAAACGGTTAGTAATAAGCGGATTCCGCACTTACAAGTTTGAACTTCGAGAGTGTTAACAACATAGTGTAAAACACAACTCTAATTCTCACAAAGGCCGTTCTGAACCGGAGTCCCATAAGTGAGATAACGCGATGTACCAAGTACACCTAAAGTTCGGATGAGTCCGAGGTACATCAAGCATCACCTCACGATCAGACCGCTTGAGACACACTAAGCGTAATCCACGGGAGTTACCGGTGACGCCGTCGTGGCTGTTTGATGTTGACCCGGCAGGAGTTTCCATTCAATCACCGAGGATCACGGTTGTGAACCTCTCATAAATGTTCTCGACTGCATTGCTAAGATCCGTGAAGGACTCGATATTAACCATCGATGATCTTATTTGTTGATCAACAAGTGATGAGATGTCAAGTGTACCTAAGAGATCTTTTGATGAATCTCGTGGCTCTAGACTCAATAGTGCGTTTTGGTTTTCCGAGCGGAGACTAGGAGAGGGTCTCCTTCTTCAATACCAATGATCTCTAAGAGAACGCCAATAGTTTACGTAGGGTTCCCCGTGAGAATGAAACAAGCTTTCGTTGAGATAAACTTGAGTGGCTAAGAAGGTTTAGTGCATGCGTCATCGGGTCCATGACGACTTTTAATCTTCAATACCGGCGTCACTAAGTGACATCCAAGAGTATATGAATTGAACCGGTGTCCGCGCTCTAAGTTGAGTAATTTGAGGGCTATTTTTTCACCCTTTTCTTTGCGTTTCTTTTAATTCTTAAACTCCTTCTTTCTCCGATTCTCATTTTCTCCTTTTATAATCATACCTAAGGACTTCTAAGTACTATCTATTTGTGATGTCCTGGTAGATCCCTCCCGCTCTGGCGGATCATAGGACGTTATTCTAACCTTAGTCACCTTATATCTCCATGACTAACCTATGTTGCCATTAAAACCATTGTTAGAAGAATCTCTCAAAGGGTTTGTAAATGAAAACATGTTTGAACCATCGTGAGAGATAAGATTTTGCATAAATACTCCCCTCCACATGTGCTTAAGAGTTTTAATGGTTATTTGCACGGTGAGGAAAGAGCAAGACTTTTGAATTGATCCACTCATGATAGACAATCCCGCGAGACACGGTTACATTGCATAGTTAAAGAGTTGCATTGTCGACTTTTAGGTGACAACTAGCTCTAATAACTACCTTGAAGGTGTAAACAAACCTCAAAGGTTGTCAAACCCGTCGAGTTCATGTCTACCAAGAGTTTCTCGAATGGTACATTCTACTCGGACAAGTCCTTTCGAGACACGCTTACATTACTAGCGAACTAGCTTGAAATTATTACCCGTCAGACAAGTCTTTTCGAGTTACTAACAGTTTAGTACCGTCATTCGTTGGTTAAGTCTATTACACAAAGAGTCATTTGCATTTACACAACATATTTCTTATCACATATTTTTCCCTCAAAATGGCATATCAAATGTTATTTTTGAAAAGTTGACAATAAATATGACCATTTCGAGTGTTGCGGAAGATGACCACTATGAACAATTTGTGAGCAAAGTTTTAATTCAAATACTCCCTCAACTAGTGATATAAACGGTTGAGGTTTTGAAAATCATACGGAAGTACTTGTCCTTTTGAGCAAAACCTTGAAAAATGAAAGGTTTGATAGGTTTTACTCAAAAGTAAGAAGCTTTCGCTCCTTTTATAAGGATTGTGGCAATCAAGCGTACCACGTGGTCCTTTCTTGACAATTACGGGTTGTACATCGTTATGTGTGCACAAGCCATTTTTAGGAAAAGATGAAATAAGTATTAAACAAATTAACCTTTCCCAATAGACGATGTTTCTAAATTAGCTTCCCCAAACCGATAACTGTCTTTAGCGGTGTTTGAAACTTTGATGAAGTCTACATTTCTCTAACTTTGAAGGTTTCGAAGACGCAACGAAATTTGTAGATGAGCAAGAAACCACACAAAGAAAATCGACTAATTGCGGAAGATCCGCTCGAGGGTAACACGCCGAAATCAAAAGATCTTCGCGTATGTAGACGCATCACACCAAAAACCACGAAGATGAAATGATACGACTTTCCCCGAATGTTGTGGTCTTTCGAAATACACATCACCGTGAATATGCAATAACTCGATACCAAGACCGTGTGTGAGGCATCATAACATCATATTTGGGTAACTTCACACAAGATTACCCGTGAAAGTTGAGACGATAACACCGAATTAAGACGTTTGAACTACGGATCGCCTCATTTCTTCCCTAATTGAAGAAATTCAAGAAGGCATAGGGTTTTCGCAAGGAAGCACGTGGAAAAACAAAAGAAGCAGGGACGCCTACACTATCTCCCCTCGATGTTTTCAATGAATCGAATCATACACCACGTATGTTGATGATGAATTGAAGACAATGAAACCATGTATGAGGAGACAAGAAACCATGTATGTCCAAGCAATCGAACAAGTGTGAAGTACCATAAATATTTCGTGAGAATCAATCACGAGAAAACATCTCTCGCTCATTATGTTGATCATCACCGTGTCATTGTTGTTGAAGCGGTTTGATCTTTCGTTATAGAAGATTCGGTTGTTGTTGTAGATTCGTGTATCGAAATTAGAGTATTATCGGTTGTGCAATGAAACATTCGATACATCCGAAGCACGACTTTTGCGTAATCTTTAACCGAGGAGCAAGCAATGTTTCCAATTCATGACGATTAAGTACAATGGTGGAACAATTGATGGATCATGATATTTTGACGGTTAGAAACGGGTCCTATGTCGTTTTGCAAGAGGAGCCATAGTCATTGTATACTGTATAGAAAAATAGAAGGGGGCAAGAAAGAAAAACATGGATCCCCAAGTGTAACTGGTTCGGATGTTAGAACATAAAGATGTTGTGTCAATTATCTTCTTGACACCGAACATGTTATTTTGATGATTTCCTTTCCCGCCTCGTGGATGGATGGTGTTGGTATCCCACTTGTTTTGGTGCAACTACTTAGTATCTTGCTCAGGAATCCACCTAAGACTAACAGCTTTGAAAATCCTACCGTTGGTATCCATCTAAGGTTAGATCTAGGGATGTTGAAACTTTTTGGGAAGAGTCTCGTCCTATATGGATCTACCTATTAGGTTTCGACGGTTTATATTTAGATCAACGGGTTTATTTCTAAGCGCTTGTTGAGTTAACTTAGGTTTTGGTTTGCTACTACGTGTAGTGTTCAGAATACACTCGAAGGTGATACACTAGGTCGTGAACCTAAGATTCCATCCTTTTGAGTAGAGCCCTTTTCTAGCCTTTTCTAGATCACAGTTCTTGTACGCGTCATTTGAATCATATGAATTTTTACGTTTAATGTTCGGTTTAGACACAATGTTCGAACTAATCCTAGATTTGCCAGAGCAACCACATGTTGAGGTTTAATGAAAAGGTATAGCGTAAATGAAGCATTATTCGTAGGCCGTGAATGTGGAGTGACTGGTTTTATCAAATGATTATTCTCAACAACTTGGGAGGGAAACCGTGGTTTTGAAGATTTTGAACGTTCGATTTAAATGCGTTGGTTGTCTAACTACGATTGTTTTCGAAAGGTTGTAGAGACGATTTCAATATTGTTGGTTTAGCAAAATTAGTATCCACACTCTTGTCGGTTAATCTTCTCGTTTGTTTTGTAAAGCAACATGTGCAAGCCCTTTGCTTGAATTTGAGCCTTTAAATACTCATTTTCTTTTACTAAGGTATCCACACGATTACTTTGTTCATTTGAATGTCGACCATTGTGTTCAAGAAAAGATTTGTTTTGTAGTTTAAGTTCAAGAGAGATGCAATGTGCCTCTAGTTTTGAAAAATCTTTATGAAACCGAGCAATGGTATTTTGAGAAGAATGATTTTGATTCAAGAGTTTGATTTGACGTTTCAGTTGAATTGTTAACAAGTAAGGGCTCGTATATGAGATAGTTGTTCGGACATTGTGCAACACATTGGTCAACCTCTCCTTTATTACTAAATTCAGGTTGCTCAAGATGTTGTGTCGCATTTGCAATGTAATATGATCAACGTGAGATTGTACCTCAACCGTCTGTTCGAAGGTCGTGTCATAGGTGGGTAAGATATCTTCCTCAACCATTTGTTCTTCGTCATAGTTGGGCTCTTGTCGCAGCTTAAGTATGATATCTTCTCCGATCCGCTTCGTCATCCTGCTTCCAATGCTACAATCTCATTGTCCGTGACAAGCGATTCAGCGAGAATCAAAACATTCTCAACGTCCATTTGAGCATTCCTTTCATGTACATCAACTCTTTTACCTTGCACGATTGCGGGATATCGGAATTAGATGATGTCGACGCTCAATGCCGCTTGAATAGCCATGAATCCTTCTTTCAATGCCACAAATGGATCTTTATGATCGTAATTCATTTCACTCCCCGCATAAGAGTCAAAGAGAAGAAAAGGTGCAAAGTCGATATAGCATATGGAAGGTCGATATAGTGAATTGCAATTTCCTCCAAAATAATTTTGAAAAATTTTGACTCTCAAAATTTGAAATTCACTATAAAATTCAATTCTAAGGTTGTAAGAAAAATTTGAGTTATGACAATTTTGACGCCAAATTTTACCCGAAAAATTTGAATTTGGGCCCAAAATTTGAATTTTGACCAAAATTTTCACGCTTAAACCAAAATTTGAATCTCGTGTAATTTTTTTTTTTTTTTTTTTTTTTTTATTATTATTATTATTTTTGTAGATATTGATAACTTGTGTTGATGGATCTTTGTAGTCGAATGAAACGATGTTGATGAAGTATCCTTAGGCGTAGAAATCACAATAAACCAAGTAGCACTTATGCGTAAAACACCAAAGTTACGCGTATGATGAAGGAGTTACGCTGTAGTTTTAGCTTACGCGTGAAGTAGGGAAAAGACGCTAAAGTTATGCGCGAGACAAAAGTTAGGCGTGAAAGTTAGGCGAGGATTATCTTATGCGTAAGACTATGCTTAGCGTAAGAAAATCTTATCGTGGGATTTCACGCCGTAAGCTTATGCTTATGCGTAAGTTTGGGTTTTATCCCAAGTGATCTTTACACTTCACGGTGCAAAAGATATCCAAAGTCGACGATTTTCGGGCTTATCCAAACAAGAAAACACGGAGTAAACCACGAAAATGAAGATCAAACCAAGGATAACCTTACGCGTAGTTTTAGGGTTTTGCTACGCGTAGGATTACTCGTAAAAATGATAATGGCCAAAGATGTTTCTAAACCAGTTTTTGTGTGATGAAATAACTTCAATAACACCAAAAGACACAAAAGTGTGAAACTTGATGATCCAAAGCTCTTAAAACAGCTTATGAGTAGGACTTAACCCTCGACAAAAACAAGTAGAAAACAATGATCCACACATAAAGTTCCAAACTTTTGCCAAAATAGTAAGTTTAACACCTTATAACGTTGAAAGGACAAGAATCTTGGATTAAAAGGTGTAAAAAATACGTTTTTGATCAAGCCAAAGTTATGGAAACGCAAGTTAAGCGTGAGACCAAAACTCACTTCAAACAATACGTTCACTCAACTATTAGGCGATTGATACCACTGTTAGGTCACTAGTTTTACAACACAAGCATCAAGAGAAGAGAGATCGGTTGAACCCTTATCCAAACACACGAAATACAGAGAGAAAGGTTAAAGGAAAGAGTGAAATAGAAAAGAGAACAACCAACCTTCAAATGAAGGTTTATAGGAGGAAAGCTAAGGCAACACTCCTAGTTTCCATCCTTTCTTTAATGGACTAAGGCCTAGGCTTATGGGCCTTCTACATAAGCCTAAGGCTAATTACAAACATAAAGGCCATAATAAAGCTAACTATTACATATTAATTACTAACACTTGATTATGGTTTAGGAGTGATTCCAACAATTTCCACATTCAGAATGTTGATACGTGCAAAACTTAAATTTGTTTGGTGGAAATAAGAAGGAATTCGGTGGGTATAGTAGGTCTGAATTCTATATATTCTATTTCATTTCCTCCTATTTCCATTTTAAATATATATATTCCAACATGCATTCGAATTTGCTTTAAGAAATCCTACGAGTCTAGTGCCTCAACAAAATCCAACACTTAGAATAACGTCTTCTATCACAAAATGTCAATTGTGAAACTTGCTTTTTCGACTTACCGTGCTTTTGTCTAGATCTAGCTATGCCTCGTGGTTGCACCAACGCTATATTTTCTCTCGTAATAGCTATATTAGATTTTCTTCGATACATTAATCTGTAAAATTCTTAACGTATTATCAATACATCAATTTCAATGCAAGTAAAAACCTCATATTTATCTTTTTATTTTGGTTTTTGATAATTAGACGCGTCAAATACCTCATTTATCACTCTTGTTTTACATCAATTTCTTTATAAAGAACAAGACTTGAGGTGGTGTATTGAGGGAGATATGACCTTACAAATTCGACCATAACTTCTGGACAGAATCTGTCCCAATACCTCTATTCACCCACAAGCATTTTTCTTTGACCAAACTCAAAATATAATAACAAACAAGACTAAATAATTTTAACAACATTTTAAGAGTGTTTTTAAAGATATAAAACAAAACTCAAGTAAATCAAAAACTCTTTTAACAAGTATGTTTGAAAAGACTCTAAATATAACAAATTAGGGTTTTTTGTGCAACATTTGACATCATGTCTTCTTACACCAAGTATATACCTTTTCTACTTGGATTTTATGGTTTATGAAGATGGTTTACTGAGTTTCTTGATAAAGTTAAACAAGATTCTTGGTAGAGAAATGATTGGTGAAAGTGGTAGAGAAGAATGAGATATATGTAGAGATGATATTATTTTGAGTTCTATGATTTTATGTGGTAGTGTGGTTGTAGTGTGGCCGGTCAAGTGGGAGAGGAGAAGAGGATGAGAGTGTTTAGCTTTGTATGTCAAAGTGTTGGTGGAATGAGTGAGCTGTCAAGGTGTTGGTGAGTTGGAAAGTAGAGTGACATGTGTTAACTAAACTTACATGTGTTAAGTGATGTATAAGACAAAGAGTTATACATGTGGCAAGTTTTGGTGATAACAAAATAGGTGTTATACATTGTTTTGTTAATTAAAAGTATACATGAAATGCCTTAATTCTAGAACGTATACGCGTAGGTGTAATATCGGGTACACTTAAATAGCCGTATACATATAAAAATAAATTATGTTTTTAAAAGTAGGTGACACTAACTATTTTAAAACACCTAAGCATATGATTAATAATAAGTTGACGTTTAGATAAAATCATAGGTTGAAAGTACGCTCATAAAGCAAGGGTGCCTAAAGAAAGTGAACACAAGACGTAAACATGACCCGTTTAACACAAAACTAGCTTAACAAGCATAGTTTTATTAAAAGACATTATAAATTATTATCATTCAATGTCCTGAGTTTAGACAGTTGTCACACTCTAAGTATCTGATATTCTTTTAGTCATAAGGATTTCTGTTGGCTTTTCTGACAAGGTGTTGATGATACTGTTTCTTGTTTCGATGCGCCCAGTGTTCCTTGTGTCGCTTATGTCTCTTTCTTTTCCAGGTTTACCGAACTTTGGCTTGGATCGTTTGTCATGATGCTTCTTTCAGTTGTCGTTACAGTTCCCCTTGGAAGCTTCCTCTCCATTTCGCCATTTGGCGTTTAACTTCTTGCCTTTTGTTAATACAAATAAACCATAAAAACGTTTATTTATATTTTACGATCTTCTAATGTTTTGTCGATAACAAACGTAAAATCATTTTAAAAAATAAATAAAATACGTAAAAGGTTTAAGCCAATAGTTTACTAACACACTTTTACTAAACATATTAAAACCATCAAAACATGTTTAGTAAATAAGTTATATAAAACCAAATATATTTTTATAAAACACTAACAAGTAATATTGCTTACATCTTATAAAAATGTATATGTATAAAAAAGCAATAGTGTCTACATTTTATAGAAATGTATATATACTTTGTATATGTTGTAATGGGTAAGTAATGGGTAAAAACCAAAGTCCATAACCCATGACCCATGATACATTGACTACGTACAATGAATCTTGTTGGGTAAAAACCAAAGTCCATAACCCATACTCATGGAGCATGATCCATAACCCATGACCCATTGCATGACATCATGCATGAAGTCATGTTGGGTATTATCCATGATCCATGACCCATGACCCAAGATCCATAACCCAATGACTAGGTACATTGCATCTTGTTGGGTATTCATAATCCAATACCCATAACCCATGGTCCATAACCCATAACCCATAACCCGGTTTGCAACCCAAAATCCAGACTAAACTGACCCAGTAGCCGGATCCCAGGATTTGCACTAGCTAAATCCCTCTGGTGAGGGATCCGCAAGAACCGTGGGATAGTAGACATGTTTTGTCTATAAATAGTGAGCCATTTCTCTCTTGCTCACTACCACTCTTAGATATACTTTCTCCCAGTATTCTAACATCACTAACCACATATCCAAAGGATCATTCTATGTAGTTTTATATTTTTGTGATTCTTTAGGTTCCTCTTAAAGGCGAGATCACCACCTCTTGAAGACGTGCAAGCTCAAGGTCATGAGTTGCTAAGCTTCGTCATCATCAAGACCACAGAAGTGCATCTTGTTGATAGTTCTTTCCTCCCTCCATAGAAGTGTCGTGTTGAAGGCATTAGTGAAAGGTCCCAAAGTGTCGTGTTGAAGACATTAGTGAATGGTGCCAAAGGTGTACATTCGATATGGTGCATCGATGTACAAGTTATGTAGGTTGGGTTAGAGGATGTTGATATCCTCTCTAGTGTTGTAACAAGGAGTGTGTCTCCTTTGGGTAGTTGTGTTGTGGTGTAGTGTTGGGTAGTAGTTCCTCCTTTGTAATGGAACTTGGTATCTAGCCTTGTACCGGATAAAGTGTAGGAGACGTTGTGATAGGTTTGGTTCTACCTCATGGAAGAACTCAGTGTCTAGCCTTGTACTGGATAAAGAGTAAGCGACGTTGTGAAGGCTTATCCGCCACATTAAGGAGCTTGTGTTGTGTAGTGCTTACAAAATCTCGAGTGAGGTACTCGGGGAGTGGAGTAGGGCAAGGAAGGTGTCCTTGTAGCCGAACCACTATAAATACTTGTGTCGTGGTTTTGTGTTCCTTTACTCTTTATCTTTTGCATTACTTACTTATATGCTTATCTATCAATATCCAACACACAAACCAAATAAATTGACATAAGTCGATCTCAATACTTTAAAATGAAGTTTTAATCGGTAAACTATTCAACCCCCTTCTAGTTTTCCACAATTGGCATCAGAGCTTCGTTACCAAGTTTTTTAGAGTATGTTGTACTTTAAAAACTTGATACGACCCGTGTATGTTTGAAAACTACAAAGAAAGAAATGTCTTAAAACAAAAATTCCTGTTTTAGAAATTTATACATTTTAAATGTTGGATGGTGATAGATCATTCTAACATTTTCTTTTGAGAAATCTTCATGCTAGGATTCGTTCAATGACTTCGTTATATCTAAGGAAAAATAAAGTCAACACCCAAAGAAGAATCCAAAGTATTTACAAACTTGCTTTTATAAAATACGATTAAGTATTTTAAAAGCTCATGAAGTATTTCGCGTCTATGATTTTCAAAAATCATAAAAAGAATATATAGCAAATGTATGCTCTCCTAACTAAAATTAGTTAATCTAAGAAATGTTAATTGCTTGTAGATAAAATAACGACATATGCTTCTATTAGGTAGTAGTATAATATCCTTGCATATATTTAATACTATGTAAAGACTCGTAGATTTAATGCTCAAACCTCAATGTCACAAACTCTCCAAAAAGTTGTTCTTCATATTAAATATATCATCAGGAATAGTATTTTTGCTTGATTTTCCTAAACACTACTATAAACTAGTTAATATACATCTTTAGCTAGAAAAAAAAGTTTTGCTAAGTTTTGATCCATCGTTCCTCACATAGAGATATTGGTGTTGCATTAGTAATCTACGTCAATATCATCTATTCAAATTATCTATATCATGTTAAAATAGAAATTGACATGATTCTTGTCCTTTTTCCCGACTTATGGTTTACTCATAAAAAAGGAACTTCGTCAAATGTGTTTAGTAAACACGGAGACTCGTCAAACCTGGTATTACACCTATAATAGATAAACCCTAAGATATAGAGCAAAATCATTGGCAAAAATCGAAATAAAAAACTCTCGCATCAAAATTATCAAACCCACTAAGACACCGCTCGTTATATACCGATGCATCACCAAAAGGACGGTCTTGACCCTAAAGATCAAAAAATCTTCAAAATGCTACAAAACGGTTTTTTCATAAAGGTCGTGTGGTTGATCAATCTTTTCTCGATGGTACCGACATTCCCGAAGTCTTTTCTAGGATCAACTTTCAGTGTCTCCTCCATATCAACGAACAAATATGTCCCGTGTTTGTTCTCGACTTTTACAAAAGCGTACGGATCATAAGAAATGATGACAGAACCATCTTCATTGCCTTTATCATCAACGAGCACAACTACACTTTAACCCTTGCCGAGTTTGCCCGGATTCTCCTCATTCCCCACCATAGGGTGTGTATGTATTCCAATGATTGGTCACTCGCCAAGCTTCATGATATGGTTGATGATCACGATGTTTATTTCACCCCCTTCATGAACCGGCCACAGTAAAAGATGTCGTATTCATCCAAAGAACCTCTCAATCCGTCACTAGGAGCTCAAAAGTCATCCACTGAGATCCCTTTCAAATTGAACTTTTTGAGATGTTCCCTCTCTACAAAAAATGGGAATAAATTCTTTGGAAAATGTTCTTTGCTTGGTTGGAAAGAAGGATCATCCGAATGCATGTCTTGTGTACATGATTTATTGCCTCATCAATGAAATTCCCTGCAACCTTGCATATTACATGATCAAAAGGATGGCTAGTGTTTTTAGGACAGAGAAGATGGTTCTACCATATGCTATGCTTCTAACTCGCCTAACAAACTTTGTATTTGCCTTAGAACCCTCTCCCTTGACGGATGATCATTTCTTTTGCAACCGGGTGATGGTACCTCTAACCGAGGAAAGAACATAAAGGTTCATGGTTGACGGTAAAAGGCCTCATCCACCTACGGACTCATCCGAGGAGACGGAAGGAGAAGCAAGCAAGCCCGTCAACAACTACCATCTCGACCCCGTGTCCTATATTGATCAATTGCCAAACATTCCAAGTCCTTCCCAAGAGTTCCAAAAAACAAAAGGGATGTTCAAATGCATTGCTCATTTCCTCATGGGGAAGAAGAAAGAATGAGATGTAAGTTTGAAGTGATTGGAGGTGATGTGTATGATCCATTTTTGAAACATGTGATGTATGTCTTAAACAATGTTGCTTTTTATTTAGAACTAAGTAGTATGTGGTGGTACGGTGAAAAACATGGACATCTTAACTTAGAACAACATAATAGGAATTTTACAAATTTTTGATCTTGTATCAAAAAGTTGGTCTTCATCCTAATTGCATGCCCATATATTGCTTTTACATGCCATGCTTGCTATGCTTTACTTACATACATGAATACTTGCTGTAGAAATCATTATTTTCAAAATTTGATACTTGATGCAAATTCTTACACACATTCTGTTAGGAAAGCTGTCCTAGTTGCCGGATCCCTGGACTAGAACTATCCGGATCCCTCAAATGAAGGATATGTGGGATCCGGGTAGACAAAACTGCTATTTTAGCATCCTTGCATCAATCCAACCTTCCAGACCTTATTAGACTAGTTAAACATGATATATTAGGATCACTTAAGTCCCTCTTAGGCTCAGTTGATCCCACATTCACTCATGGATGACTTAAGATCACATTCAAGGTGTTTTTGATTTATCACTACTTCAAAACTCACCATCTTTCCACTCCAATGTTTGCACATTGACTCTCTCATCTCAAAACACCTAGTTTAATATTTCTCTCAATTTTAGCAAATTGATTTTAGTCATCTTTATTGCAAATTGATTTTAGTCATCTTTATCTCAAAATGGTCTAAAGACTAGTTTTTCATTTCTTGTGATTTTTAAGGAATTTTCTAAATTTTCTTTAAGTCACCATCTGGTCACTAGGATCATTTGACATCATTTGACACTCTCAAAAAATTCTTAGTATCATCCTTGACCACTCATGGGTACTCATGAAAACTTCATCCCTTCATAAAAACCATCATTAGATATCCTCACTCATTATGCTTGAAGATTTGAGTCCCATACCATTTAAGATACCTTAGGAAACTTAAACACTCAATATATATAGGTACTGGACCTTGGTAAAGCATCATCACTCCTTTTCTTTGCCTCTGAGAGCCGGATCCCTGTAATTCAACTAGCCACATCCCTAATATTAGGGTTCCATGGGAACTGGCTGCACAGAATGGTTGAAATTCACTTAACTCATCAATTTCAAACTCTCTTTGGTAATCTAAACACTCCACTTTGTCTTAAATGACTCCCTAGGACATAACAACACTATATCTGACTTTAGTACATACATAGAACCTTAGTGGTCTAAGCTTTAATTCACTCACCTAATTTCATCCTTTATAAACCAAGTGTGTTTGTGTTCTCAAACCACCATTCAAACCTTCACAAAACAGTAGCTAAAACACTCTTTGCCTTCTACTTTTCACCATGACAAAAGCATCTAGTACAACCTCATCAACCAAAGGTTCTTCCAAGAAAAATGCTCGTGTTGTTCATGAAATTTCCTCAATCGAGTCTTCACCCATGAAAACTTCAAACACTAAAATTCCTCCCCAACAAACTCAACCAACCAAAGCTAGGAAAACCGCTCGAATTAGTATCGGACCTTGTAGGTTGGAAAAACCTTCGCCAAACACTACCATACCCTATAAACCAAACACACCTAGTTCCACTAAAACACCTAAACCCTCATTTCTAGAACCTAGATTACACTCCTTCACCACACCTCTTTCACATCCAAACCTTTACTACTTAGAAGACTCACCACCTAGGACTTCTCATCCACCACCTTTTTCATCGAATGAGGAACAACCTTCACACCAAAACCTTGATGTTGGAACATCACCAACACCCGTATTCTACTCACCTTTACCATCAAATAATCCATCTTTGAGTACAAGGAATCACCAATCTAAAAAACCGGACCATATGGATACCTCTTTATCTCCACTAGCAACCCATATGTCACCACCTTCATTCTTAGTTGAACCCCATCCTACTCCATCAAACTCACCTCCACAAATCCTTCCATCCTTTGTGAAACCTCTTTCCTCCTCACCCAACATTTCACCTCAAACCGCTCCATCCTCAATACCTCCATTTCCTAGCCATGACAATAATTGCTCTAATTGTCAACATACCTAAGGGTTAGTTCAAGAAGTACGAGATGAGTTACGTTTCATGTTTCATCACCTTCTTGAACGATTTGACCAAATCAACGAATCTACTCGTCCCTAAACATAGAAATTTAAGCACAAGTGGTGCTCTCCTCTTAGGCGCAACATAGAATTGTTAGGCAATGTACTACATGTTTGTATCATTTTCTTAGTTTTAGAGATATGTGTATCATTTCTATTGTTTTATTTAATGAAACTACATGTTGAATGCTATATAGTTATGTGAATATGCTTGGTGCAAAAATACATAACTCATTTGGACGTTTACGTCACTATTTATATCTACATTGCTGTCAATAAGTTGCAGGTACACGGTTCCCAGAAATTAGCCTAGACGGATCCCTCACAGGAAGGATCCGCCAGAACCGTCCAAAAGAAACAATTTTTTTTAACAAAATTGAAGCTCATTTGCAGGAAAAAAATGCACCATATACTTGTTTTCTAACCTTTGTTTTGTCGATTTTCATAATACACATGAAGACTTTGACACCCTCAACAATGGGGAGCTTTTCGTCAAAGCAAAGCATTTCAAAAACACTTGCAATACATTTACTTAGGTTTCCGAACTACTTGACGCCCTCATCAAAAAGGAGAACTCGTCAAGGAGGAGCAATTCGTCAAAGACGAAACCATTTCAAAAAGTACTTGCAATACACTCGCTTAGCCTTCCTAATTACTTGACGCCCTTAATAAAGGGAAGCATCCATCAAGGGGGAGCTAAGACGAGAATCAGTCTCTCATTTTACTACTTCTCTTTACTTTTCTTTCTCTAACTCTTTCTTAGTTTCTTACTTGTAACTAGTTTTTCTCAAAACATTTTTCACAATGTGTTAGTTTCTTTTCGACGCTCTTTTTGTTTCGACAAAAAAGGGGGAGAAGAAAGTAAAAACTACAATTCAAATTTTTACGAATTTTATTTTCTTCTTAAAATAATCTTATGTTTTGTCTTCAACAAAAAAGGGGAGATTGTTAATACAAATAAACAATAAAAATGTTTATTTATATTTTACGATCTTTTAATGTTTTGTCGATAACAAATTTTAAATCATTTTAACAAAATAAATAAAATACGTAAATGGTTTAAGCCAATAGTTTACTAACACACTTTTACTAAACATATTGAAACCATCAAAACATATTTAGTAAATAAGTTATATAAAACCAAAGACATTTTTATAAAACACTAACAAGTAACATTGCTTACATCTTATAAAAATGTATATGTATAAACAAATAATGTGTCTACATTTTATAGAAATGTATATGTACTTTGTATATGTTATAATGGGTAAAAACCAAAGTCCATAACCCATGACCCATGATACATGATACATTGACCAGGTACAATGAATCTTGTTGGGTAAAAACCAAAGTCCATAACCCATACCCATGGAGCTTGATCCATAACCCATGACCCATTGTTGACATCATGCATGAAGTCATGTTAGATATTATCCATAATCCATGACCCAAAGTCCATGACGCATGACCCAAGATCCATAACTCAATGACTAGGTACATTGCATCTTGTTGGGTATTCATAATCCAATACCCATAACCCATGGTCCATAACCCATAACCCATAACACGGTTTGCAACCCAAAATCCGGACTAAACTGACCCAGTAGCCGGATCCCAGGATTTTCACTAGCCGGATCCCTCTAGTGATAGTAGTCATGTTTTGTCTATAAATAGTGAGCCATTTCTCTCTTGCTCACTACCACTCTTAGATATACTTTCTCCCAGTATTCTAACATCACTAGCCACAGATTCAAAGGATCATTTTATGTAGTTTTATGTTTGTGTGATTCTCTAGGTTCCTCTTAAAGGCGAGATCACCACCTTTTGAAGACGTGCAAGCTCAAGGTCATGAGTTGCTAAGCTTCGTCATCATCAAGACCATTGAAGTGCATCTTGTTGATAGTTCTTTCCTCCCTCCAGAGAAGTGTCGGGTTGAAGGCATTAGTGAAAGGTGTCGAAGTTTCGTGTTAAAGGCATTAGTGAATGATGCCAAAGGTGTACATTCGATATGGTGCATCAATGTACAAGTTATGTAGGTTGGGTTAGAGGATGTTGATATCCTCTCTAGTGTTGTAACAAGGAGTGTGTCTCCTTTGGGTAGTTGTGTTGTGGTGTAGTGTTGGGTAGTAGTTCCTTCTTTGTAATGAAACTCGGTATCTAGCCTTGTACCTGATAAAGTGTAGGGGACATTGTGATAGGTTTGGTTCTACCTCATGGAAAAACTTGATGTTTAGCCTTGTACCGGATAAAGAGTAGGCGACGTTGTGAAGGCTTCTCCGCCACATTAAGGAGCTTGTGTTGTGTAGTGCTTACAAACTCTCGAGTGGGGTACTCGGGGAGTGGAGTAGGAAAAGGAAGGTGTCCTTGTAGCCGAACCACTATAAATACTTGTGCCGTGGTTTTGTGTTCATTTACTCTTTATCTTTTGCATTACTTACTTATATGCTTATCTATCAATATCCAACATACATACCAAATAGATTGACATAAGTCTATCTAAATACTTTAAAACGAAGTTTTAATCGGTAAAACTATTCAACCCCTTCTAGTTTTCCACAATTGGCATCAGATCTTCATTACCAAGTTTTTTAGAGTATGTTGTACTTTAAAAACTTGATGCGATCTGTGTATGTTTGAAAACTACAAAGAAGGAAATTTCTTAGAACAAAAAATCATGTTTTAGAAATTTTTACTTTTTAAATGTTGGATAGTGATAGATCATTCTAACATTTTCTTTTGAGAAATCTTCATGCTAGGATTCATTCAATGACTTCGTTTTATCTAAGAAAAAATGAAGTTAACACCCAAAGAAGAATCTAAAGTATTTACAAACTTGCTTTTACAAAATACGATTAAGTATTTTAAAAGCTCATGAAGTATTTCACGTCTATGATTTTCAAAAATCATAAAAAGAATATATAGCAAATGTATGCTCTCCTAACTACAATTAGTTAATCTAAGAACATGCTAAATTGCTAATTGCTTATGGATAAAATAACGATATATGCTTCTATTAGGTAGTATTGTAATATCCTTGCATATATTTAATACTATGTAAAGACTCGTAGATTTAATGCTCAAACCTCAATGTCACAAACTCTTCAAAAATTTGTTCTTCATATTATACATATCATCAGGAATATTATTCTGGCTTGATTTTCCTAAACACTACTATAAACTACCCATAAGGCGAGACAAATAATTAAGGATTAATGATGTAACGCTCAGGTTAGTTGGACTCGTATGATGTAACAAATGTAGTTCCAAAATAACCAATATGACATGATAAAAATATATATCTAGAATAAATGACTAAAAGTATAGTAATAATAATTATAGACTATATAAACACTTTTATAACAATAGATTCTATAAATCAAGAGTAAACGCAAAAATCATCCTCGTGGTTTGTGTAAATTCGCAAGAATCATCCCTATCTCAAACGTCAAAGATTAATCATCCCCAAGTCCACAAACGCTTAGCAATAATCATCCCCGAGCACTAACGTCGTTAGTTTTACCGATTAAGTGTTAAATAATATTTTCCCGTTAGTCCCTCCGTTAACATTTGTTGCACCGTTAGTCCTCATTTTACGTTTTCGCCACTTTTTACGCTTTTGTCCGCTTTTACCGCTTTCGTCGGTTTTGTCCGCTTTTGTCGCTTTTTATCCGTTTCGACCATTTTTTACGCTTATCCGTTTCGTCCGCTTTTTACGCTACTTTGTTTTTACGTTGTTGTCCGCTTTTATCCGTTTTCACCATTTTTACGTTTTATCCGCCGTCCGCTTTTTATGTTTTCGCCGTTTTTACGTTGTTGTCCGCTTTTGTCGCTTTTTATCCGTTTTCGACCTTTTTACGTTTTTATCGGTTTTCGTCCGTTTTTACTTTTTCGCCGCTTTTACGTTGTTGTCCGTTTTGTCGTTTTTATCCGTTTCGACCTTTTTCATCCGTTTTCGTCCGTTTTCGTCCGTTTTTACGCCGTCCGATTTTTGACGTTACTTGCTTTTTAATCTTTTCACTGCTTTTTTACGCTTTTGTCCGCTTTTCTTACATCTTGTCCGCTTTTCTTTCGCTTTTGTACTATTTCAACATATTGAAAATTTATTCCAAAAAGAAAAAATTTCAAAAAAAAAATTGGAAAAAATATTTCGAAAGAAAATTTGAAAAAAAATCAAAAATGTCCGTTTTTGTCAATATTTTCGAAAATTTTTACAATATGTCCAAATTTGAAAAATATTGGAAAAAATTTTTTAAAGATTTTTAATAAAAATATTTGAAAAATCTTTTTTATTCAAATTTCGACATAATGAAAATTTTGAAAATTATAAGATTTTTTTAAAAAATATTTGAAAAAATATTTTTTATTCAAAATTTTTATTTTTTCGAAAATATTTTTTTCCAACGAAACGAAAAACCGCCGAAACGGATAAAACCGACAAAAACGGATAAAACGGACAACAACGTAAAAAGCGGCGAAACGTAAAAACGGACGAAACGGATAAAAACGTAAAACGGTCAAAACGGATAAAAACGGATAAAACGGACAACAACGTAAAAAAAGCGAAACGTAAAAACGGACGAAAACGGATAAAACGTAAAAACGGTCGAAACGGATAAAACCGACAAAACGGACGAAAACGGTAAAACGGACAAAAACGTAAAAGGTGACGAAACGTAAAATGAGGACTAACGGTGCAACAAATGTTAACGGAGGGACTAACGGAAAATATTATTTAACACTTAACGGGTAAAACTAACGACGTTAGTGCTCGGGGATGATTATTGCTAAACGTTTGTGGACTTGGGGATGATTAATCTTGAACGTTTGAGATAGGGATGATTCTTGCGAATTTACACAAACCATGTGGATGATTTTGCAGCTTACTCATAAATCAAAGTAAAAGGTTTCAAGACTTGTTTGTACTCATTTTCCTCATCCAATAATTTTATTAAACATTAAATAACTTGATTTTATCATAAAAATTGATAAACATATTTATGGGTGATATATTGATTTAATGAGTTTAAATAACTATATAAACTCTAAAAATGCATAAGTGAATGAAATAAATATGAAAAACACTTATGAAAAAGTATAAAAATTATTTTTATACTTACTTGATAATAGTGGATAAATGATGAGAACAAGAACGAATAAACCCTAACGATACTCCAAAACCCGATAATACTAATTTATTAACCCGAATATACACTTATAAATAATTTTCATTATTCTTATTTTTATGTAGGCCGAACCTAAAGAGCTAGAGAGAGTTTATGTGAAGTTTTGTGATAAAAATGAGAAGTAGTAGCTAGTTGTGTGTGTGTGTGTGTGTGTGTATATATATATAGAATCCGGATCGATTGAGAAGGTTTTTATTTTGAGAAGATTGAGAAGGTTTTCAAAAACGATAGATTTTCAACTTTGATTCATGTTTTTCAAGCGTAAAACTCATTTTAATGTGATTAAAATTCAAAATGTGTAAAAAAATTTTGAATCAATGTTAAAAAATCTCTCGATTTTGAGATATATGTAGAATACTGAATCATCTGTACAAATTTAATGAATCATCATCATAACTCGATTTTAACAATGATTTGTGAATCAAATTTGTGATTTATAGATTCGATTCACCATAAAATGATGTTTACTTGTGAATCAAATAAAAACATGAATCAATTTTCTCAAACGAAGATTTCTCAATCTTCTCAAAATAAAACCTTCTCAATAGAACCGAGCCTATATATATATATATATATATATATATATATATATATATATATATATATATATATATATATATATCCCTTATAAAGCATGAATATCCTCCTAACTCCGAACCTAAAAATTAAGATTCACCATCCGAACCATGCTCCAAACCTGCGAGATATAAAAGCTTTTTACTAAAAATAAATATAAAACACACTACCTAATTTTTACTCATCTCTCTAACCTCTCTCACACAAAAATGCTCTCTTCTTTTCTACACATCTCATCCCACCACCACACCACTCCACTACCGGGACACTCCACCGCCGGACCCCTACACCACTGAAACCACACCACCACCGAAACCCACATCTCTACAGAAAGCCCCACCACCGAACCACGACCACTATTAGGGTTTTCTAAGTTGAAGGTATTTTTTGAGTTTTATAATAGATCTATGTATATTAATTAAGTATTAAAGGCTTTATTTTTTAGATATGTGGATTTTATTTATAGATCTAAGCATTTATAACATTTTGGTATTTTTTTTTATCAGATCCGCTGCTGCAGCCACAGTCCACCGCCGGAAAGTTGTTGTCTCCGCCACTGTATAGTTGGAAGGTTTGTTTTATAGATATATATATTGTATCTATAGATCTGAGTTTTTTATGAGTGTTTTTTTTTTAACTTTTTTGTTTTTCATCTAGACGCCGCATCATCGCCGTAATCTTTCGGCACAGCCGCTGCTCGCCGGAACTTTTGTTGTTGCCGCTGCCTTGCCGGAATATAAATGAGTTTTATGAGCGAAGTGGGTTTATTGGTTTGTTACTATATAAATGAGTTTTATTGCAATACTATCTTATGTAAAACCATTGCTGTTGTGTTTCTTAATTCCAGGTTTTGTTTTACTGTAACATTTTAGTTCATTCATATTTGAATACGAGTTTGCGTAAATGGTTTGCGTTAACAGGGAAATATGTACAAACATGGTTTTTGTGTTGGATGTTTTGATATTTATGTTCAAAGTTAGATGGCTCTTTACGTACGAATTTTGTAACATTTCACGTTTGTAATTCTTTTTTTATCACCTACTGAGATTCAAAATATTTTGAAGTTGAAGTTGCGACAAGAAATGTTACATTATAAAGTTAATTTTTTGAAATTGCACACATAGAACCCTGTCGATTTCGAGGCACACCACCACATGACTTTTGTGGTTTAAATACAAATATTGACCAGTCTTGTACAATGTCAGAAAAATATACTGTACACTATTAGAAAAAGCTGCCAAAAATTGGAAAAAAAAAATAGATGGTAAAAAGGTGGAAGCAAAGTCTCTCAAAAGTTGAAAGTGTGGAAATGATACTTTTTACTTTATATTTGATGCAACTAAAAGTTTTACAAAGATGCTACAAAATCATACATGATATGTAACTTTACCAAGTATAATCACACCTATGCTTGCTAAAAAGGTTATACAATAGCTTCAATTTAAATAGATGCCTAACATGTTATTGTTTGAACTAGACGCAAACTTGTTATTGTTTGAAAGTATAAAAGTACAAAATAAGTTATACTCCTATGTAATAAATATAGAAGAAGCAAATGACTTATTTCTAGAGTATTTAAAAAAAAATGTATTTCTAGAGATTCTAACAGCTTGACGGTAGAAAGGTTTTCATTTCTATTTTTTTGGGCAACAATGGAAGTAAAAGAAGTTTTCTTTGAGAACTAAAGAATTTGTTGTGTATGTTTAAGAACATAAGTACTTAAAAGTAAATTGTTGATGGAACAAGTGAAGGCAGTTTGTAGCACAATAAGTATACGTAAGGTGACTTAAGATTCAATATGATATTATATCGTACAAGACATGAATCAATAATAAATAAATAAAAGAAATATAGAAAAGAAATATAGGTGACTTGAGAAATTTCGGCTGAGTTACAAATTTGAACAAAGCGTGTTTAAGAACAAAACGCATAGACACATATATGAACAATATGAAGTTATGAAGCTGGACATAGTCGTGACCTACCACGACTTTGTCACATCAGTTTTTTTTCTCCGACGACTTGACAACGATCAAGTTGCCACAGTCTGTGACCAAATTTAAAAAAAAAAAAAAAAAAGCGAAAGAAAGGAAAAAAAAAAGGTGTGCAAAATATCGGTCGAATTTTAGACCGATTTGGGAGAAATGTGTTGCTTGACCGACTCATGACCAAACAGGCCCTAACTTTAAAACATAGCATTACGACCGAGTTGAATATCTTAGTTGAATATATAATTGTTAAAAATCGACTATCACAATTTAAAATAATGAAGTAGGAAAATATAGTCGCACACGCAAATCAACGCTGATGAATTCTTTTAAAAACTACATAGTCGTTGCTATGCATCCCTGCCATCAGACTAAAAATTTTTCGTAAAGAATTCCCTAATGCGACGAATACGGTTTATCGAAAGGAAATTATTCGCCGCTAAACTATTGTCTAAAACTAAACACCGCCGCTAGCGCTGGTACGGCTATATATATATATATATATATATATATATATATATATATATATATATATATATATATATATATATATATATATATATATATATATATATAACAGAGGCATTTGGCATTAATGCCACCTCAATGCCACTTCAATGCCACCTCAATGCCACCTAATCAAATTTCATGCCACATAAGCATTTGTTGTCCAACTAAACAATATTTTTAAATTAAATTTCAGATATATATATATATATATATATATATATATATATATTTTATTTTATTTATTTTTTTTTTGTAATTTTCGGAATTTTTAAACATTTTTGAAATTTGTTTATAAAAAAGGTTTCTTGCAAGGATTGAACCTTGGTTGTTTTGATAAATAACTTGTGTGTTTACCACTTAGGCAACAAGTTATTTTGATAATTATGTTGCATATTGTAATCTATAAATGGCTATAATTATATTGGAATCATATACTAAATACAATTTATCTACAAAATTTATATTAAGTAATTATCTTTTTAAAAACTTATTATACATATCTTTTCCTTAAATATATATATTTTTTAATTCATTCATTATTAACAAAAAATCATTTATATTTTCTCAAAAAAAAAAAACAAACCCTAATCATACGTATATTTTCGTGAGTCGTGAGAGATATGTTTTCCATGGAGTTTATTATGAACATAATTTATGTTATTTTATCTATTACAAAACCATATGTTTAGGTCTCTTTCCGTCTCCTTATTTTTGGTTTTATTAAATGTATAGTTGAACTAAATAAGAATTTCGTAACTATTGAAGCATCCATCATGTTCCTAGATTTTTGCTTATGTATAAGTTATGGTGTTACCAACAATGTTACTCTGGTTAAGATTTAACATTATACTTACGTTACTATGAATGTTCGTGATTTATTTATTAGTCACCACCAACATCAGCAGGGTTTTGATTGCATAGGTAAATAATATCTTTCATTGGAATCTTGACTGCATTCAACAAAACAACTCGACCATTCATGAACAAAGAGTAAGGTTTCTTTTCTTTCTAATTAAAATTAAGCAACATTAAACATGGCTTTTAGAATCTAATATAGTATTTTCAATTGAAACACAATAAAACATTTCACCCACATATCTATCCTTGGATTGACATTTTGTTCTCATCGTTTCTGGAAGTTGCAAGTTGCAAAAGGGCATCCTGCACCATCGGCACCTAGAGAGCGACTGTGAAAAGAGTTTTGTCCTTCGATTCAAACCATTTGTCGAAACCCCTTCACGTGGTCAAAATCTGGAGCCGAGGTGCGAATGACACATCCGTCATCGAAGATGAAGGTAACTTCGAGTTTCGATATATGTAATCGCATAATTCGCTTTTGATGCTTTGGATTGGATGCTATATTCTTAATAGTAAGCTTTGGTAGCGTGTATTTGTTGTTCGTAAAATGCCTATAGGATTATTTGATTAGTAAATTTGATATCGTTAACAGTGTTATAAAGTTCAGTATGTTTAAGCCTACATCATTAACATATGTATACATGGTTTATATTGTTTTTGGTGCTCTATTTGGTTTATATTCTATGATGTTAATAGACGTGGACAAGTGTTACTCGCAACCGTAAATGAATCAACAATTGTGCCTTTTGTTAGTGGACAGGTAGGTTTGAAAGCTTCTTATATCATCGGTTGATATGCCCAGTTTGTTATTGGGGTATGAACTCAAAAATGTGCCGTCCACTGCACTTGCTTCCGAGATTGAGAAAGAGTTCAAGTTTGGTAAGATCGTGCCGATGGTGTTGCAATCGAACCGTAAAGGTTGGTTCATTTAACATCTTGCATAACATGTCTTTCGGCGTTAAAAGACACTGATTATGAGTTCCTTATATGGATGCAGGATATCCATGTGTGCTATGCATTTGTCGAGTACGAAGATATCACTGGTGTTAACAATGCTATCAAGGTGTGACTTGGTCTTTTACTGCATCTGTTCTGTGGTCATATGTTTTTATTGAATCAATGTTCTCGTGTAAATTTAATGACTTTGCTTTGCGAATTGCAATTTATCATGCATGCATCTTCTGTTGAGATTGCTGGACAATAGGTGTTCATTGAAGGAAGACGAGCAAACAGAAGCAACGCTTACCGAGGTGGAAGTACGTGTTTATACCTTTTATTAAATGAACTTTCTTGTGAGAAGTTTTTGCTTGATTGGCAGCTGATCATTGCGTTATATATTAAGTGACCATTTTACAGTTTTTATTATGAATGGGTCGATATGGGTTGCTTTTATAGGGAATAAACACTAGCCAGAGGGAATTGGTCAAAAGTCTCTCAAAGTCGGTTTTAGATGTATACAATCATTTTTATGATTTAAATTAGTATCTTAATAGGATTGTTTATGTGATCATAATTAACACATTGATCATTCATTAGAAACATGGACACAAAGTACTGAAAATCATCCAGCAGCATTGAAGTCTTTATAGTGCATTTGTCTTTGGGCTAGATTTGTACTATCGAAAGCAAAAGCAATTTTACTCGTGTCGGTCCTAAATTGCTTATATATTTTCCCTATACTGACCCATTGATTAATGAGTGTTTATTTTTGGTTTCGAGATGTGATCATTCATGGTAATGTAAGCCTTCCCTTATATAGGTGTTGTTATCGGTTCCCATATAGAAAACCAACTTTTTATATGAAAACACAATTCTAACATATGGGGTAAAATGGAAAATTTTGCGCACCGAGTTGTTGATGCTCGATCGCCTCGCAATTGTTATTCCTGCAAGAGACTCTCGCTTAAGTACAACATTGCGTGAGGGTGATATATCTTGGCATGATTTTCTAGACCGAGCTAGAAACTATGGTATGTTTGTTTACTCGAGTTTGATCCCGATTATTGTAATTCGGCAATTGGCAAATTCTATCATTTGTTCAATGTTTATGATAATATTGCAGGCTAAGTAATGTTGAAGTTAGAAATAATGTGTTTTGCTGTAAGGTAGTTATATCTTGAATCTTGGTACGGGATGAATTTTGTTTATGAATTTACGAATAAAAATCTACAGGAATGTCGAGTTTATTGTTGTTGAACGACCAATTGAAGCTTTCTCGAATATCCTCTTCTCTTCAGGAACTACAGGTAGGAAGCATTAGTTTTTATTCAAATTTAAATAATAATTATATGTGTATTGAAAGATTGGTTTCTTAAATATGCGCTTATAGTTATGGAATGAATTTGATATGGGAACCAAGGCAATTCCATGGACACTTGCAACACCTTACAAGGCGGTGCGGATGGTTGGTGCCATATGGATGTTCACAAAGGTGACATCGTTGCATGGCCAACTAATCTTGGATGGATGATGGGTCCTTAGCTAATTTATGCTTCGTTGCTAAATGGGGTTCAATCGCTTTATACAATGGATCTCCCCGTTGTCGGCTTTGCCAAGTTTGTTCAGTGGTTTTCATAAATCTTTAGTATTTTTTCTCATTTCGATTGTTAACAATGGAAGTTAGATTTCTTATATGAAACACTAGACTACTAGAGGTGCCAAGATGGGTAGGTTCAGTTCAAAACGAGTCACTTTTTAGTCATGTGTTTAAATGGTCTGGTATCGGTTGGCTTGACCCAAACACTTTCTCGATTCAATTTCTATAGATAGTTAATGTTCATTTTTTTACAAGAACAAGAATAAAATTTTAATCTAATTTTTGATTAGATAGAGTTTGTGTGACTTTTAACTGGTTGACCCATTTGACTCATTTCCCTTCAAGCTATATGTTTCATTTGACCTTTTGACATTATCTGAACCAAAGTCGACCATTCATAAGTATTTGTTCCAAATTTCCACGTCTACTAAACTATATACATTGTGCACTTCTGCATTTACCAAGGCATGCTACATTGGTGTAATTTCCATTTAAAGTTTACGGTATAGCTGCTCCAACGTTTCAGGATGCCAAAGTAAACATGTTGGGAGTGATCCCGAGTATTGTAAGAGCATGGAAAACTTTCAAACAGTCATTGACTCTTTTTTTTTTTTGCTTAAGACAAATCTTGGACTCGTGGAAATCTCTTCCTAAGCCTAATGCCCTCTTTATCAATGGAAGTCCACGTATACATCTTTCATTTGGTCAAGGTGTATTGATCCTTTCGTATTAAATTTAGTATTAATGTACAATCTTCATATACTTTATAATCTAATTTGATATGTGTCTTTGTAGGGTGAGATTTTGTTTATGCCTTTGAGCAAGGACCCAATTCGTGTAGGAGAAATTGGGTCGGGTAACTGCCGTTTGAATTATAAGTTACAAGAGTGGACACTAACATGTTTTTGTATCCCATTGTTTTCTTTCTATTATTAAAATTGTTAATCTGTTAATCAAGTTTTTTGAACCACCCTCTTTGTTTGTACTTGGCATGTTGAAAGATTCTGTTTGAAAATATTAACATGAGATAAAGAAGTGATGTTTGGTATTGCTTTAATATAAAGGTCAACTGTTAATAGCTAGATGTATAAATTTGAAGATGTGATTTTGTGACAATGGCGTCATCTAACTGACGAAGAGCATGTGTTATATTTGGTAAAACATGGTTTTTTGCTGTAAAATAATACTCTATTAAATTTGCATACCAATTTATCTATATTACCCCATTTTGTTTGTGTTTATATTATGTCTTAATGATTATATGCAATCGCCAGTCGTTATTAGATCATATTACCGTTCACTTGGCACCACGAGAAGCTCATGAAAATTTGTCTTGGTTCGGTTCAACTGAGAATAATTTAATTTTGACTTTAGTCAAATTAAATTGACTAAAATGTCCCATTAACAACGTAACACTTACATTTATGAGTTTAAACTCGTAAGTTAGTTTCAATATCGGCTATAATAGCATACGATGCTATGTCAGTTGCACGACAATTTGTACTTGCTGGTATTTTAGACATATATTATGGTGTATCTAATTTCTGGGTTGCAGGATAGAATACATGTACTTACCTTTCTAAGACTGACATTTTATATTATGATTTGATTATTTTGAATTGTTACTTTGACCATTTTCTAGGCCTCTGCTTTTGTAAAGTTTCATTGAGGCTAACCTTTACAACAAAGGATACAAATGAACAATGATTCAAAAAAATATCATATGATGGCTTATTGAAAGCTTTATTCAAGTCTTTTAAAATATGCATACATAAATATTCTCAAATTATTGATGAAAATGATGATTAATATTAATGATTATCCAGATGTTAATCCTTCACTTTCAACACTATTGCTTGAACTTTCTTAAATTTATGAATGTTATGTTTACCTATTGGAACTAATGACTATCGCTAGATATGAACTAGGTTTGGATTGTTTAGGTAAATTGATTCCTTTAGAATTGTTTAAATTTTCTCATGTATCAAGTCAAAAACACTAATTAAACACATTTCTAACAAACTAAATTTAAAAAAATAATATATATTAATAATGAAAAAAAGAGTAATAACAATATATTTGATACTAATATATGATAAAAAGTTTATGTCAAAATGATCTGTTTTGCCTTAGTGTTATTAGATTAAAGGTTTATGCATTCACATTCCTTTGATGTTTATTTTTATGGCCTATGTTAGGTAATGTTGTTCTTTTTATGGGGATTAGTTGTTGTAAGGTTAGTTCTACCTTTATTTCTCCATTAGATGTTTTGGGCTTTTGGGTACATATCTTACTGGATTAGCATTCATATATGGAGTTTAACTAATACATGGATGTCTATGTTAGATATCATGGGATTCTGTCATGAGGATGAGTGTGGACCTGCGAGATCTTTTCTTGATGAGGCGTTTCTGTATTATAATCCTCATCTCCTCTTCTTCTTGTGGTGAGTGGTACAGTTGCATTTTGTTTTTTTCAATATAATATGCTTCTGCAAGAAATCTATCATCTGATGTACTGAAAACATCATATTCCATCGGCTGGAATTCAAGATGTAGTTGGAACTATCAAGAAAGCGGAAAATAAGAGATATGAATGAATTTCAAAAGCATGCTGAACCAACAGGTGAACAAATGCCTTTTTATTATGTCAGTATCTTATATTCTTTGGTCAATAGGGTTTTAATTAAGGACGGCGTTGTTGAAGGTTTGTGTCAGCCATGGGCTGTGTCACAGAATGTTCCTAACCTTTTCCAGCCTAATCAGCTTGCACAGGCTCAGAAACCATTACGAAAACTTAGTGCCTGTAATATTTTAGCACCTATTTTAGTAGAGGTGTGGAATGTGGAGAAGGTGATTGTGAAGCTTGGAAGAAAAGTTGGTGGTTTTTTTTGTTTTTTTTTTTTTTTTTTTTTTTTTATTTATGTGGGTAAGGATAAGACGCCTCGATTCGGTCATAGTTAATTTATGTCGTAGATAAAACACCATTTGTTCATTCCCCGGCTTTTTAGTGATTATGACTTATATACCATCGTATTTCTTTTTGACAACCCAAACTTTAGACCACGAAACCCATCTATGAAGAATCAAATGAAGACTCTCATTGCGGTGAAGGTATCATATGTTATACAGTCATCACTATCCTTGCTTATCTTATATTATATAGATAATTTTCATTGTTATTGAAGAAAATGTAAAATCGAGCAACTCTCATTGCTTATCTTACTCGATAAAAGACGTCAAAAAAGTAAGAACTAAGTATATTGACATATAAATAACTCTTTTTATGAGATTAAATTTTTTTTTGAATTGGATTTGGATTTGCAGACTAAGAAAGTGGATGATCCGAGACAAAAATTTAGAATGAGGGGTCTACGGTGCCATCTCATGTACTGTAGAAACTCTACAAGAATGCAAGTAATCTCTTTCCTCGCCTCTCGAGCACAAACTGTTAAGTAAAACCATTTTACTGATTGTAGGCTTTAACTACATCTTGCATGTAAATATTCCTTACATTTCTTTAAAGAACTTGATTGGAGTTTGATCTTAGCAACTATATTAAGGTTGTATCTGTTCAATTACTTATTATGCAACAAATAGATGATCGAATATAATATCTGGTTAGATTATAAGAACTCAAAAGTCAAGGTGTCGCAATTTGACCCATTTACTTATGAATGGGCCAATCTTGGTTGTTTCTTGATTCAAACAGAATAAAAGTTGTATGCCTAAATTTTACTCAAATATATAAAAGAGCTGATAGCTCATCCTCACGCCTATTTTTATGTATGCACATCCGTTAGAGAATTATTTCGAAAGTCATCTCGAATGAATTGTATAACTCAACGATTTGCTCATCTCATACCGGTAAAACTAAAAAGTTTGTTAAGCAATTTCATTTTGTTCACAATGAAAATTATACATCAAGCTCGCCTTTGTTAATAATAATTTTCCGTTTACTAACACAATCCAAATTTAAACAAACAACAAACAAATGATTAATTAAATTTGTTTTTTGGAATTGGATTTGGATTTGCAGGCTAAGAAAGTAGATGATCCGAGACAAAAAATTTAGAATGAGGGGTCTACGGTGCCATCTCATGTACTGTAGAAACTCTACAAGAATGCGAGTAATACCTTTCCTAGCCTCTCGAGCACAAACTCTTAAGTAAAACCATTTTACAGATTGTAGGCTTTAACTACATCTTGCATGTAAATATTCCTTACATTTCTTTAAAGAACTTGATTGGAGTTTGATCTTAGCAACTATATTAAGTTTGTATCTGTTCAATTACTTATTATGCAACAAATAGATGATCGAATATAATATCTGGTTAGATTATAAGAACTCAAAAGTCAATGTGTCGCAATTTAAACCAATTCACTTATGAATGGGTCAATCTTGGTTGTTTCTTGATTCAAACAGAATAAAAGTTGTATGCCTAAATTATACTCAAATATATAAAAGAGCTGATAGCTCATCCTCCTGGCCTATTTTTTATGTATGCACATCCAGTTAGAAAATTATTTGAAAGTCATCTCGAATGAATTGTATAACTCAACGATTTGCTCTTCCGAAATGGTAAAACTAAAAGTTTGTTAAGCAATTTCATTTTGTTCACAATGAAAATTATACATCAAGCTCGCTTTGTTAAAAATAATTTTCCGTTTACTAACACCATCAAAATTTAAAAAACAACAAATAAATGATTAAAACTAATGGCCGACCAATCGTCTTATATTATATTATGACAACTTTTAAAACGTATTACGATAATGAAAACAATAAACAAATAATTATAAGTCATGCCGCCCATTGGCGGACCAAAAAGTAGTATATATATATATATATATATATATATATATATATATATATATATATATATATATATATATATATATATATATATATATATATATATATATATATATATATATACACACACACACACACTAGTGGCAAAACTCGTCCGATGGACGGGTATGACTTGTTGTTTTTATTTTTAGGATTTAGTAGAACAAATATATACTAAAAAGTAATAAAAAATTAAATGAAATGGTTAAGATCTATAATTGATGTTACCATAATCCATAAAACGGCTAAAAGCAGGTAAGTAATTTGATTTGCGGTTTTTATTTTTAGGATTTAGTTGAACAAATATATACTAAAAAGTTATTAAGAGTTAAATTAAACAATTAAGAACTATAATTGATGTTACCATAATCCATAAAATGGCTAAAAAGAGGTAACTACTTTCTAACATTTTGTTCTACACAATATAATCATGAACATCTTTTATATTTGATAATATTATTAACATTTATTATTAGTATTTTATTTTTGTTAATTATGTTTATTTACTTATTGTATATAGGTGCTTCCAGCTGATTTTTTTACCAAATTTAGATGATGTTGATGAATTTGAAATATCTGTGAATAGATTTATGGTGAGGTTTGATGTTCGTTGTGATGAGAATATGTATGTATTTTCGGGTGATAAGTGGAGTTTTGTTTTTTATAACCTTTGTTTGTTAAGTGGTGATGTTTGTGTGTTTACCAGGAATAGGTAAAAAGGTTGTGGCTATATGCTTTTGATAATGATAGATAGAATCCTTACAGAGGTGGTTTTCAAAGGGGCGACTTCTTTAAGGAGGCTCCCACTACCATTTACTGAATTTGAGCAGTATTAGTGTTTTTTTTCAGACTTCTTATATTTTATTGTTTAAATTTGATTTCATTAATTTCTTAGTTTACATTATAATTATATTCGGGTGTGTTATGTGTTTTAATTTTTTTTGATGACGTAGTTAGTAGTTATATAAGGTTTTATTTTCAATAAGTTTATAAACGAAATTTTATAAACCAAGATACACGATTAAGATAGCTCGAGTATGTGTTTTTAGAATTCTCGTAAACTTACGATATTTTTTTTAATAAAATTTTTAAATCATAGCTGTGGTGAGTTAATAAAGCAAAACCTTTAATGAGGATTCTGGTTAAACACACAACCTTTAGTGGGGAAATATGTATTTCAAAGAAACTAAATCTTACTTATTATACAATAATTAAATCATTTTTTTTGTTTACAAAAAACATAAATTATAATAAATAAAGCTTGTTCCTTATTTGCTAAATTGTTTGGGTAAATTTTGTTTTAAATAACACATGTCATTTGTTTTGTATTGTTGATAGTTTTGGGTGTAGTTTGTAAATTGTTTTTAAGAAGCTAAAGGTATCCTTCCGTTAATCATCATAGACATATGTAAAAACAGATCTTACATTATCTCTCTCTTACATCATACACAAAAGTGAAAATAGATCTGAAATTTAATCTTGATTCATAGTTTGACATTGCATAGACCCAAATGTATTGTTGATGAAGGTGTTTATTTATGATGGAGTTGCGATGCTTTTAAAGAGTCGCAAAGGGTTTCCTGTTGCTAATTAAGTGTCGCTAAGGGTTTGTAGCTATTCATATTTGGTTTTTTTTTGGAAGACCGAAATGAACCCATGTAGATATCATCATTAACATTAGGATTACTTTATATATAGCATACATGTTTCATATAGGGGATCTCATTAGTTCTTTAATGAAATTATTTTGATATATGAAGATAGAAACACTACAGGTTATGTGTAAGATATAACTTTTCACATACACATCAAACCATAACACAAAGTAGCATATAGATGGAATTCTAGAGAGAGAAAGTTAGAGGTTTAGGGAACTTAGTGAGAGAAAGTGAAAGATATTATTATGAGCTCCAACTCTCTACCTTGGAAGGTAGAGAGTATTTATTGTCTTACATAACTCGCCACACATTGGGCTGTGGATCAGGCATACAGTGGGTAAAGACCCGTCCGTCCTCCACGGTGTTACTTAACTAAATTACTACTTAACTTAAAAGAACTACGACTACGAGCTTTAACGATTACATATACTGAGGTGACCGACTCTTTAATACCGGAATTTCTAATTCCTAACAATCTCCCCTAAGGAGGTCACCTCAATTATGTACCAAAATTACATTGAATACAAATAGATATATCATTTAACAATTGATCTTGCATTCTTGATGTAGTCCTTTGCTCCAAAGCTCGTAGTCTTTGATTCTTCACAATGCATGTTTGGTTATTCCAAGTGGAGGTCTTTATCGATCCACGTGATGATAAGTTTGAGCCATCTTTGGAGATCATCACTATCAACAATTTCGACACATCCTTTGTGGTGTTGGTATTTTGTGATGTTGTGACTTTGGGACCGACATGCTCACATTCGGATCATGATATCTTCTCATCGAGTAGCGGAAGCTTTAGTTGATTCATGATATTGGCGCAGCGTAGCGAAGCATGGAGTGAAAATATCGAGTCATTGATGCACTAATCATGATTTCTTTTGAGATAAATGTGTTAAGTGAGCATGCGGCCGTGGATTGACCGCTTCATTCGATCACCGCAAACGTCGGGCGATCGCATACAACAAGCTAGTTAACAAATCGCACGAAAGTGTCTTTGATCACTTTCGTTGAATTGAGGTACACGCCCACGGTTCCCGCTGATCAAGACAAATCGCTTTGTGATCGGTAGGATTCCTAAGAATCTCCTTGACGGGGTTTCGCAATGTTCTAGTTGTTCTCAAACCGAACATCTCAAAGAAGACAACACGGAGTGAGTGAACCAATAATTTTAAGTCCACCGATTGATGAAAAGAGATTTGAAAACAATCGTGTATTGCTCAATAGAAATTGTTTTTGCAATACAACGAAGGTTTTATTGAAAATCAATTATCAATCATAAAATACCTTTTGGTTTGAAAATGAGTACAAATCGATGTGCTAAAGAAAAGAGTTTTAAGCACAAAGACCGGTTTTTCAAAGGTATCCGTCAATCCATAACTGAACGTGTTTGATTCAAGAGATTGAATCGCCCCATTGTTTCTGCTCGGTTGTCACATGGTTGATCTATATAATAGATCTCACATGCCACCTACCAGAGCTTGTTTGATGTTGGCTCGAAGGCTTTCCATCTTCATTGTGAATATGTAAACACATCACTCGGATGTTCGCAATACCACAAGGATAATGCGTGGGACTCAAGATATGATCTCTTTCCACATTGTGTGAAAGCAGAGTCTTCATTGAAAGTGTCCTAATGAGATTTATTGATGATCTCGTGGCTCTAGACTCAATTTGTGCATATTTGGATCCCTGTGTGGGAGACTGGGAGAGGGTCTCCTTCTTCAATATCAACAATCTCTAAGAGAAAGTCGATAGATAATGTCGGTTCCCGTGAGAATGAAACAAGTCCTTTTAAGAGGAACTTGAGTGGTTTGGAAAGTTGAAGTGCAAGCAGCGTCCGGGTCCATGACGCCTTGTCTTCAATACCGATGTTACCATCGTTAGCATATGAAGTGAACCCGGTTTACGCCTAAGGTTGAATTAATGGAGGGCTATTTGTTTTCACCCTATTTTCATTCAATTCTTTTAATTCTTCAACCCTTCAAGCTTACCGAGACTTCATAGCTAGAACCTTGTTGGGTTTATTCCAAGACTAGCTCGGTCTTAGTCCGCACTCTTCCCTTATCTCATTTTTCTCCTTTTATCATCATACCTAAGGACTTCTACACTAACTAGTGGATTGTCCTGGTAGATCCCTCCGGTTCAGCGGATCATGGGAACCAATACCTAACCTTATCATCCTTGTATCACCGTACATAAAGTAAAGTTGGTAGGTCAATTTGGTATTGTTCATCCGCCATTGGATCCAATTGAAAACCATTTGAAAATCAATTGAGATACTTGTGATATATTATCAAAGCTTTTGTACCGAATTATTTTGATAATTTTAGAACGAGAACTCCCCTCAACATGTGCATCAAGTATTTGAAAATGTTTTGCACACGGAGGCAAGAGAAAGAATTACCTTCTTTTGATTACCATTTTCTAAAGATATCAACATCACTTCCTCAACGGATCAAGTGGGTATAGCATTTCGGAAGGATGAGGTTTCCATGAATTTGCTCCCCTCAATATGTGCCTCGAGGTTTGAAAAGAGTTTTGCACATACTAGAGGGAACCCGCACATAGGATGAATGATCACGTTTCAAATCAAAGGTTTAAGATAGATGCTCCCCTCAACATGTGCATTGAAAATTTGAAATCGTTTGTCACATGTGGGAAGGACAGCATGTACATTCATGTGAAACCATTTACCTTAATATCGCTTTAAATCCAATTTAAATCACACATTCTCCCCGATCACGCTTATCAAAACATTTAAGATTTGTGATCTCTTATAGATTTAAATTGATTTTGAAAGCTTTAAGGAGAATTGTGACTTGATTGTGAAAGCGTTTTAACTGATAAGGATCGGATTTTAAGACTTTAAACTCCATTGATAACACATGTATGTATATCTTTTGAAAACAATTTAATGCCAAATAACTTTTTAATTTAATTGAAACCATTCTCCCTCAATCAATGACATAGGTTGTTGATTGAGAGATAGAGATTTTGACAAATAAGTCCCGATGATTATCAAAAATAGAGATCGAGTTATTTTTCAAAGCATTTGGTTTTCAAGAGATAAATGTTTATAGAATCGAGCATGGAATTTGAAAACATGATAAGACATGGCTCGTTCTTTCTTTTAAAACCGGGTTATTGCACGAAATGACAATAAACCATCTTTTCTCTTTGTCCCAAAATATTTTTGATTTTTTTTTTTTTTTTTTTTTTTTTTTTTTTTAAGAATTGAACAACATCTAAAGTCCCGTGTCATTCTTTGAATGACAAAGACAAAGACCGTAGATATTATCGAACCGAGAAAACCATGACAAATTGACAATATTTTTGAAGATTTTTCGAGTTTTTGATTTTTATGGATTTTGAAAGTTTTATAATTTTGTATTTTGATTTTGAAGGTTTTATAATTTTGTATTTTGTTTTTCGAATAGATATATACAAGAGATAAATTAGTTTAAGAGAATGATGAAATGAGTACCGAGATAAAGATATCGCTCAAAGACGTTGTGAAGAAAGGAATCAACATCTCTTAAACTTTCGCCACCAAAGCATCCGAGGCTTCTAAGAAAATCGTCGAACATGAGCCTTCTCAATTTGAATCTTTGGTAGCTTCCCCAAACCGACAAACATCGAATAAAGACCATTTTCCTAAGAATTAGAGTTGAATACAAAGCGGTCTCATTGATTGACGCCAAAGACCAAGAACACGAGAACACCGGTAACAAGTTGAAACATTGATCATCTCAAGAGTTATCGATCCGGATTAATTGATTACGACCGATCACATGAACTGTTGTGCATCCCCGATGTACACCTTACTCTTCGAGATTGACCGGTTGTCTAGTTAGGGAACAATATATCAACATCTTCATTTTACCAAGTGCATTCCAGTTATATAACATATAACCAATCAAACACATAATGTACACATGTACCCAACAAGAGTAGAGACGATGACATCCATGTAACATGTTGAGTCACTAATCATCTCTGTGGATGTCAACTCAAATATCCGAATTAGCTCGATCAAGTGAACATGTTGTGCATATAACGGAAGCACTTTATCATAAATCGTATATAAGATGTCGATAGGCGATATCATCTCACGCTCCAAATATTCTTCTCACATTTCTTTCAACTCGAACATCAAGTAAAACCAAAGGTCTCAGAGACCACTTCCCCAAATAGTTGGAATAATATATCCTTCCCCAAATAGTTTTGATACCTCGTAATCAAGAAAACATAATCAATCCATAAACTTGAAATCTTGTGAGAAGAACTCAAATAGCCCAAGTGAATCTGTGAGAATCAACTGCTACATAAACTCTCTCGACTATCTTTATCAACCCATATGTAGACAATTTGAAGTGACCATTGTTGAAGAAAACCCGATATACCAAACTTGAAACCGAAGTCGAATTCCCGCATTTGTGTCTTAAGCTTACACTTAAAGATGGAAGAACGGTGTCGAGAATCTATGCTTCAAGCAAATCTCTAAGTACTCACTACTCAAACAAAGTATGAGACATTAACACCTCTTGCGATTATCCACACCGTCATATCGTGTGACATCGAGTAAAACAAAGTAACTCCTAATAGTGATAGTTAACCGTGTCTTCAACCATCCACCTCGATCACCGGTAACTAGATAACCCAAGTCTTCAACTCAAATTCTTAAGCCCGAGCAAGTTATCAAATAAGAACACGCCTTTGTGAACGCCAACTTCAACCTCAAATAAGTGATAAATGAGTAACTCAAGTAATCAACTTGTGTCAAATGTCCAACACGTGAATAAACATACAATCGGATGTACATTGACCCACCGACCGAACCGGAGCAAATGATTCCTCAACATCAATGCATTCTTCCTTAAGGTATACATATAGATTTGGACTATAGAAACCGATCCGAAGATTTACCAATTATGTTTTGAGCGGATGAGGAAGTCATTTTACTTAATGTTCATGTGGTTGATTTCTGAGTGCACATTTGGAGAAGAACAATGAAACAATGATCCGTGAAGATTTGGCAAAGGAGTACCAAAGAGCGGATCACTATTCATGAGTGCAATCGCAATGATAGTCATTAACAACGCCTTGTGAAGTAACCGGAGACAAGGTTTCTTGAGAATTCCAAGAAGTACTTAGATGGTGAACCAGTTGAGTCAATAGAAACCGAGCATGAGCTTGTGTTTGGATGATCAACATTCGTCGGAGGTTAAAAGTACTCATCAAACATATCTTTGAAAACAATGAATCCCAATTATCCTTAGTAATTGAAGCATTAGGCGTTGGAGGTGTCATCAAAAATCAAGCAATGAATCATTGCTAAAGAATCTGAAAGCAAGTCTAATTGGGATTAAATTTTGGCTTTTCAATCTTCCCAATTAGTGCTCTCCCTAAACCGACGAAGATTTTCAAGTGTTCTTCTCACCGGATTAAGAAGAAGTCTTTAGATCATCAAATGCAATTGTCTTTAGTCTTCTAATCATGTAGATTTCAAATGTAGATTAGATCGTAGACTCGACCTTCTTCAAGATTATCCGAATGGGGAAATAGACAGTTAACATCTTCTTCACACCAAAGGCATTCCGTTAACTTCTAAATAGCAAATCCCTTAATTAAAATCCTCCCAATCAAACAAGAACGTAAAGATGTTCATCAAAGAAATCACCCAAAGAACTAGAAGCACTTTGTCATTTAATCATATCACCGTGTGAAGATGTCAACCAACGGCTCTTAGACGAAACTACATGTGAAGATGATCCGATAAGAAGAATCTCGGTTCTTACATGGGTTAGGAGCCGTTTGACCATATATTCTCAAATATCACCAACCATGCAAAAATTCACACTTCTTTCTCCCTCAAGAATTGCATACGAGATGCCATTCTTGATTAACCAAGTGATTATCATCCAAATGTATTCTATTCACACTTCTCCCCCAAAATTAGCACATGATGTCGCCATCTTCATTATATTGAGCAAGAGGAATAAGAGTAATTATCGATGAGTCCGGTTCACTTGATGACCAAGCGCATGGAAAAGCATGAAGCATGTTGATGAAGAATGTCGATGAGAATGGTCATAAACATGAAGATTTCTTCTTAAGAAGATAAAGCGCATCAAGCGCACACCTTTCTTTTCTTTGAGGAACGGGCCGAAGTGTTATCTACTGACGCCATAATGATGAAGTACGAGGCTCGAATCGATTTGAGCAGACGTCATCGTTAAGAGCCCAATCATATGTTTAGAGCCGCCGAATCCAAATACCAAGGGACGATTTATACGACCGCTTTGGACAACAGACGAAGACAGAGAATTGGAAACATTGGATCCCCACGTCTTGATGGGTTCCTTTTGGTTAGCACAAACAGGTCTTTGAATCGCCAGAAACCCTAGATGCAATGGCATTATCCCTAGGAGTCGAACTAGTAGAGGCATCGACTTAGTCAAATGACACTTTGTGCTTAATGGGATTATTCTACCGTTGGCTTCCAAACCTTAACAGCACTATTCTCGGCATAGTGGATCTAGTTAAAGAGCAAGGTTTGCCATTCGTGAACATTCGACTGTTGGCTTCCACCGAAATCCTACATTGGTAAAAACCTTCCTGTAGGTTTCGTGATTGCTTAACTGTTTTGCTTTCCAATCTTTCTTAAGCGGGGTATGATTCTTAGATCTCGTAAATAACACATCACATTTATCATGATTACGGAAAATAAACATTTTTACATGTTTTGCAGACAAAGATAAGGCCTCGAATTAATTTCGAGAAGCTTAGAGCTAATACTAGAACTAACACGATTCTTTTGTTCAAATCAAACTTCTTGTCCCTATGGTGTTCTTTTATTTCCTTATCATGATCACTTTTAGTTTGCGTAATCCTATCCTTCTTTGCATTGCTTTTAGGTTTTGACCCGCTAACTTTAGTGTCAATCTTAACATCCGTAGAAGTAACGATGGGAACATTACATGGCTTCACTACTTCTCGCATTCCCGGTCTAGAAGTCTTGGGATCCGAAATTCTAGGAGGCACATCAAAGGTTGCTTGCTTGAATTTCGACATGGAACAAGGCATATCAAGAGTCACATGCTTGGCTTTAGGCATAGAACAAGGCACAACTATTCTATCTCGCCTATTGCTAGATTTCGGACTTGTGACAATTACATACTCTAAGAGTTCCTGAGATCGTTTGGCATCCATGCAGGCATAGGCTATAGTACTATCAAAAGGTTTTTCTAATCTTTCATCTTCAACAATCTCACGGAGACCCTTCAAACTTTCCTTAAGGTATGAGAGATATGCTTTATGTGCAAGTTCATTATTCCTAATGGGCGGGGAATATATAACATATCGATAGCATATTTATCACAAGCGTAAACCTTAGGAAGCAGTATTTGCAATTGGGGATTGGCAACTTTCCTTTCACCTCACGCTTGATTCTCAATATCGTTAAGTAAAGAAGTTATCTTTTCAATTTGTTTATCATGATTAACTTTAAATGAATCACATAACTCTTTGTTTTGATCATTAACCTTTGAAATTTCACTTTAAAACAATCATTTTCCTTTGCAAGTTATCAATTATGTTTTGAAGTTGGAAATTCGAGAATCTAAAGGTGGAGGCATATGGAAGCGTCACATCCTTCTTTTCACCTTTCGGTTGTGAAATTTGGGCTTTCAATCTTTTGATCGTGTTATAATGAGCTCGAATTTGTTCATCACGTTTGCTAATTTCAAAAGCGCATCAAACTCGGGAGCATCGAGGATGTCTTGATATTTGAGGTTTTAACATTTTCTTTGAGATGTTGATGTTTTAATTGCAAAGCAAGATGTTCAACTTCTAATTTAGAATAATGTTTGACCAAGTTATCATGATCATCCTGTTCTATTTTCTCATGCAATTTTGAATTTGTTGTTTCAAGCTCAATGACACGATCATGGGAGACTTTCGAGCAACAGATAATTCATGAAATTGAGAAGCATTAATGGAACAATTTGTAGCGATGAAAACACATCTTGAGCAATACATTCGAAACCGATTCTCATTCGGTGTATGCAAGTTCTTCCTTTCAATCTCACTATATTTTAATTCTCTCATAGTCACTAACCTCAACAATCATTGCATCAAATACCTTTTCCATTTCTTTAATATCGAATCGTCCCTTTTAAGACTCTCAAATTGATCTTTAGTTGTTTAAAGAAAGGCATGACCTCGTTAAATAGCATTCTTTAGTTTGCTCAAAACCCTTTCCCTTCGCTTATACCAGTGGGTGTGATCCTTTTCTTACAAATTTTCTCAAAATCAACAAATAGTTGAAAGATAACATATTCATCGATTAAGGTCTTGCTTTTAGTGGCAATAGATCTAGGAACTAAGTGCATTGGTGTATTAGGAGGATACACAGTTGATTTAGGCGCTTTCTACAAGGGGATTCATTTCAACAAGATTTTCACTTTTTGCATTTCCATATCCTTTTTCCGAACAATTATTCGGGGTTAATAGAGTCCGAGGCTTAAACTTGTTCAAGGAGATCCAATTTTCTTTAGTGTAATTATGGGGTTTGATCGTTATGTTATTCTTTTTACACTCGTGATCATTTAGCTTCTTATCCATTTTCTCCCTAGATGCAATATCTAGTTTTCTATCTTCCTCGGTGCACTCAATGCAACTAGGTGTCTGTCTAGGTTTAAGAATCTCATTTCCATCATAGATTACATTTTGAGTCGCTTTTGCTTTCTTACCATACTCGGGATTGGGTTTATCTATAATGGGAACACCGTGCTTATCGCTTAAGACTCGTGCTTAGTGATCATGTGAGCGATCGAATGGTATTCCTTGTACGTACAACTTATTTTCAAGCTTGTTTTTCAAAGTTTTCGATTAGAAAATCTCTCAAGAGTTTTGATTCCTTTGCATTAAATTCTTGCTTAAGCATTTTCACATTTTCTTGAAGTTCTTGTTTTGCTTAGTTGTTTTAGAAAGTTTTTCTTGCAAGGAATTTAATTCTTGTTTCAATACTTCTTTCTAAACTTACTTTTTCTAATAATCGTACTCACTTGGACATCCATTTCCGCTCACGAGTGGTCAACTCAAATTTTGCACGTTGTTCATAAATAGCAACACGTTCCTTATAGGCATTTAGTTCGAAATTATGGAATCATCGGGAGCACATGCGTGTATTCATCAAAGACATAGTCATTGTTGACGCAGAAGATGCATCACTTGGTACAACTTCACTTTCACTTTGTTTCACGTATTGATCATATGGGACAATATTGATATTACCCATATTTTCAATATTTGATTCAATAGTTTCATTGATTGTACTTTGTCATGCATCTGTTGCACATCAAGATCATCGCATGACTTTAATACCTCGAGATGAGTTTGTCCTTGGATGGGCCAGCTTGTGGTGAAGAAGAGATCTTGGGAGAAACCATTGGAGAGATGCTAGCCATAAAGATTGTGTGTGCAGAGGTCCATCATCTACATCGAGTCGTATGCATCACAACGGCGACTTGAAAGGCGCTCGATGATTGTGACCTATCTCCGAATAGGCCGCTCATCCACATCTCGCATCATAGGTCTTGGCATTGCCTCAAGAAGAAACAAGAATTCCTCTTCATCCAATGCAACACCATTGTCCCGAGCTTGTGCCAAGAACATCTTATCTCAAGTAATCAAGCGATCGTGGACGCTTTGGAGATGTGCGCCTTGCAATGTGTCCCTCACCACCACGCTTATAGCATTTGATTGGCTTAGCTTGACCTTGGTTACCATTCCTTCCTCGATTCGATTGTCATATAGCCTCTACCAAAGACCACCCCTTCCCCGATCATACTGTCTTTCCCGAACTGGTTGCACCACGATCCTTCCATCTTTAACAAGAGCTTGATTGTGTGGGTTAGATCTGTCGAGGTTGTTGTTGGTTTGTGGGAGAGAATTCATGTTTTGGCTAATCGTAAGAGCTAGTTGATTAATGAAGCTTCCCACGTGTGCATCAAAGATCGCCTTGTTTGTACATAGGATCGGGAATGAGTTTGTGATTACCATTACCCAAGGGTATGACTTGTGAAGCTTTGGTTGTGATTCCGATGTTTGAGTAGAAAGCGGTTGAATCATTAGATGAGCTTGTCTCTCCGAGTTAGTTTTGAACCGATTGAGAATCAATTTTTCAAACATAGCATGTCTCTCATTCAAGGAGGAAGGCATAGAGTTGCTCATAGTTTGTGTTCTTCAATCCTTTAGTAAGCTTTGCGGTAACAAACTTGTGCCATTCGGGATTCATGTTGTTCACAAATTTTGAATTCAACTCGAATGTTGGGCATAGTCATTCGATGTTCCTCATGTCATTAACTAACTTATGAAATCTCACATAGTACTCATAGACATTCTCATCTGGTTTCATCTTGAAGTGCTCAAATTCATCATAGAGTTGTGATTCTCTGCCTTCCATGGTTAATTTCAACACGAGAGAAGCATCTTTACATTATCCCAAACCGCCTTTGCATCGTGTTATGATTGATCGACTTGTAGATGTCTTTAGGAAGACCTTGAAGAACAATGTTTGAAGCCCCGATATCTCGCGATCGAATCTCTTTTTCTCCTTATCATCAAGCTCATCATACATCTTAGGTCCGTCCATTCCATAAACAGAGTACCATCTTCATTAGTATCAAGTATGTCTCTAGTCGCCTCAACACGATATGGTCCTTCATCAATGGATTTAAGAATGTTGACACCATTTTCCTTTCCAAGGCAATACAATCGATTCGTTGAGCCCAAGAATCGTAGTCGATTCTGTCAAGCATGGGTGGGCGAGTATCTCGAGCCACCGCTTGTACATCCTCAACAACAATGGAGATGACAGTAGGGACGTTGGTAGACATGTTAACAGATTATACGGATTTTATAACTCAATGATTAAACCGGAAATAGATTCTTTCACGGATTTTACTAAATCAAGAGAAAACCGTAAACAATCACTCAAGTCGCTAGATGATAAAGCTCTAAGTCGCTAGAAACAAATGCACTAAGTCGCTACCAATTAATTCGCTAGACAGCCAAGTCGCTAGAATCCCAAGTCGCTAATGAAAAGCAAGTCGCTAAGTAGTAACTCGCACTGGACCAAGTCGCTAACCAAATTTTGGCAAAGAATTGCTACACAAGTCGCTAGAAACACAAGTCGCTAAAGAGCAACTCACATCGACCAAGTCGCTACCACAAGTCGCTACCGTAGTGGAGATTCCACTACTTGTACTTTAACTCGCTAGATCTAACTCGCTAGATTTAACATCGTAACTCGCTACAATTTTGTGAAGCAAGTCGCTACGAAGAAAAATTATCCGTGGACTAAGTCGCTACCATGAAAACCATATAAACATCACTTTTCAATCCAAAACAACCCAACCAAGATGATTCAAGCTACCAAATGAAAACCTAAACACTTTTGATGATTCTAAACATAAAAGTACCAACAAAATTCAAACTTTAACACAAGAAATCACCCAAATGATGCAAAACCACTAAACTTTTTCAAACTCAAAACCACCTAAAACCACTATAAATCCAAAGATGTGCAAGATATGATCTAACCATGGCTCGATACCAATTGTAAGATATAACTTTTCACATACACATCAAACCATAACACAAAGTAGCATATAGATGGAATTCTAGAGAGAAAGTTAGAGGTTTAGGGTACTTAGTGAGAGAAAGTGAAAGATATTATTATGAGCTCCAACTCTACCTTGGAAGGTAGAGTATTTATAGTCTTACATAACTCGCCACACATTGGGTCGTGGATCGCATACAATGGGTAAAGACCCGTCCGTCCTCCACGGTGTTACTTAACTAAATTACTACTTAACTTAAAAGAACTACGACTACGAGCTTTCTAACGATTACATATACTTGAGGTTACCGACTCTTTAATACCGGGAATTTCTAATTCCTAACATTATGTTGGTCGATAATTTTTGGGCATAGAGCAAGAATAAATGATTTTACATAAGCTTAAGTATAATAGAAACAGTTACTTGAATGCAGAAAATGAGCTTTGATTATCCTCCATTTGTTATGTGTGTGACTTAAATCAAGAGCTGCATCAACCTACATCAACCTGCACTATTAGAATGTTTCGACATTTGGATTTAAGGAATTCTAGTGGCATTTAGAATATTAACTTTAAAGTGGCAATTAGAATAATAATCTGTAACATTTATAAGAGAAGAGTCTTGCTAAATCATGTCTCATTGGGGACTTCTGTTAAAAAAGAAACGGGTCAAATGGGTCAAAAGTTGGCGAAAGTATATTTGTAAGTACACACAGAAAATTAGAAGCATACCACATCTTTTGATGAAGGTGTATTTTCCTTAATGGGCGGGCTAACTTCATAATAGTGTTTGACAAAAATATATGCATGTAAATTAAATAATGAATTATGGAAAATACGTTAAACACAAATAATTGGAAATAAACATATAGTGCTCATGTATTATATGTAAAAAGAATAATCATAAGTATGACAACAAAGTAATTACAATCATTAGTAAATGGATTAAGATTACTACCTTTACTAACTATAATTATTTTTATGAATAAATTTAGAACACAAAGATGATGTGTTCCACATTAGCTGACAATCAAGTAGTCACAGGAAATAACAAATCTGCCACTTCATGACATATAGCCACCGAAGTACTCAAACCTGTGCATAAAGCCATATGTGAAGATGGCATTCCCCCATGAGCGAACATTACTCGCAAATCCAATTATAGTTCAGCGGCTGTTTTAGTAAATAGTATCATAAAACTGAACTTTCTAGGCTCTTTCCTACATATCATCGAATCTAACGTGACAATTACCGAAAGTCTACTCAATCATATTAAGCCTAAGCTCTGTTCCAAAGAATATCTTAACTATTGCACCGTAATTTAATCTTTTCCATGATATTCAAAAGTAGTTATCTAAATAAAACTTTTAGGAAAACTTAGTTTAACCAGAATAGTGTGCAGGAGTTTAGTTTTTTTCGTGGGGTGATGTTATCCACAAAGCTCTTTAACAACACGTTCTTCAGTTTACAGTCAATTGCCATCCCAACATCCTCAGCCTTGCTTATGTTCATCTTGGCTGAAACTTCATGTTTGTCTTTTTACTATGAAATCTGCAACCAAAAAAAAAAGAAAAAAAAAACTATGAGTTCAAACTTGTGATACTATAAAAAAATCAATTGCCATTTATCTGTTTACACTAATAAATATGGTTCAGAGTTAAAATAATCAACTTCATTACTAACGTTGATGTCATAAATTTTTATTGTTCTATCAAATTGAAATTGAAGTACCTCCACAGCTATGGCATAATCTTTTCTGCAAAAAAGTAGTAGGTGTTGATTCTTCACTAGATAATCTTGAACTTACGCTATTGATATTTGATATGTTTAATTTACCTTTGCACTTGGATGTTCATTTGTACTTCCATCCATCTTTGCTATGACCAAGGAATCTATTTCACGGATAAGATCAGACACAGGATGACTTGGTTTCCTGCAAGTTCGCTCCTCCCTGCGATTTCTGTATATATTTTAAGGGTTTTCCTGTGCTGTCATAATTCTGCTTCCACAATAATTCTAGAGCTAGTACAATAGCAGCAAGTTGATTCATGAACTTTTTTCAGGCTGCATACCAAATCATAAGAAATAAATAATGCATTTAATAATTCCATCTAGACCTAAAATACATACACACAATGTGGCGAGTTACTCACAATTCCATTTTAAAATTTTCCCTCAGGGATGCAAGATGATGTGATATTAATTTGCGGCCTTGTCAATTATCTTTTTATACACATCCATACATTCTTTATCAATTTGAAGCATTTATCTTTCGTCCCGTCTCAAATTTTCTAAAGAATACCCACAAGTTCGCCTTTCTATCAATTTTAAGCGAAAATAAAAGATGAGACCTTATTATAAGGTATCAAGTATGTCATTACAATTATCATTGTATAAAATAAGTGCAACAAAATGTGGTAAAGAAATATTTTACTTGCAACTCATGCCTATAATTAAGGTCACAATGTATGATTACTAAATAAATAAATGGCAACAATTAACATCATATTCGTAACTCCTTATCTTCTTCGAAGCTAACATGAACTGTATATTAGCCTCACATATCAGGTTTAAGGTAAAGACAACCCAAGGAGTAGGTGCTTGTAGGCGTTGGCAATACATATTATACCTTCCTTTGTTGAATTACTATTACATCCTCCAACCTATACTTTTATACTCTCGTCTACAGCTTTTTCAATGTAGTGACATAGTATACATGGTATACACCTCAAAGAGCATTTTAAATGCAAACAACCAACTCATACTTCAAATAAGCATAGCATAAATGTCAAAGCAACATATGTAAGATGAAATGTTTGTTTATCCCCTTTTTTTTGTTATCTGGGAGTGTTTAGATGGCTGCTAAAGGGGTTGTTTTGCTGGTGCCAAGGGGGTGTTTGGATGGCTGTTGTAATGGAGTTTTTGGTTATGGTCAGGGAATGTTTAGATGGCTATTTTAATGGGGTGTTATGCTCCTGCCATGGGTGCTTGGATGGCTACTATTAGGGGGTGTTTGGTTGGTGCTGTAAGGGGTCTAATGGGTGACTGTTTTGAGATTATATGATTCACCAAGTAAACTTTAAACAATTGCAATGTTCTGATCCATCAAGTATACTTTACTTGATAAGAAAAAAGATTATGTACATATATTTTAGTAGTTTTTAGGTTATGTGAGAATAAGTTCAGTAATTAATAAAAATGAACCAATTTAATTTGTATTCAACATACTGATATGTCCTATTTGAATTAGATTTACCATGTAAAGCGTGAACTAAACCAACTGTAATATATATGTCATATGCTATTTGCTTCCTACCCACATAATTGAAAAAATTCATATCTCACTTAAATCACAAAATATATTATTAAACCATGATTTCAACAGTGAGTTTACAAAGAAATTGTGAAAGTTAACACATCAAGAATAACTGCATAAACAAACAATTGTAGATCATTTAAGCCATGATTTCGAAACTGAGTTTACAAACAAACTCAAAAGCCTCGTGAAACTGAGTTTCAACATATAAATAACAGTAAGTGACAAAGTTGCAACAATTTTTTTCCAAATGTCAACTCCTTTACCAAAAAAAAATTAGATGGCCTTTTTTTGTAAACGATATTCACAAAGCAAGCCCGCCCATGGGGCGGGCCATGACGAATTAAATAAAACTTCAAGGACCAAATACGATGATGCATTAAGAACGAAAAGAAATAAACGGTTATCGAATATAAGAGGAAAAAAAGTTTCAAAGTGGTACGTAAAAACAAAGTATCAAAGCATAGCCCGCCCTATGGACGAGCAAACCTTTTGAATATCGTTAAAAACTTAAGTTAACGAAAATAAGTTATAAACATACCAAAATATTTGTTGATTGCATTAAGAACAAAAAAACAAATGTTTATAAAATATGAGGAAAAAAAGGTTAGAAAGTGATACGCAAGAACAAAATATACAACCAAATAGTAGAACGTCGAGTTGTCAGGTTTAGCATATGTGAGTAACACATTTAAAAGAAGAGCAACACACTTAAAGAAAAAGAAATAGCAGTAAAGCCTATTTTTTACTAACAAAGTAAAAAAATAGTTTCTTGCACACCAACCGCATTCGTAAACGTTGAGGCATATGCAATGTGATCCTTTGTGTTTTCACATATAATGTACTCAATTATTCTAGCATAACTCAATATAAATCGAATTTAAGAGATAACTCAATACAAATATTCAAATATATAAAAAAATTATTCATGTCATACCAAAACATTGGAATAACATGTTCTATTATATGATTTTAGCTTCATAATCCTCAAACTGAAAATAATCTATTTCTAGCTTTTCTAATTTCCACCAAAATTTATGATCTTGAAACTATTCTTCAACCTTTAAAACCAAGGTAAAATGGCGCACCCATTCTTTTTAGCCATTTGTTTTTTTAACAAATGCTCCAACCGTGTAAAGCATAGCCTTATTCCTACCTTTAATCACCTTAAACCCTTACCTAGGACGACTTTCATTTGCTTCACTATAGATAGTCTCAGCATTTGGTGGTTGTAGTTGCTGCTATGAAAATCTATTTTCAACTGAAAGATCAAGGCAAATAGCATCATTTGCTTCTGTCTTCATCGTTGCATTTCCTTTTACTTTCACTGATGCCGGTCCTGCAACATCACGGTTGTTGCTACTACTGGAAGTAGGTAAATCATGGTGGTGTTTCCCATCGTACGTTGTAATGACAGCTATGGTCATGAGATGCCCTCACTATAGATGTGAATAATGTCAACGCTACAAGGATAACTATATCTCACTTCTGATAACCGTACCTCACTTCTAGTTTAAATACTCATACAAACCGAACAGTAATCCATGATAAAGGGCATCATTACCATCAGATCCTAGTGTCTTCGTGCGGACATCAGCTAACTTATTAAATTTTTACTTAATTTGAAGTTAAAGAGTTGGCAAGGACCCCATTAGTTCCATTCAAGCCCTACCAAATCCATGGTTTTGTGTTGAAGTTAGGAATCTCATTAAATAATAGATTAACAAGATTTACTCAGTTTCAGCAAGCAGTTAGTTACCTTTTCTTCAAATTCCTTCAAAACCCCCGACATTCTGTTGCACAACAATATGTGATTGACAAGAACATGACAATAACAAAATATGTGCATACACGTATCATTATTTGCATTCCACATTTTGTATCACCTCACCTCAATGGCATGCGACCCAAATACTCAGCTACTTTTAAAAAGACATTTTATCTTTCGACTTTGTGTATATACAACGTATAAAGTTTATGACTTTATGCTACTTTATACTTTTGATATATAGTAATCTTCAGATATTTTTTCTATCATTATCGATGTTTTACTCGACATTTAACTGAGATAAGGACCGAAACATACATTTTGCAAGGTGGTTGCATCAAACCAGATAAGAATTTTCACTTCAAACAAGAATTCCCATTGGTTTCGCAAGGTTCATGTAATGACGACTATTCTATGAAAATCGAAATGTCTCATCAGCCGGAATCAAATTGATTCTAGGTCAATAACATAAATCAGGATGTTTGTAATAGGTAAAAACTCAAAACTTTCAAGTACTCGAAAGGGGAGCAGACCTGCTATTACTAAGACAACCCATAGGACTAATCTTGCTACAAAAATATGATTGTCCATGGGAACAACAGAAAAGTTGTAAAAATACATAAAATGAAACAATAGCTTGTTTCTAGAGCAAGATTATAAAGAAGAAGATACTTCTTGCGGAAAGAAGTTACATAAAAGAAAATGCCAACCAACCATAATTAGTATCTTGAAATGCAACATTTAATGTGATTACCATGTCATCAATAAAGAATCCTATGGTCCATCGCATGAGAGTCCTGAAATAGTCAAAAAGTTCCTGAGAATATATTGCATAAACTATAATCAACTAAGACTAAAGTAAACGAATCTTACCTGGATAGATGTTTCTTATCAGCTTCAGTTTGTGCAATATTGTGATCGGCACGCAGTTTAGCTACCAAATCAGTTGCATCTTTTGCAGCATTAACAGCAAGAACATGTATATTAAAGATATTAAAAATGGTTGTATTAGGAACAAATCTAATTACATAATATTAAAAGTAGACCACAAAAAACCTTGGGAATTATTAATAAGGATTCAAGAAATTTTGAAATTGCCGCTTTTCCCGAGATCCCAAAGTTGTAGCAAGGTCCTCCAAACATGATAGCGCAACCTCAATCGCACCTCCACTGTGCACCGCACGAAACTCATTTCACCATGAGTCAAGACACATGTATGTTATTTTACAATAAAAAATGAAGAACTTCATCAGATAGGATTCAAGGGTTCTCTTAACGATACATAAAGCATCATGCAAAGCCCTATCCATCTCATCAAGCATCATGAAGTCATTAGTGCCTCTTAGAAGTAGAGAAACCTGTTGGAATCGTCCCAAAAAGAATAAGTTAATATATGAAATTTATGGATGAAAACACAAGGTAAAAGAATCCCTAAATGTCACCACTAAGGATTTTTTTTGTCAAAACTGATAACGAATTAGATCACATATTGCATTTGATGTTTTAGTCCCCTTTATCAATATAACATCATCATCTGCAATTCGTTCCTCCACTACTTTACCTGCATATCGAAGTAAAAATGAATCAAATGTGTCTTCTCCTTCCATGTCAGCAAACGTTGAAACCTGCGTAGTGATAAACTTAATTTTCAGTAATGTGGATACGAGATGAATAGTGATGAAAATTGTATGTGCTTGTCTGCTTGAGAAAACAAGCATCAAAACATACAATACAACTAACAATTTCCAAGGAGAGAGACTTCCCATGGTGGCCCTGTTGCGTTAGAAACATGGCGTAAATCCTCTTTCCGGACTCGCCGCACAGCAATTGCCCCACCTCCACAAAATCACGAGTTTATGCAAGAGAAGTGTAAGATATTTACACATTTAAAACATAACTTGAGTATTGTATGTTCAAAATATAAGTAGCTTACCTTGAGTGCCATGTCATCAATTCCTTTGTAGTTAAGACAACATTAGCACCAACCTTTAGAAGCTTTTCAATTCTTTCTTTGGTCACATCATCTTCTCTCAGAAAATACAAGTACACATTCTAGAATTTAGAAATCTTAACATATGAAAAATTTCGTAGCACTAAAATTTTAGGTGCTAGGTCTGGTTACCTTTGACGAATATTTTCCAACTTGCGAGTGTCGGTTACTAAAACTTGAACCCCTAATTGCATCTTTGTCTTTTGAAGATTGAAATCAAGACACGCAATCCTTGCAGGAGAAACTCTCATTGGCATTCCTTGTGCTACACGGCCGGTATTAAGAGCATAAGCTTTCAACAAGTAACTTTCTTTAGCGCTTTTTCCATGAGCTTTAAGAATATTGATTCCCTACACAACCACAAATTGGTCACGTCAGTTCTCATGTTCAAAAAAACAGCTAAGATATGTGCAGACAGCTAAAGTTACCGAATTCTCAGAATGATGTTTGATAGTTATTTTAGAGGAGGTTTATACTTTTGTAACTAATTATTGCAATTTGATGTCTCAATAATTAACTTTTATGTTTAAATAAAATTATTTCGCTAATGCTTACTGTTGATCCCAGTTGAGCAAACGATCCTTTATAGAAACTGACTTAAACAATATTCTATTAAACACTACGTGGAATATAATGTTTAATCTTAAGAAGAAGAACAATAGAAATCACTAAACACCTCAATATTATTAATACGAATACTCTGAATAGTATTAGGGTTTTACAACCTTGAAGTGTATCAACTTTAGATATATCTAACACACGTATATCTAACTCTAACCTAGGACCTCCTTTTATATGCTAAGGAGTCCTTTACAATATACAATACGTAACCTCAAGATAAATATCTTTTCCATATTTATCTAATACAAAATATTAAACCGAGATATCAAACTAGCAGTGCTTACAATACATTAGCAGTGGTTACATAGACTACTAGCCGCGGTTTAACATAGCAGTGGATTCAACTCTTCTAGTCGTGGTTTCTTTTGCTCTAGCAGTGGTTCCATACTTAGAATAATTCCTTTTAGTTGAACCTAAAACCCAACAATCCTCCCCTAAACTTGATATTTACCAACAAAATCATCAAGTTTCTCTTAAAGCTCATACAATCATCACTTGGAGGATGTATCCAAACACTTACCAGGCGGTAATAACTTCTCAAACTTCCTCAACAACCTGTAAGCTTGATAATCAAAGGGTTTCTGCAACTTTAATCCACGAGGCTGTAACATCTGAGTAATGACTTCTGGATGATTATTCAATTTAGAATAATCACTTTCTACACAAATATGAATAACATTTCCAGAAACAATTAATACATGAACTCCACAAGATTGATATAAATACCAACTTGAAACACTGCCATTGAAGAGTCCATTCCATTCAGGTTCATCATGAGTGGGTTCAAATATGATCTTCAAATTATAATACACAATCCTCTCATGATAATCATCTGGTGCCGCATCTCCAAATATGTTCTTGTATAACTTTCTGATAGTCATCAAATCATCTCTTTCCAAGAAGTAAAGCATTTGAGAAAACTTAACAAACCCATAACTCTCACCATTGGTTCTCTCAAATTTCCAACATCCTCCACTTTCAGTAAACTCAAAAGTATATGAGATAATTTGATGATGACCTATAAGAGGTGATGTACAACTAACCTCTGGCTCCTTCAGTGAAGACAATTTTGTTAGAAACATCAGTCTTTTCTTGTTTTCTTCAACCTCCACTTCAGTTTCTGACTCAGATGTGTAATCCACAACTTTAGACCTATCATCCTTCCTTTTCAGTCTTCCTCGAGGTTTATCCTTGATTGCCAAAGGACCTTGAAGATCTGCAATCTTTTCAATCTTCTGGAACAGTTGATTAATCATAGGATTTGTGAGCTTTGTCCCCTGTGGAGCAAGTTTAGCTTCCAACATTTTTCTCGCAACATTCTTTGATAATGGATAATCCTTATCAATAAACATGAAGAACTTCTCTTTGTAGTCTCGCACAACATGAACTCGCAAGGTTGATACAACATCCACTCAACCACCTCACGGTCTTCCCAAAATTCATCATCAGGATTAGGCTGGCACAAGTTCTTGATAGAAGTCCACACAAATTTTGCTAACACTCCAGTTGGACCAAACTTCACATATCTAAACTTCATTACCTTCCATAATTTTTCCAGATCAACCATGTTCAAACAAAACAACAGACATCCAAAATTGAAGTAAGGGCTCTTCCATCCATCAGCTCTTGTAATTTCAATCATCTCTCTATCATTAGCTGTGATGATCTGGCAATCTTCAATAGGATGAATAGCTCTTATTGGAGTAGGATTAATATGCTCAAGTTTATCACACTCTAAAAGATATTGTTTTACTCTCTCTTCTTTCTTCATTTCTTCATCCACTTTCTGTCTTTTTGAACTAGATTCCTCCTGAGCAACAACTCTTCTCTTTTGTATATTATGTATCCATTCAGCTTCTTTCTCAGAATTCATAGGAATGAAGTCATCATTTCTTCTTTTACAAGCTTGATAAATTTCCACAACCTGCTCATATGTACACTTTCTCAAATTAACACCAATATGCTGGTCCATATGCCTGATAACCTTCATCATTTGATTTCTCATTTCAGTCTTAGTTGGAGGTTTCTTCCTTTTAGCTTGCTTTTTCTCTAGACTTATCTTTCTTGCCTTGTCAGCTAAAACCTTGGACCTTGTAGCAATATCTAATTATGCCCATTCAAGAGTAGTGTATTCAGTTCTTATCTATTCAGAGGCTTGAAGAAAAGGTTGTTCCAAATTCCACTCTTCAATAAATTTCTGAGTAGCTTCCTCTTCCTCCTGTTTTTGTTTCTCAACAGCTGCCTCTTCATCAGCTTGCAACCTTTTTGCAACCTCTTCATCATGAGAAATTTGATTTTGCCTATTCTTAAACTTCAAAACTGGCTCAACAATACCTTTCCCTTTTCCAATGTCTGGTAGAACCACCTTAGTCTTCACAGGCTCACCAATTTTCAAACTTTTACTCAAGGGTTTAGGTCCAGTTGGTTTTAGAATGATGGGTACAAGTGCAATAGTAGGTGCAGGGTTTGATGAAGTTTTGCTTAAATGAAGCAGGGTACCAGCAGCCTCCTTCTCCACTTCTTTAGACTTGGGTGGTGGTGTGAAAGTGGTTGTAACAATGGTAGCAATGATTGTAATGGCTATAGGTGTATCTGAAGTAACAGTGTTTAGAATTAACTCAGAAGTGGTTGCAGCAGTGGTTTGGTTTGAATTGGCAGTGGTTGCAGCAACATTAGTAGTGGTTGTTGCCTGCACCACTTCCTCCATCTTTTCTTCAACTGAAACCTTTGAAGATTCAATCACTGCTTCTTTTCCATCTTTTTCAGTCACCACATACTCATCCCCATGATCTCCACTCTCCAAATCCAAATCATCATCCAAGTTCAAAGCCTCCCCTTTATCTATGCAATCACTCCTCCCCTGTTTGGTTACATCCTCCAAACTCAAACCCTTTGAGGAGCTTGCCTTCTTGTGCACCCTCTTAGCCTTCCTAAAAGCAGTAATCCCTGGCCTCCTTAGTATTTCCAAAACAAAGACCCTGTGCTTCAACCTAATGATATGCCTAGCCTAAAACACTGCAAGTTCCTGAAGACCAGTGATTGTGTTTTCCATCTTGGTACATTTAACCATCAATTCATTCAATTATTCAATAATACCCTCACCACTTCGACCTGTGTAACCTGGTCTGAGAGGTGGATCCTTGGAAAACTCATTTTGTACATTTTCATTACCCGTCAATTCAGTATCATGTCCCAAACTACCCTCATCACTTCGAGCTGTGTAACCTGCTCCGAGAGGTGAATCATGGGGTGTAGAAAACATGGCATCAAGTCTAGTCTGATCATCCATGCACCCTGAGATAGCCAGTTGGCTAGGGATTCCTCCACCTGTATTGAGCTCAAAAGAACTCTCCACATTAGGAGTTGCCAGTGGTTGGGTCTTACTTATGTTTTCACTATCCTGTTCAGCTCCTAGCCCTGAATTAGTAGTGAAAGCCCTTCCACTCATGTCACCTTCACCTCTTGTGACAGCCTCGTTTACTACATGACTAACACCAGCCTGAGGTAGCTTGGTGCCCTTCCTTCTCCTCCTAGTAAACAAAATCCAATGTGGTTCAGAAGTTGAAGTTAAAGGTTCAACAGTGGGTTCAGGTTGGGCAACAGTGGTTGCAGTTGTAGTAGCAGTGGGTTCAGCATCAGTGGTTAGGGTGTGTTGTGGTTCAGAAACTTCTTCATTCTCAGGTAAGTCAGGCAAATTTAGCATATTGGGAAACAATGGTGTAATGTTACCTGAGAAATTTGGATTTTGGTGCCTCATGTGTGCAAACACCTTAGGAAGCATACGAAGGACATCATACTTCCTATTATGAGCAATAGGTTCTTTGATCTGACTCTCCACTATCAATTGGACAAACCTAGGATATAAGTAATACTTCTCCTTTTCTATAATATTCTTCATAAAACCATCAAAGATCATCCTAGACCTATTGAATACCCTCCCTTTAGAAAGACAGATAATGGCAGTTGCAATTTTGGAGGGAAACTCATCAAAACTTGTGGTCTTATTGCTCACACACATCAGCAAAGTGTGTATCAAAAACTTCCACTAGGGTGAAAACATACCTTTAAGAAACTTAATTCTATCACCCCTTCTCTCATAACCCAGTCTTGTTAATCCTCCAAAAATATTATCATTAGAAAAGTTAAAAACTCCTTCAGCATCCTCCAACTACAAGACACCTCTAATTACATCCTCAGTGACCAAAATCTCCTCCTCATCAACAACAGACCTAAAAACTTCTAATCCATCTCTCTCCTGTATTTCAGCATTCCACCAAAATTGATGAACATAAGATTTAAGAATTGTGGGTTCTACTGTTAACGCAAAGTGGATAGGATTGTGTTTAAGAAAATCAATCTTCTCATGGAATCCTTCTGATTGATTGTTCTTGACCAAGTATGCAACAAGGTTATGGGTTTTGGAATACAAAGTCGCCATTGTGAGTAATGATTGAAAATGATGTGGGTTTTTGAATTAAGCAGTTGTGAGTGGTTAGGGTTTGTGATTAGCGCCAATTGGTTGTGTTCAAAGATCAATTAAATGATCTGGCAGTGATTTGGGGGAATAAATACGTTATCGTCCAGAAGTTGCAAAATAGCCCCTCAAGTTTCCATCGTCAGCAAAAGTACTCTAGCAGTGGTTTGAGCACAACTAGCAGTGGTTTGAAATGGTCTGGCAGTGGATACATCACCAATACTCCAATCTTTTGACTAAGACTTTTGCAACAAAACCGAAGCCAAAAATAGTGATATTATGCATTAGTTTAAAGGATTACAAAAAGATACACAATTTTTTTTATCAGCTACTCCTACAGCTCCAAAAGCTCCATAAGTTACAATATATCCTTCAAACCTGCACATCACAAACACAAAACAAAACACAAGAATTTTGTTAAGTTAGCAGGGGTTAGAAATAACTAGGAGTGGTTGCATAATCTATACTGGTAGTGGTTAATAAAAATGCTAAACACCCAGTCAAGGTCAACTCCAAGTCATTGAAACGTCCACCAAAGTCAAAGGCTTTATTTACTCCTCAACTACTCACACCTTCCCCACATTTAACATACTGATTGCATATTAACTCTATTTAAGAGCAAATCACCCAAATACCACACACATTCCTCACATACCCAAAAACCTTCTCACTAAAAACACTTCAAGACCATCACCATGAGCAAGTCAAAACCTATTGATCTCACATATGACACAAACAGTTCCTCCTCAGACAGTGTTTGGGAAGAGTTTCTTGCATCAAGAAAAAGATCTCACACTTTTATGAGCACAAACCCTTCACATGCTAGGCCTTCAGCCATTCAACCAGTGCCTCAAGATGCCATCAAAAAAGGATCCAGTTCTGAGTTGAGCTCTATGCCAAGCTATGTGTCTCCTTATGAAGACACAGATGACGAAGCTTCTTCTAGAGCATTGGTCGTGCCTCCCTTGCTGAGATACCTCCACCAGAACCATTACTAGCTCCACCTTCGCAAGAACTCCTTCCACCACCAGCTGGTCCATCTTCCTCATCTCCTCCCATAATAGAGAGAGTGATAGGACTCACATGTCCCAAAGTGTGGGATGTTATTGGAGGACCAAGAGTTCAGAAGGAGATTCCAGAGTGGGCCATTGCAAGGAAGCCATAGTTGGTGTAGGTGGTTGTTGTGAAGCTATAGTCTCTTGTTGGTTTTTTTAAGATGTTGTCTTTTGTAGTACTTTGATGGTAGTTAGTATGTCATGGTTGTAACTTCTGCATCTTTGGATGCAGTTCTTATCAATGAATAATAGTACCATGTTTTCCTTTAAGTCCATTGCATCTTACTGGTGGTGATTTATTTCTTTGATCTGCAAAATAGTTAGTGGAAACACAAAGAAACAAGCAGTGGATAGAACAAAACAAGCAATACTAAGATCAACTAATAACCGTACATAAATTTTACAAAACAAATTTTAGATTTAGAGATTTATCATTCCAATACTAACTACAAGATACTGAAACCTCCCCACATCAAAAGCTTTAGTGAGAAGATCAAAGCAACATTGAAATCAGTATGGATCTTAACCATTTGTATTAACCTTTCTCATTACAATCTCTAATAAAGTGATGCCTTATCTCAATATGTTTAGTTCTAGAATGCAAAATAGGATTTTAATAATGCATATTGTCTTATTATTGTCTATGTAAATCTTAGTGTGCATAAATTGTACCCAAAGTCCAAAATTGATTACGAATCTAAAGCACTTGACCACGACAACTAGCAACGACCACATACTCGACTCAGGTGGTGGAATTGGCCACAATTGTTTGCTTTTACACCGCCATGAGATTAGCACCTTCCTAAAACCCGACATCCTCCAGTAGTAGACTTCCTATCCAGACTAGCTCTAGCATAATCACTGTCTGTGTAGGCCAACAAATCAAATGCTGAATCTTTAGAATACCAAAGGCCCAATTTAGGATGACCCTTAAGATGTCTAAAATTCTCTTCACAGCATTCATGTGTGTTATGTTTGGTGTGACTTGAAATCTTGCACACACACATACTTAGAACATAATATCTGGCCTAGATGGAGTGAGATACATCAAAGATCCAATCATGAATCTATACAACTTCAAATCAACTTTGCGACTTCCATCATCTGGTAGCAGTGGTTTTTGAGTCTCCGTGGGTGTATTAGCACTCTTTACATCCTGGAAACCAAACTTCTTCAAAATATCTGCTACATACTTGTCTTGACTAATGAAGATACCATCAGTCCTTTGTTGAACCTGTAGCCCCAAAAAGAAAGTGAGTTCACCCATAGAACTGATCTGAAACTTATCATGCATAAGTTTCTCAAAGTCTTTGCACAACTCCTTATTGGTTGAGCCAAAGATGATGTCATCAACATAAACCTGAACCAACAATATATTATCCTTGAGCTTCCTTATGAACAAGGTCTTATCAATCAGTCCCCTCTTGAAACCATTGTACATCAAATAAGTAGAAAGGCATTCATACCATGCCCTTGGAGCTTGATGCAAACCATACATAGCCTTCTACACCCTGTAGACCTTATCAGGATGATCAGGATCTTCAAAACCAGGAGGTTGACATACATATACCTCCTCATCAATAGTACCATACAACAAGGCACTCTTAACATCCATTTGATACACCACAAATTTTTTGAATGAAGCATATGCCAAAAACAATCTCATAGCTTCAATTCTCGCAACAGGGGCAAATACTTCATCATAATCCAAGCCTTCAGTTTGTGTGTATCCTTGAGCAACCAACCTTGATTTATTCCTTACAACTATACCCCTTTCATCCTTTTTGTTTCTGAATACCCATTTTGTTCCAATAGCCCTCTTACCATTAGGAAGATCAAACAATGTCCACACTTCTTGAAGCTTGAATTGTAGCAGCTCCTCTTGCATGGATTCAATCCAACCTTCTTCTCCTAATGCTTCTTCAACTCTTTTGGGCTCCTTTTGTGACAAAAAACAAGCAAACAAACAGTTTTGCAGATCTTGATGACTGTTCCTTTTGTGAAGTGATCTGGCAAAGAAACCTTATTCAGGAAAGGTTTTAGTGTTCAAAGCCCTGCTTCTTGTTTGAACTGGAGTATTCAAGTCTCCAAGAATTTTCTCTTTGGGATGATTCTTATTCACTTTGGTGGTAGGAATTGGACTCTCTATGATGAATGTATCCAAATTTGTAACATCAGCATCTTTGAAAAAGTCATCCATGTTCTCATCATCAATGGGAGTATCCCTTTCTTCCAAACCAGGCATGTTAGGATCAGTTGGATACTCATCTTCACCAAATAGTGGCTTGGCAGGGATTCCAAAATAAATCATCATCAAGATTTACTTGTGAGAGGATTCGGATGAACTAGCAGTGGTAGAATTTGGCCCAGCAGTGCTTTCATTATGCTTAGCAGTGCTTTCAGAATTTTTCTTCTTCTTTTCAATTTCTTCTACCGACACTGAGTTATCTTTCACCAATTCTTCCTTATCTTGATGATTATCTCCTTTGTTGCCTGAATCCAGACTATCACGTTCTGAGGGACTCTGCTTTTCAATGATGGGATTGACAGAACCAACTTTCCACTTTTAAACCAAATAGAACTCTTTTGGAGAATCATCTTCCTTAGAATTTGTTTTTGCATCAGAATTCTTTTGTGTACCTGCATCATAATTAGTAGAAGCACCTGCAGTGATTGGCTCATAATTCATAGATTTGGTTAGCATATCAATATTAAACAGCCAATCTGTTCCTTTTGTCTCAACACTAGGAGTCTGTTCACTAAACTTAACATGAAGGTTTTCTTCAACAATTCTAGTCCTCCTATTATATACTCTAAAGGCTTTGCTATTGAAAGAATAGCCAAGAAAGTATCCATCATCTGCTTTTTTTTTAAATTTGCCTAGGTAGTCTATCGTATTCAAGATAGTAACAGGACACCCAAAAGGTTTTAGAAAAGCTATCAAAGGTTTCCTATCATGTAACAGCTCATAGGGGGTCTTGTTTGAGGCTTCACTACCTTGCTTCTATTCTGCACATAACATGCGTTCCTACTCTGACCAAAAGGTAGTTGGTAACTTAGATTACGATAACATTGTTCTTGCAAACCTCAATTAGTGTTCTATTTTTCCTTTCACTACACCATTACATTGAGATATCCTAGCAACACTAAACTGTCTTTCTATACCCTTAGCCACACGGCGATTCATCACATCATTTTAAACTCGGTTCCATTATCACATCCGATTACTTTGACCTGATGGTTTACTTGATTTTCTATCTTAGTAATGAAACTCTTGAGGATCTCACTAGTTTCACTCTTAGCAGCTAAAAAGTATACCCAAGAAAATCTACTATAATCATCAATAATAACTAGGAAGTACTGCTTATGGTTCAAACTTTTAACAAAGGTAGGGCCAAATAAGTCTATATAAAGCATAAACAGTGGTTGAGTAATGGTGTTAATTATCTTGGTCTTACAAGAGGCTCTATGTTGTTTTATTTTCTGACAAGCCACACAAAGTTCTTTACATTCAAAAACCTTAGAAGGTAACCCTCTCACTAAGTTGCCCTTTACCAGTTTATTGATTGTTTTGAAATTAAGGTGACCTAGCCTTCTATGCCACAATTTTGACTCATCAACTGATGCCTTAGCAAACAAACAAGTTAAAGACCTATTAGGAATTACATCTTTCATGTTAAAGCAATATATGTTTTCTTTCCTAGGTACCCTTAGCGCACATATTTTCATCGAGCACTTTAAAATCGGTGACAACACCACACACTCGGTTTCCCAAATAGTACCCAGCTTTTTCTTATCACGCATTTGAGAAACACCGAATAGATTGTACTTCCCCTGTACGGATAAACCTTCTCAAAATCCGACTTTCTGTTACGATAGTTCCTCCCGCCAACTATTTTTCCTCTTTTGGATCATTGCCAAATGCCACATGTCCTCCATCACAAGCTTCAAAGTCTTCAAGGTTGCTCCCATCCCATGTCATGTGCCCAGAGCAACCACTATCAAAGATTCCTTTATCTTTTAGCTCATCCATGGATTGCCTCTGCATAAATTTAAACAAGTTAGTTCCTTTTGTGGACCCAAGCCAATACTTGACTTGGAGTGCGCCTGTCTTCAACATAATCAAATTTCTTTAGGTCCATTGATGTACTCTTGGCATTATGTAAAACCTTGGTCTTAGGTTTCCATTGCGAAGCTAATGAGGCCTTTATAGCATAGAAATGGCTTCCAACCAGCGTGTCGTTATCACCTTTAGAATAGTTAAAACTTCTTTGTTTCGGTGGTGATATTCGCAGCGTGGAAACATTTTGCTTAGCTTGTGTTTACATTTGACTTAGCGATGGTTGGAACCCATTTGGTTGAAGTAGTGATTATAGACTTTGTTTTACCATTTTTCATTAGCACTGCTTTTGGAACCATATTTTTGTTTGGCTGAGGGATGGTGTTCTTTGAAAAGTTTGTATGCTTCACCCTTCTCCAATGATTCTAGACTTGTGGTTGACTTTTATAACAGTTTCTTTGTAGATGCTCAAAACTACCACATTTAAAACAAGCCTTTTTGACACATTGAAACTCCTCCCCTAATCTATTTGAGATTAAGCCATTGAAGTTTCTTTGATTTCCTCTAGGTGTGAATCTTTTCATCTGGTCCCTAGGAATCTCATTATAGTCTACTACTTTCCTAGAAATTGGTGCTCCAAATCTAGGCAGAAGGTTGGCTTGTTTAGAATCAACATACTTAACATTTTCTAATTTCTCAGACTGTGTTGATTCATACCTATCTTCCTTAGAATCTGATTCCCAATCTTCAATAATTGGACCATCAGATGACTTATCAGAACCTATCTTAGGTGATTCAGACTTACTAATCTCACCTACAGGTTTGTTGAAACTAAACTCACTACTAAATGACAATTCAATGCCAGGTGGTGCATGTTTTATTAGAGAGGGTGGTGGCATATTATTGTATCCTATCCTAGAACCCTTTCTCATTAATTGACACCCTATAGATTTATTTACTAAATCAGAAGCAAATTATGTTTTGGCAACCCTAACTACATGTTTCTCTTTTTCCTCTAGGGCTTCTTGTTTTACACTCTCTACTTCTTCAAGTTTCTGTTTAAGCATCTTTATCTCTCTATCCTTAAGGTCAATTTCACCACCTAGTATGTTTATCTTATCTACATACTCAAACTCACATTTTATGAAAAAGTTTAATTTCTCTTCTACATTCTCAAGACCAACTTTATAACCTAAGTTATCTAAAACAAGTCTATCTACCTCTTTTCTCAGACTCTCATTAATAGCTTTAAGTGATTCTAAGTTATCTTGACAAGATTTAAAAGAACAAGTAGAACTTTTTGACTCATTAGATACCTCAGAATCTGAACCAGAGGATGAAGCATAGGCCATAAGAGCAAAGTTATGCTCTTTTGAAGCTTCACTAGCAAGGAAGGCAGCATTTGGTCCTTCTTCAATTTGATCACTCCAGTTATAATCACCAAGTCCATCCTGAGCAACCGAAGAAGAAGAAGAAACTGGTTCTAAAGTAGCCTTCTTGTAGCCTTCACCAATCCTCTTAGGAGCTCTACATTCCACGGAAAATGCCCTTCTTCTTAGGTTGTAACACTCGATAATATCAAATAGTCACGAATATTAAGTGTCAATTTCCTCGATAATGCTTGTAATTTATATCATTTATATGGATTACGCTTGTTTTCCATTGTTTTCCACTTTCGGGTAAATTACGAGCATTAGAGCTAAAGAGGCGGGCGGAGAAATATCAAAGATTTATCACAAGTATGCTACTTTGAAGAAGTTCGCAGTAACTCATCTCTCACATTACTGTAACTATTGCGTGACTTAGAAAACCAACTTATCGAAGGTTACGGCATAACTCTTCCCAAAGGCTACGACGTAACTATATTAGGTTAAATGAGGTTCACGTCACCGATACTTACGCCGTAACTATTTCATCAACTACGGCGTAACCTGGTTTATTGAAGACTACGGTAACCACTTATAAGGTTCTGTAAACTCAGTGATCTAGTGCAAAATACGAAGGAATTGAAGGTTCTGGCAGTAACTCTTGTTATGGTTACGCCGTAACCCATATCAACCTATAAATACCCCACGAATTCCATCATTTCTAATCATCCCATTCACACACAATAACCGAGAGCGTGGGAAAAAGCTCAAGGCGGTCTAGAGGAGCATACGGAGTCTGTCTCAAAGGAGAAATCACTCCCTACGATAAGCATTAGCATTTTATATTTTCTTTACTTTCAATTCATGTATTTCGTACCTTTGAATATTGAATTGGTTTGTATGATTAATATGGCTAAGCACCTCTTGGTCTTGGCCTAGTTATGATTCCTTAATTGTTTTGTTTTGCGTTTACATTAGTTCCGTACAATTATTTCTAAGTGTATGCATGCATAGTTTATTGGTAGCCACCATTGGTTCGGTAGTTTTGAATGGTGGTAGAGGCCAATTTCCTAGGAGATATGATAGCTGTCCCTAGGTGAGCGGATTTGAGGCGGAAGGGAAGATATGACCAAGCGACGACCCTTTCTACTTGTGCGATTTGACCAACCGATCACTACCGTTTGGATGAACTTAAGAATTAGGGGTGAGTGTTTAAGTTGCTAACGCCCGGCACTCACTATTATAGATCTAGCATGTAGCGGTACTTAATGACTTGGCTTAGGGACCGGGAACAACAGGACTTATGAGGGGACACCGACTTCTCCTGTGGTGGCATCTTTGCAGATAGGTTAGGCGAATTGACCAAATGATGTCCTCTTGACTTTGACCCCACCAAGTAATTGGAAGTAAGTAGACGTAGACATAACTAGCTAGGAGGATTAACTAGGTTAGCACCACTCTCTCATCGATTTACCTTTACCATTTATCTTCTTTTATTTGCTTTATTACGCTTTAGTAGTTTAATTAATTAATTCCCTATCGAAACCATTATTGTCTGTGACACCTAGACTTAGTAATAATCCAACATACATAGCTCTTGGGACGACCTTGGCTTTACCGATTACTACACTACACGTGGACGGGGTACTTTGCCGTTAGTGCACTAGGGTAGACCATAGGTATAACGAGACTTTATAAATATTAAAACATGGTCGATAAAACTGCATAAAGTTTTTGGCGCGCTCCGAGGAGCTATTTTAGGATTTTGTATTTCTATTTTAATTTTCTTTCTTAAGCGTTAGGATACAAGACTTCATGACTCGAGGCCTTTTCTCGCCACCCCATTCGACGATCCGGAGAAGCAATTTCGGACAAGGAAAGTTTACTCTCGGTTCCTATTCACAACATCTTCTCATTTTATGAATTAGACCCGGTATGAAGCAGAACCGGAGGTCATCAATGAAAATAATATCGATGACCTAACTATGGAGCGATTTGGGCGACCAAGTGAGAAGCGCCAGCGAAGCTTCACGAGATTCTATCTTGAAAAATACTCTATTCCGGATCATATTATTTGAGAGTTACACGAACTTATGTTTTCTGGAGATAAAGATGAGAACGTTCAGGATCACGTAGAAGAAGTTCTCCACTTATCCTCTCTTTTCAACGTCAGAGGTACTCCGAGCTATTCGGTCACTGCAAGGATTTTTCCTATGACTCTTACTGGGACCGTGAAAAGATGGTATAACAAACTCACTAACGAATGTAAAGGAGCATGGGATAAACTAAGAAAAGAGTTCGTCCAGCAATTTTGACCTCCTTAAAAAATGGCCAAACTTCTTGGGAAAATCTATCAATTCGTTCAGGTTGGAGAAGAAACGCTTTACCAAGCATGGGATATATTTAATGAGCTACTCTATCGATGCCCCACCCATGATTTAAACAAACATCAGATCGTCTACGTCTTCTATCGTGGGATTAATGCGCTAACACGAGAACTTCTCGATTCCCCAAGACCTATTCCTAGCATGACTCCTGACCAAGCCTTGGAATGTATTCAACGAATTTCTGAACATTGATACAAGTGTCATATGGATACAGGGTACGGACCGAGAGACAATTTCAATCATAAGGTTATGAAGACGATAACAAAACAAGAATACAATTATGGAGAAATTTTCAAAAAACGAAGGTTAGAAAGAGAAGCTAAAGCATGCAGGATTGAGAGGGTTAAGAGTGTGTTTGGGACCAAAACCGGGAGCAATCTTAAGAAAAAGATTCTTGATCACATCAAGGAATCAAGAGAGCGTGATGATAGGATTGAAAAGTTGATGAAAACATTCGTGGAAAATACAGTCTCTTCTCTCAAAATTCATGATGATAGGATTAAGAGATTGGAGAAGAGTGTTAGCTCATGTTCAGAAGCCATCTCTGATTACCTAGCAGCTCGGGAAGAGGAAGTTGTCCACACTATAGAAACTATCCTGGAAGAACCAATGACCTTTGCGGAAAAAGTTAAGCGGCGAATCAACATGAAAAGACAGTCACTTCTGAACCAAGCTTCTCCGGTAAACTTCCCTATCGATAATTCCTTTAAGAGTAATCAGACTGATATCCCACAGTAATTAAGAAATGATGAGACAGTTCACCTCAACGAAAGATGTTCAGTGGTTTTGAGGAACGAGCTACCACAAAAGGAAAAAGATCCAAGATGTTTCACTCTCCCTTGCTTGATCTGGAGTCTAAACATGTGTAATGCCCTAGCTGATCTTGGAGCTAGTATTAGCATAATGCCTCGTTTGATGTTTTTGCGTATGGGGATTGGTGACCTAAAGCCGGCCAAGATGAAAATTGAAATGGCAGATCGATCTATGAAATCGCCGTTGGGCATCGTTGAAAATGTGTTGGTGAAGATTAAGAGGTTGAAATCGCCACTGCCCATACTAAGGTGGATGTTTTTGCTGGAAAGTTAACTCTTGAAGCTAAAGGAGAAATTGCAACATTCGGACCTAATGAACACTTGTCTACCCCGAAAAAAGTATGTGCAATTGACCTAGTAGGCAGTTTTGGTGACACTTTAGAAGAATTTCTTAGCGACCCCCCGGATCCTGGCGAGGTTGATTCGGGGAGAGATTTTGATGTTTTCGTCAACTTTGAGGAAGAGGATAATTTAGGATTAAGTGCTGAAGACCTCTCAAGTGACGTCGAGATGGCCCATTGGCAAGATAACTCTGTTAAAGCTTTTTCGCAAACCAATCAACCTATATTTCATGAGTTAGGAACCCGCATACATCATAGAAACCCCTATTATCTCAAGATCTCATGCAAAATCGGGTTCATCGACTTCCACCCATTTATTGACACTACTTCCTAGTCAACATCATGTCTAAAGAATGCTACAACCAAGTTCTGAAGAAAGAATTAGAATATAAGGGAAATAACTTTCTTGGGTTTGCAACTAACATCCATGTCTTCGTTGGAACTCATTCATTTTTGGTGGACTTTATGGTTTTAGGCGGCGTGGCGAATTTATGGAAGATGGACTTACGGAGTAATTTTAGGAAAGCCTTTTCGGAAATGTCGGGTTAGATAAAAATGAAAAGAAGGGTTAGTATGGTTGAAGATAAGCGATGATAAGACTATTTTCAAAATGCCGAGAATGATCAAGAACTTTAAAATTAGACCAAGAGGCGTTGAGCCAAGCCCAACCTTTGCTCGATATCGGTGAGGAAGACAAAGAAAAGGTATTGACCACCTTACGGAAAATCAAGAGTTTCTACTCATTTGTTTAGAATTAGGGATGACTACAAGCGGGATGAGAATTTGGTAAGTTGGATCCAGCGTGGAGATTGCCATATCCACGAAATAACCAACAAGCACTGGTAGCCCTGACTCTCGAGTCTAACTTAAAGACTCGTAAATAAAGAAAAGTGCTCTTCGGGATACAACCCGAATTATCCCTTCTCTTATTTTATTTCCATTTACGTAGGGTTTGTGTTTTCTAACCATTTTTGCGAGAAACGAGGAAGTAATTGTTGCTGCGGTTTGTTGATCGACGAAGAGTTACGGCGTAACTCATCTAAGTGATTACGCCGTAACCAACCTTTTTCGACATAATTCTTGGCGCATTAATCATTACGGTAATACCATCTCGTGGTTACGCCGTAACCACTCGCTTCTGCGACTTATGTCGAGGTTTTGTGATTCTGGCGTAACTCCCTCAAAAGAGTTCTGACGTAACCTTCTCTACTAATTCTTTCATTTTAAAACACGGTAACCTTGTATTAGTATTTTAAATGAACTTTGTGGGTGTGTTCCTGTAAACCCTCACGAGACTTCACTCGTCCACTTGGGACACCAAGTGGTTTAAAACTTGTTGCATATGCTAAATACAACCGTGATTCCTCTGAAATTGAGTTAGGTTTGTTTTTATTTTTCATTTTCTTTTTTTTCTTTTTAGAATTATGCTTGTCGGTAGTGTGATTTCGAGGATTGAAGTTTGTTCATGATGCTTATCTGAAGGCACGTCTCTTTTTCGTGGGCTTTCTTTCTTTATGGAGCAAATTTCGGGAAGTTCTCGCTCTAATTCTACTTTTCTCTTCACCTTTATTTAATGCTTAGTACAAAGGGACTTTGTACAATTCAAATGGGGGACGGGAGTAGAATTATCTCTTGAACATTATTTTGCCCTCGATTTTCTAGTTTATTTTGAAAAATTATGCCATTTTTAAAATTTTGACATGTTTTTCTTAACCTAACTAGAGTAGACCTTAGCCGAGCACATACCATCCTTGATATATTATGGTGAGATTAGCCTTATCCGTTTCCAATATTTTACCCCAAATCCACCAAATTATGAGTGTGTCGGTGGCTTGTAAACTTTAGAACTTGGCCTTTGCATCATTTCGAGACCATAGATGAGGTATGTTGAGTTAGCTCGATGTATTTGGACATTTCAGTTTTAGAAGACAATATTATAGGATTATCACCCAAATAGCCTACGATTGTGTGTCTATCGATTAGTCACCTCGACTTCTCGACTCCCATGTGAAACCCTTTTGTTGCACTCACAATTAGTGCAAGATACCCCTAGATACACCCATATGAGCCATTCCTTTCATATTTGTTAAACCGATATATTGTTTCGATACACCTATACACCTTAGCCTACCCTGTAGTCTTTATTTGTGATTGGGAAGTCATCATTTGCCTAAGTTCAAGTTTTGAGTGGTGAGGACTTGGTTATAGATTTAGACTACCTGCTTGTTTTTTATTTTTCACCATTTATACATCCCATGTCTTATCCTACCCTTTAGTCATGAAGCGTGTCTAGGTGATGCAGCGAGCAATCTTTGGTGTCTTGGCCATGGATTTGGTCATATATCATTGATTTTGTCCACTTCGCCGTGACATGTTAGTAATGACGAGTCACCCCTTAACCTTTGTCGTGTCTACCCATATTGCTTCGAGAATTGTTTAGCCCTTAACTCTAGTGGTGGATATTTGTGTAACCGCCAAGCTTATGATAGAGTACATGCTATGGTATGCGATTGAGTGATCACCGAAATTGACACTTAGAATAGTTGAGAGATTTGAGTGTTTTGTTCCCTTCGTGAGGTGTTGGCTTTGTTTATTCTAGCATAAAGGATTTGTAAACTTTATTTTCTAGGTTATGGGAGATATCTTTTAGGAATCTTTCTAATAAAGTCTACTTGAGGGCAAGTAGAGTTCAAGTGGGGATATTTGATAACATCAAATAGTCACGAATATTAAGTGTCAATTTCCCCCGATAATGCTTGTAATTTATATCATTTATATGGGTTTACGCTTGTTTTCCACTTTCAGGTAAATTACGAGCATTAGAGCTAAAGAGACGCGGAACTAGAGAAATATCAAAAGATTTATCATAGTATTCTACTTTGAAGAAGTTACGGCGTAACTCATATCTCAAATTACGTCGTAACTATTGCGTGACTCAGAAAACCAACTTATCAGAAGGTTACGGCATAACTCTTCCCAAAGGCTACGACGTAACTATATTAGGTCAAATGAGGTTCCACGCCGCTGATACTTAAGCCGTAACTATTTCATCTACTACGGCGTAACCTAGTTTATTGAAGACTACGGCGTAACCACTTATAAGGTTCTGCCGTAACTTCAGCGATCTAGTGCAAAATCTGAAGGAATTGAAGGTTACGGCGTAACTCTTGTTATGGTTACGCCAGTAACCCGTGATCCGCCTATAAATACCCCATGAATTCCATCATTTCTAATCATCCCATTCCACACACAACAACCGAGCGTGGGAAAAGCTCAAAGCGGTCTAGAGGAGCCTCAGAGTGTCTCGAGGAGAAATCACTCCTACGATAAAATTAGCATTTTATATTTTCTTTACATTCAATTCATGTATTTCGTACCTTTGAATATTGAATTGGTTTGTATGATTAATATGAGCTGCTAAGCACCTCTTGGTCTTGGCTAGATTATAATTCCTTAATTGTTTTGTTTGCGTTTACATTACTTCGTAAAATTATTTCTAAGTGTATGCATGCATAGTTTATTGGTAGTCACCCTTGGTTTGGTAGTTTTGAATGGCGGTGAGGCCAATTGCTCAGGAGATATGACCAATGACCCTAGGTGAGCGGATTTGAGGCGGGAAGGAAGATATGACCAACTGACGACCCTTTCTACTTGTGCGATTTGACCAACTGTGACCCTTTCTACTTGTGCGATTTGACCAACTAATCACTTACCATTTGGATGAACTTAAGAATTAGGGGTGAGTGTTTAATTGCTAATGCGGGCACTCACTATTATAGATCTAGCATATAGCGGTACTTACCACTTAGCTTAGGGACCGGAACAACGGGACTTATGAGGGACACTGACTTCTCTGTGGTGGCATCTTTGCAGATAGGTTAGGCGAATTGACCAAATACTTTCCTCGACTTTGACCCCACCAAGTAATTGGAAGTAAGTAGGCGTGGACATAACTAGCTAGAAGGATTAACTAGGTTAGCACCACTCTTCCCTATTGATTTATTTGCTTTATTCTGCTTTAGTAGTTTAATTAATTAATTCCTTATCGAAACCATTATTAATCTGTGACACCTAGACTTAATAATAATCCAACACACATAGCTCTTGGGATGACCTCGGCTTTACCGATTACTACACTACACGCGACCGGCTACACTGCCCGTTAGTGCACTAGGGTAGACCATAGGTATAACAAGACTTTATAAATATTAAAACCTGGTCAGTAAAACCTGCATCACACTCCATCTTACTTTTGTCACATCCAGCTCTTCTTTGACCATCATACTTAACTTGTCTTCCAGTTCTTCTTAGAAACCTCCTAGCTTGCAATGTTAGCATTGCCATTTGCCACTGAAGGTTGATTTCATGAAGATCATCAGGATCAATTTGATCCAGATCCTGATTTAGCACAGTAACACTGGTTGTTAGATCAGCAAGGAAAGCACATATGGCACCATCACTAATATTATCACTAACAGTGGTATTATTAACAATAGCAATGTAAACTCCATAAGCAACAGTGGATGCTTCCTGAGAGCTTTTATGATTTGTAGACACAAAAGCAATATTTTGTGAAGAAGAGGATGAGCCAGCAATGTTCTTTTCAGACTCATAAACCTTCAAGTTATTGTAGAGATTTTCAAGAGTCATATTTTCAAAATCTTTTAGGAATTAGAAAATTCCATAGTGAAGTGTCGGTCACCCCAAATATTATCTAGCATAAGTTAGCTCGTAGATGTGTCGTTAGCTACGTTATTTATTGTTTTATTAGTTAGTTATTAGTCTAGTTTAGCATAGTGCAACACCGGAGGAAGGGCGGGTCTTTACCCTGTATCCACGATCCAGCGTCCAGATGGGAGGGCGGTTTCATTGTAACTATAAATACCCTTCCATCCATGGAAGGGCTGGTGCTTCTCATTCAATCTAACATTTCCTTTGTGTAAACCTCTACAAGAACACCCTCTCTCTCTACTTTCTCTCTCTAAAATGGTAAACATGTATTTTGATCATCCAAGACCACCCGAATCATCAACAAAATAAATATATCGATCCTACAATTGGCATGAGCCTAGGTTTGGTTGTTTTGATGATTTATATGTTTTACAGTTGGTTTATGAGGCTTGTTTGGTTTTGTTGCGGTTTGATACAAGGGTTAAGGTGTTTTGATGATTTTGTGTTGTTTTGATACATGTTTCTTAAAATGATATATGCGTGTTTTATGGTCGAATATGTATTTTGGTTAATGGTTTTTAACATGTATATTGTATCATCTTTATTGGTGGTCAACATGGTCATAACGACTTGATGTATTGGTTTTAACATGTCTTTAGTATCCTCTCGTTATAATATGGTCAGGTTTTTGGGTCATTTCTGGTGTCATAAAGTGGTCAAATGGGTTTAATGAATCTGTTCTATGCATTTTCTGGGTTTTTATGAAGCTGATCGGAAAACTTGGTCGGAATACTCATCGGAAAAAGTCATATTTCAAGTTAGCAACTTGTCTCAAAACTGTCCAGATTCTATGAATGTATGTAGCGACTTGGTCACTATTTTGATAGCGACTTATGTTATCTAGCGATTAGTATTAGCGACTTGTATCATGCAGAAGATGTAGCGACTTGTCTAGCGAGTTGAGACTTATAGCGAGTTGACTCTTTAGTTAACTCAAGTCAATAGCGACTTGACATAACTCGCTAGCGACTTGTCACTGAGGATTAGCGACTTGACTCAAATTTTATAGCAACTTGACATGTTCAGAAAAGAAGATGAAGAAGAATGACAAAACATGACCTTGACCACAACCAATACCTTTTATGAAACAAGACATCAAACGACCTCAGTTTGCCTTAACATCATTGGTCCATGTTCTACAAGTATACGAGATGAATAGACGTGGTTCTAAAAGATTCGAATACCAAATCCAACTCATCATAGATCAAAGGGTAAACATTTTTTTGAATCTCAGTTACGTTTCTTTTTGTGTATGGCTCTCAAAACACATAGACCATTCAAGATCTATTCACAAAAGAAGATATCATCACGAGATCCAAGTAAATAACAAGAACAAATATATATATATATATATATATATATATATATATATATATATATATATATATATATATATATATATATATATATATATATATTGCCTTAAGATCTCGACTTTGTTCCTTTTTGTGAGTGGTTATTATAACACATAGATATCTTTGGATCTATTCACAATGGAAGTTGTACCTCATTGATCTCCTTGGAAACCGACACTTATGGTCTTATTCGAACTTAAAAGAAATGAGTACAACAATATATTCTGTTGTCTCCATCTTCTCGTTCGTGGGAATCATTGAAACAAAGGACACGAAATTAAAAGGATTAAAACCCACCTGTATATTTGGTTGCTCTTCAATCTCGCCAACCATGTGGAACTTTTGACAACCCGAGCCATCCCTGTGGCATTCGTTGATAAAGATTGGATATGATTAATGATGTTTTTGGGGTTGCGTTTTCATCAGATGATAAAGAGGGAGGCGGTTTATTTTTGAATATGATTTATTATGGTTGGGATGTTGAGAGAATCTTGGTGGGGAGGCGGAGATTAGTGAGAGTGTTTAGGGTTTCTTGGAGAGGAATTAGGGTTAGAAGTATGTGATATAAGCCTTTAAATACTCCCCAATAATTAGGGCAACTGTATTCCATGCGTTTTCTGAGATTGGAGAATTCGACTGGATATGGCTCTACCATTTGGACTTGGGCCTTAAGTGTTTAAATCTAATGGACCTGATGGAAGTCTTATCCTATATCGTGTCTTACTCACAATACATGGTAATTTGTTTAAATGGATTGGATCGGATTGTGAGTATTATTTATGGGCCGAGACTTTGGGTGACATGTGTGGGCTCAATGCATGATGAGAAGGGCTGATCATATACATGAGGTTGATAATATGAGGTTTTATGAGATTTGGATTTTGTGAATTAAGACTTGATGATGAGATTTGTTGAAAAGATTTAACGATGAGATTTGTGTTAATAAGATTGGATATGATGATGAGATTTGTTGATTTATGAGGTTCGGTACTTTGGTTTATACATTTTCACAGAGAATATTGTCACGGCTTAAATTGGTTATTGAACAAAGTTGACAACGGGGTTGTTTATAAGGTGTTTCATATTTGGATTTGCAGTGAGATTTTTCGGCCACGGTTACTTGTTTCATCTTCTTTCTCTCTACCCTTCCACGAAGATGACTTGTTTGGGCATTAATAGAGTGTGATAAAGACTTAGCTATTTAATTACGTTTGTGATTCTTTCTCGCTTAACCCACAACGTAACTATCACTACGGTGTCTCACTCAGTTGATAATGTCAAGAGGTTTTGTACATTGTGTACACCGTTTCTTCTTCACAAGGATTAGTACAAGTTCAAGTAACAAATCTGGGGAATTTCACTACATGATCAAGTTTGGCATATCGGGTCTACTTCGCCATGTTGTCACTGCAGTTGCTATCGAATGCGTGAATGATGTGTTTACCAAAGTATTTATTGGATGGTTGATAATGTTGATGATGTTAGATAATGAACCGTTGATGAACCGATGCATGTTCCCCTAAAACAGATGTTCACTGAAACCAAAGTTGTCATAACACCTTCAAGCTAACATTGTTTATGGTTCTGTCTTGATTTTGTAAAATCCCGCGAAAGAACCTATTTCTCGGTTTAAATCATAAACTTGTAAAATCCGTGTGGTGGAAACATCACGGTATTAGTTAAGTGCATTTAGGATCTATCTTACGGTTTATTCTTGGTTTGTAAAATCCATAAAAGAAACTATTTCTCGGTTTAAACCATAGAATTGTAAAATCCCGTATTGATGGAACCATCTTGGAGAAAGGAAAATGTATTTAGAGATCTCTTTTGATGCTGGTGCTACGGTTTCTGTTTCGAAGAAGGGATAAAAGGGTGTACTTCTTGAATTGGATGTGTGATTGAATTTCGTCATGACAGTTTGGTTATTACACGGTTTTACGGGGTTATGTGCACTTAACCATGGTCGGGATGAAACCATTATCAAAGTTCATTTAAATATCAAAAGAGGCTAGATTTGAGCTTTTAACCAAGAAGATGTGACAACGGGGTTAATTCTCTATTATTTATTTGAGGTTGAAGTGAAATATCACGGGTAAGTGTACTTAGTATCTGAAGGTATCGGGGATGGTTGGATGAAGATTCTTCAAGATCCTTGTTCGAGCTTATTATCAAAAATGAAGACTTGGAAATCTAGTTATTGTTGGGTGACTTTTACCTTTTCTTTTACCACTTGGGGGAATTGGGCTCTTACCATCACAAAATAACTATCACTTTAAGGAGTTACGTTGTAGTGCTCAGTGTCACATTCAATTATGGATTTTCAAGAGGTAATGTACGTCTTATACTTGATGGTCGGTTGGTTGAAGAGTATAGAGTACATAGAGAGAACTTAGAGATGCTAATGGAAATCGGCACCGCTCTTTGTTACATATGTGCAAGTATAAGTCACGAGTTGGGTTAGTTTACTTGAGGTCAAATTTATCATATTGGGTTTTCTCCATCATTTGTCACGACAAATAGCCTCTTGAATGATAATGGGGTTGATTACATGTTTGCCAAGAGTAGATGAAAATAGAGATTTATGACGTATGAACACAACAGTTCATGCCTCGTTCTCTAAAGAAAAGAAATGTGTATGTTTCAGTGTGCATTATCTTCCAAAGAAGAGAAATCTTCTTATGACGTATGAACACAACAGTTCATGCCTCGTTCCCTAAAGAAAAGAAAAGTGTACGCTTCAGTGCGCTTTATCTTCTGAAGAAGAGAAATCTTCTCACTAACGACCATTCTCATCAACATGCTTCATAATTTTTCCATGCGCTTTAGTCATCAAGTGAACCGGGCTACCACTGATTGTTTTCTTATTCCACTTTCTCAACTATAATGACGATGGCGACAGCATGTGTTAATTTTGCGGGGGAGAAGTGTGAATTGACTACATTTGGATAACTTTTACTTGTTTAATCAAGAATGGCAACTCCGTATGCAATTCTTGAGGGGGAGAAGAAGTGTGATAATTACGCATGGTTGATTGACATATGAGAATATATGTTGACGGCTCTAACTCATGTAAGAACCGAGCTTCTTCTTATCGGATCTTCTTTACATGGAGTTTCTTCTTAAGAGTCGTTGGTTGACATCTTCACACGGTGATATGATTTATGACAAAGTGCTTCCGGTTCGGTATGATTTTCTTGATGAACATTTTTACATTCTTGTTTGATTGGGAGGATTTTAGTTAAGGGATTTTCTATTTCAAAGTTAACGGAATGCATTTGGTGAATTGAAGATGTTAACACTCTATTCCCAACTAGACAATCTTGAAGAAAGGTCGAGTCTGATCATTCTACATTTTACGCTACATGTTAGAAGACTAAAGGCGAGTTGCATTTAACGATCTAAAGATTTCTTCTTAGTCCGGGCGGTTATCAAGCAGTTGTCGGGTTAGGGAGAGCACTAATTGGGGAGAGTGAAAAGTCAAATTTAATCCCAATTAGACTTGCTCACATTATTCAAACATGTTGATTCTCACAAAGACTTCAAGCGATCTTCTCAACAAATTTGAAGTATTTGGGCATTCAAAGAGTTCTTGATTACAAGTATCAAAACCGAGAAAAGGGAAGGAGACAAGCATCTAAGCATTGAGTAAACTTGATGTACTTAATACTTCTAAGAAATTGAAGATATCCCGGAAGACAAATGTTATTACATGAGAGAAACTCAAGGTTTGACTCATGGCGAGTAAACTTGATGAACTTAATTCTTCTAAGTGATTGAAAATATCCCGGAAAACAAATGTCATGACCGCAGAGAAACTCAAGGTTTTACTCATCAAAGCGCTTAGTATTCTTATTCCAACTATGTGGGGAAGCGATGGAAGAGTTAGATTACGAAGATAAAGAGGTACACAAGTGCGTGATGATCTCGATGTTATCACAATCATCGAGGAGAGAGAATTGTGTACATCGAGGCTTCCATTGTTTCTTGAGGGCTTAATCGGTGATTCGAGAGATATAATCACTTATTTCGGAGTTGACATCCGTAGAGATTGTCATCCGAAGAGATAATCGATGACTTGGCTTGCTTCTTCAATGTTATCGATTATTCCTTCCTTGGGTATTGGTATACTTGGATACTTGAGCTTCATACACGATCATCGGGGAAGAAAATGTGAACATGGGGAGGTGTTTCATTCCCTCATGATGTATTCGGGAGAGCTCTTGGGTATTGGTGTGCCGGGTTCTTGAGCTTCATACACGATCATCCGGAAGAAAAATGTGAACATGGGAAGGTGTTTTCATTCCCTCATGATGTGTATTTGGGAGAGTTCTTGAGCATTATACAAAGAGACCGATCGCATCAATTCAACTGGGGAAGTGGTCTCTTGACACCTTTTGGAATGGATTGCTTAGACTTGATGGAAAGGAAATTTGAGAAGATTATTTAAATGTGGGATGATACGTTGTTGTTGTTCTATTGGATGATATAGACTCGAGCGAAGAATCACGGTGATTATTCTTAAAAGAGCAGTTGGGTTTATGATAATGGTGTGCTTCTTTGTGCACTGGCTAAAGCAAGCTTGAAATAGAGCTTGAATCTGCTCAACATAAGGATTTTCGGTTTGGGGGAAGCCAAAGTCTCACTTTCATATGGTTCAATTTCTCTCATTCAGAGCCTCAAAAGCTTTGGTGGTGGAAGTTTAAGAGATGACAATTCTATCTTCTCGACGTCTTGCTCGATATCCTTATCTAGGCATTTTCGTATCATCATCTTCTTAAACTATATCATCTAATCTATCTTTGTATATATTTATTAAAACAAAATACAAAAATATAAAACCAACAAAAACAAAATAGAAAAATATAAAATCAACAAAAGCCCATAAAAATCGGAAAATTGAAAAATACCAAAAATATGTTTTCTCGAGACATGTCTTACGGTATCGATAACATCTGCTGGTCTTAGAAATGTCATTCAATAATGGCACGGGACCATAGATGAAGTTCGAGCAGGAGGTGTAAATATTCTTTTCCAAAACATGTCACAAACTATGGCTTGCAGTTACTTCAGACTATAACCCGTGCTTAAAACTATGGCTTGTTATTATTTCAGATAGCAACCCGTTTTTCAAGAAAGGAAAGTGTTGCACTAAACATATTTTCAAAAATATTTCGTGCACTTATCCTAAAACAATTTAAGGAAAGTATGTCGAAGGACTGTTGTTCCTACACAAATATTTTTCCGTCTAAAAATTCTTCAAAAAAATATTTGCTGTTTTCAAAAATGGTGGAAAATGAGTTGCTTGAAAATCAATCAGTTTCAGAGTTTTCGTATAAATTGAAAACTCAATCAATGACTTCAGCGCTTTTAAACTTTTTAGAAAAATAAGTCATTGATTGAGGGGGAGAATGTTTTCAAATCTATATCATCTAACGAGCTTTCTTAATTATCCTACGTGCTTAATTAAAAATGATATTTGCCTGTGTCGAAGGACTAGGAATTTTGGATATGATTGTTAGGTTTAGATGATTAGAGTTTGATTAACATATAAACCCCATGCCTTATATGAACTGATTGATATGTTGAATTGACTTGAATTAGTCGATTGTTGTTTGGGTGATGTCGACCACCATATATTTGTATGTGTGTTCACTAACGATGCATGTATATTGGTATATAAGAATGTTCGATCCGGATCCCACAATTGAAGATGATTGGATGCGAAGGAAAGGGTAACTATATCTTGGGTTGACAAATGAAAAGCGGAGCTTAATTGGACTTCTATGGAGAGTTGGCATAAATGCAGCGTAAGAGGTCTCACTTGCATCGAGATGGTTTTCTTAAGTGATTGAAGAAGCGGAGCTTAATTGACCTCGGTTGGCATTCAAAATGCAACGTAAAAAGAAGTCTCACTGCATCTATGACGGTTTTCTTCAAGCCCTACAACAACAACGGAAGCTTCTCAACCACCTAACGTATCTTTGTGCGGGATACCATTTTTAAACAATTTTGAATAATTTGATTAAATTGTTTTGAAAATGGAAAATATTGTTTTCAAAATTAATTGGACTTAATTTTGAAAATCACCGGACTTCATTTTATCAAAACTTGAGTCACTCAATTATCGACTACGGTCATGGATTGAGGGGGAGAGTGATTTAAAATAAAATATTTTCAAACGATATTTCTTCATAAAAGTTCCGCTTTGTACAATATAAGTGGTGATCTAAAGATTTAATGTTATGTCATGGTATGATTTTTCTTTAGAATCAAGGTCTTTCAAAATGAAATTTTTTCTGTTCTTGTTTGATTGTGAAATTGTTTTATTTTACTAAAAGATCTCTTAAAACTATCATACGACACTAACAATCTTTAATGTCTTAAATTGGTCCTTATCATCATTTTCAAAATTAAATCTTGCCACGTCTTTCCCAAACACTTTTAAATGATTTAAATCAATTGGGATCACAAATCTCAAAGGTTTAAAATTTTGATCGGGTGAGAGATCGTGATTTAAATCTCATATCTGTTTTAATGGAATTAGTTTTAGTCCTTTATAGGCACTCCTGCCTCCATGTGCCAAACGATTTCAAATACACAATGCACATGTTGAGGAGGAGCATTTATCCAAAAACAAAATGAGTATTTAAACAAGGCCACATTTTCTCCCATGTTTTTCTAAACCAATTTAAATCACTTGGGATCCAAAATCTCAAAGGGTTTGATATTTTTGATCGGGGAGGAATTGTGATTTAATAATGAAATTTGATAAAGGTGATCGTTTTGATTTAATTGTGCGGTCGCTCTCTATATGTGCTAAGCGCTTTCGAATCTCGAAGCACATATTGAGGGAGCATAACTATCAGTACAAAAGCTTTTAAGAAGTTTTTTATAAAGTACCTTGATTTTCAAATGGTTTTCTTAATGGATTTTGTGATCGTGGATGTGCTTCAAAAGAACTCTTGCCTCTATGTAATAAAATGTTTTAAAATATCCTATGCACATATTGAGGGGGAGAAATTACCAAGAAAATCAAATGGCTTTTTCGTATGAAAATTGTGATCAAAGAAAATATTTCTAAGTCCTCTTGCCTCCATGTGCTAAACAATTTCTAAATCATATGCACATGTTGAGGGGGAGGTTTTCTAAATGATGAAAACTATTAGGGTACAAAATGCTTTGATCTCGTATGACAAGTACCTTGATTGTTTTTCCAAATGATTTTTCAATTGGTTTCATGAAGGAATGAACAATACCAAAAGACCGACCAACTTACTTTATGTATGGAGTTATAAGGATGGTGAGGTTAGGTATTAGTTCCACGATCCGCCGAGCAGGAGGGATCTACCGAGGACAATCCACTAGATAGTGTAGAGTCCTTAGGTATGATGAAAAAGGAGAAAATGAGAATTGGGAAGAGTGCGGTGAGGCGAGGCTAGTCTTGGAATTAACCCAACAAGGTTCTAGTTATGAAGTCTCGGTAAGCCTTGAAGGGTTGAAGAATGAAAAAGAAATGAATATGAAAAAGGGTGAAAAGAAATAGCCTCAATAATTCAACCTTAGGGAAGTAACCGGGTTCAATACATATACTCTTGGTGTTTACTAAGGTAACACATTATTGAAGACAAGGCGTCATGGACCCAAATGACGACCTTTCTAACTTCCCAAACCACTCAAGTTCCTCTTAAAGGGCTTGTTTCATTCTCACGGGAACTACATAATCTATCGACTTTCTCTTAGAGATTTTTGATATTGAAGGAGACCCTCTCCCTAGTCTCGTACACGGGAACCAAATGAGCACTATTGAGTCTAGAGCCAAGAGATCATCCACAATATCTCATTAGGACACTAAATTAATGAAGACTTGCTGTTTCACACAATGTGGAAAGTGAGAATATATATTAAGAGTCCTACGCATTATCCTTGTGGTATTGCCAGAACATCCGAGTGATATGTAAAAGTATTCACGATGAAGATGGAAATCCTTCTAGAGCCAACATCAAACAAGCTCTTGGTGGGTGACATGTGAGATCTTCTCGTAAGATCAAAATTGTGAACAAGCGGATAGAAACAATGGGAGATTCATTCTTGAATCAACCTTGGTCGAGATTGGAATTGACGAATACTTTTGGAAAAACGTTCGATGTGCAAACCTTCTTTCTCTAGCACGTCGAATGTGTACTCATGTTTTCAAATACAAAAGTATTTTGATTGAAAATTGATCTTTCTCATAAAACCTTCGTCGTGTTGCAAAACTCTTTCTTAAGCAATACGCGATTGTTTTCAAATCATTTTCATCAATCGGTGAATCTCAATTATTTGGTTCACTCACTCCGTGTTGTCTTCTTTGAGGCGTTCGGTTTGAAGCAGCTAGAACATTGCGAAACCGACAAGGAGATTCTTAGGAATCCTACGATCACAGCGGTACTTGTCTCGATCAGCGAGGAACCGTGGGCGTGTACCTCAATTCAACGAAAGTGGTCAAAGACACTTCGTGTGTTTTATTGCTAGCTTGTTGTTTGCGGTACATTTGGACGGTTGCGGTGATCGTAAGCGAGGAGTCAATCCAAACGCATGCTCGCATCACACTTAATTTGAAGAAATCATGGTGGTGCATATCTACATAACACGGTTCGATATTTTTATACTATGCTTATGCTTGACTGCGCAAATATCAAGAACCGAAGGCTTCCGCTACTCGATGGAAAGATGTCATGATTCAAAATTGTGAGCATGTCGGTCCGAAAGTCACAACTTCACATGATGGCAAAACAATAAAGGGTGATCCAGAGATTTAATGTGGTGATGATCTCAATAAGCTCGAAGATCATCAAAGATGTGGATCGATTAAAGGCCTCCACTAAAAGTACAAATCGGTGCGGACTTTGAAGAATCATCGCTATTGCACAAAGATTGTTGAAATGAAGAATTGAAGTCTGAGCTCAAGAACAAAGACAAGAATAGAATGCTAGGATTCAAAATGTAAAACATGGGGTGACCTCCTCAGGGAGATTGTTAGGAATTAGAAAATTCCATAGTGAAGTGTCGGTCACCCCAAATATTATCTAGCATAAGTTAGCTCGTAGATTTGTCGTGAGTTACGTTATTTATTGTTTTATTAGTTAGTTATTAGTCTAGTTTAGCATAGTGCAACACCGTGGAGGAAGGACGGGTCTTTACCCACTGTATCCCTGATCCACAGTCCGATAGGAGGACGGTTTCAATGTAAATATAAATACCCCTTCCATCCATGGAAGGGGTGGTGCTTCTCATTCAATCTAACCTTTCCTTTGTGTAAACCTCTAGCAAGAACACCCTCTCTCTCTACTTTCTCTCTATAAAATGGTAAACATGTATTTTGATCATCCAAGACCACCCGAATCATCAACACAATAAATATATCGATCCTACAAAATCATCTTTATTTCTCCACACAACTGTATGCACAGCCCAATCTGGTGACAAGCTTCTGATAAACTTAAGATTGACATCTTCTTGAGCTATTTTGTAGTCAACCAATTTGACTTGACTTATGAGCTTACGATTACATTGTAGGTTCCATCAAGATTCTCTCCATTAAGGGAGTGAAGTTTTCAAGTTGATGTTTAAGCGTATTCTTCTGGATTTATTGGTAGCATCATTACCAACAAATCTTGTTTCAAAACATCCATAAGTTCCTTTGGTCTCATATTCTTGAAAGTCCAATGCAAATTCATTAGGTATTCCATCATCGAGAATCTTGAGCTTTTATCTCCATCTTTCTTTTAGCCTTGTCAACTTCACTAACAATCGATAAGCTTTCCATCATCACCCTCTTAGGTAGAGTATCACCATTCTCAACAACTTCCCGGATGGCGTGATCAATCATACTAATGTATTACCTCATTCGCATTCTCCAAACTTGAAACTCACCATGCTTGACATGGGTACCCTGATCGATAACTATATGAGTTTCATCGGACATCTTGAATTTCTTGAATAAAGCAGTTAGAGTAAAAACGACTTCTTCTTGATTACAGTTTCTAGATCACAAGCTCTGATACCACTTATTGATCCCAGTTGAGCAAACGATCCTTTATAAAAACTGACTTAAAACAATATTCTATTAAACACTACGCGGAATATAATGTTTAATCTTAAGAAGAGGAACAATAGAAATCACTAAACACCTCAATATTATTAATACGAATACTCTGAATAGTATTAGGGTTTAACAACCATGAAGTGTATTGACTTTAGATATATCTAACACACGTATATCTAACTCTAACCTAGGACCTCCTTTTATATGCTAAGGAGTCCTTTACAATATACAATACGTAACCTACAAGATAAATATCTTTTCCATATTTATCTAATACAAAATATTAAACCGACATATCAAACTAGCAGTGCTTACAATACATTAGCAGTGGTTACATAGACTACTAGTCGTGGTTTAACATAGCAGTGGATTTAACTCTTCTAGCCGTGGTTTCTTTTGCTCTAGCAGTGGTTCCATACTTAGAATAATTCCTTTTAGTGGAACCTAAAACCCAACACTTACCTTGATTGGATATTTGACTTCTCCCTGTGCATTTGTCATTTTAACAGATTGTACTGCTTCAACAACCTACAAATGCAACCAAAGCATGTTATTACTTGATCGAAAGGGAAGAAATCAAGAAATCTTGAACATATAACAACACAACAACCGCAGCAGATCCCCTTCTACCAGATATGAACATGAAGATTAAACCAAAGGATTTCTAAGGGTGTGTTTATTACCTTGTTTAGCAAAGATAAGCTCATTTTAACATTTAGATAAGCTTATAGGCGCATATAAGGCATATGAGCTTAGTTAGGGGCTTTTTAATATGCTTTATTTTTGTGGCTTATGGGCTTATTTAGCTAATCCATTATTATACTCGATCTTCTAGTTCACATTTTTACTATTGACCAATCCAAACATTTGGTAAGAGTTAATAAGCTTATTCATCATAAGCCATAGCTATTTATGAAATAAGTTTAAGCCCAAAAATAAAACTACACAATAACACAAACACACCCTAAAAATAAAAAATATAAAGATTCAGTAAAAGGCATACCAAATTTGCAAAGAAGTCATCGTCAGTCGCTAAAAGTTTGAAGACATGCTTGTCTTTGCACAGTTCACAAGAGTCTCCTTTCCAAGCTTGTCAACCTAAAAGAAACAAGAACACAGTGATTAACTTCATTACAATTTTGCAACAAAACGACACTGTCTAAACTTAAATGCCATACCGAAGCTTCAATTCTAGTAAGAAATAACTTTTAACATATTCCCATATAACATTATGGTAATCATTGACTTAACTCCCAGCTTATTTTCAATATACTTACATGATTCTCTCATTGCAAGCTGCCAACATATAAGAAACATAACTGAGTGAAAAAATGTTGGCAAGTACTTTCAAAGAGTATTGAAGCCGTATATTAGTGACACTTACTCTGTAACCACTTATTACATATGTTGGGTGAATCTTATTTTTGACAAGGTCATTTACTCTCTGCAGAGTTATCAAAACAATGAATTAGTGAGCACTTTCGGATACATTATATACGGGACATAACAAATATGTATGCACTTGAAAGTAATACCTTGAGTAACTTAGCTGCGATAATGACTACGTAAGTTGTGCCATCTCCTACTTCTCTATCTTGAAGCTCGGCCAACTCAACAAGAGCCTTGTAACCATATGTCATAATAAATCCAACATGTTAACAGGCAAAAAACAATAGTCGATGAAAAATAGCAAAAGAGAGAAAAAAAGAAGAATACACAAGACACAGTTTTCCAAATCTCACCTTGGCAGTTGGATGCTCAACATCTAACATCTTGAGAATTGTAGCACCGTCATTCGTGATAGTAATATCTCCAATATCATCGACTAACATCTAAGACACAAAATCGCATTAAATACACTTGGGGGATTGCTATTAGATTAAAATGAATGTTAAAAAGAAAAAGAGCCCAAATGCAAGTAGAATGAAAATAGTAGGTAAAAACACATTTATCCAAGAAATCATCAATGGTGTTATTTACCTAAACTAACTCCATAATAATAGACTATAAAGATACAACGCCTAGTTTCCTTTAACTCACCATTCTACCATGTCCTGTTCAGGCAGCTAATAGATAATTTAAGTAACTCCACTGCTTATTCTTTGGCAAAAAAGATTCTAATTGCCTAAGAAATCCCAATGTAGCAGAACATGCTCCTAGTACACGACAAATGTAAAGGTTGCTCAACTTTCAACAGGTCATAATCGGAATTCCTAGTGCCTACAGATTAGAAGAGAATAGTAATAAGATAAAGAGTGGGAATTGTGATCATGAATGAAAGGTTACTTTTATCAAACAAAATAGGTAAACAAAATTCTTACCAACAACTTTTAAAAAGTAGTCTTTCCGGTTGCTTTAGCGCCATGAAGATCTGAGAGCTGAGTCTGTGAATTCACCAGCAGTAACCTTAAGTTTGAAATTACCCTGAGTTGTACACATACATGGGTATGTATAGGTCTCAACAACATATGCATTTGCGCAAAGTAATGAGTACCCACACAGACTACCGCCTTTTCATATTTATCATTGTACAGGAATGTCAAGCTTGTGAAAATTTCATGACCAGCTGTATCAATAAGGGCATGTTGGAAGAAAGAAACAATAACCAATGAATTAAAAAAATCATATAAAAAGAAAAAGCGCAATTGCGATAATATTAGTTGAGGTGCATAATGGAGATTTCACCTACCTAGTAACTAAGCAGTAATTATAGGAAGTTCAGAACATTACATAGAAAAGAATAACTCTGAAAAGGAATTTTAGCTACCCTTGGAGTTAATTTTAATGCTTGATAGTAGAACTGTCTGAATGCATCTTGCTGATCTTGAGAGATATTGTCTCCAAAAATATCATCGTTTTTCATCAACCCATCTGCATCATAATTCTCCTAATAACAAAGAAAACTTCTTGTTTAATACTAAGAAATACTATAAACATAAATATATTATACAAATAGATAACTGACAGCAAGTAGAATTAAGGTAAAAGTACTTTCAAAGGTTCTACAACTACTCCATCATCATCCTCATCGAGCAATGCCTCCATTCGAGATCAAATTCGAATATCTTTTCCACTCGTGAGTCGAGGGACATGTAACCTTTGATCAACTATATGAGCTATAACTACGGTTATATAAAACGATAATGAAGCCTGATAGGTTCAAATTCAAAAGATCTTTTCCACTCGAGTCGAGGGACATGTAACCTTTGAATATATACCGTGTTCAATGAATACAAAAAAAAAACATGCTAAACCTACTTTTGATAGGTTTGTCTAGTATGAATGCATAAAGTATCAATAGTATTTTTTGTTTTATCAAATCTGACAAAAGGTGAATCTCTACGGATAAGTTGAATCGCTGGATTTGGATACCAGTGATGCAAATTCCATTATAACTTCTGTTCTAGGGGTAGATATGTTTATTTGTATAGTAGGCCTTTTCTCGGTCATAGCTTCCTGTCTATCCCAACATTTGTGGTCAAGTACTGGATCACCAACCTAATAAGGATATTTAAAACGTTAAAGATAGACAAAACTCACCTAGAACAGAAGTTATTGAAAAAGGATAGACAAAACTCCATTCCTTTTTCAAGGAAAAACCTACGTAAGCAATTGAAAAAGAACTTAGGGTGTTTAATCACCCATTTTGGTAGACATTTGAAAAAAAAAAAAAAAAACTCACCTGGAACAGAAGTTATTGAAAACAGAACTTAGGGTGTTTAATCACCCATTTTGGCTCGTTAAAGATAGACAAAACTCCATTCCTTTTTCAAGGCAACACATAAGGTTCAGTATGAGCATTGACAAGGTAGTCAGTGATCCATTTAAGTGAGTCTTTGGGAGATTCCAGTTGATCGGCTGCATAAAAGGGTCTGTTATCCAAATAAAGAACAAAGGAGATAAACCTAGCAAGTAAAAAAATCTGCCCTACATGTTATAAAATAATTCAAAACCAACAAACATCACCACAACAGTTGAAAAGCCTCATAAATACCTGATCGACACATAAATTATAATGTTTAGGTTAGGAATTGGAAATTCCATAGTGAAGAGTCGGTCACCCCAATTATAGTCTAGCATATGTTAGCTCGTAGACATATCATTATTTATGTTATTTACTAGTTTATTAGTTAGTTATTAGCGTAGATTACTTTAGAGTAACACCGTGGAGGAAGGACGGGTCTTTACCCACTGTATGCCTGATACACAGTCCGAAGGAGGATGTGTAGTATGTAACTATAAATACCCTCTACCTCCTAAGGTTGAGGGTTGGACATTTCTTTCAATCTAACATTTCTTTCTTTTGTTTACTTTCTCTCTCTAGAAAGGATCCTATCCTCTACTTTCTCTCTCTAAACTCTTGCATAATTTGACCCTATATGTGATTGATTGTGTGTTTATGAAAACCAATATGTTACAAATGGTATCAAGAGCCATGGTTTGATCACTCATCTTTCATGTTCTTGAATTTCTAGTGGTTTTCATAAGGTTTTTGGGTTTGAATGAGTTTAGAGTAATTTGCATCATTTGGATCATTTCTAGTGTTAAAGTTTGGATTTTGATAGTACTTTTGTGTTTAGAATCATTATAAGTGTTTAGGGTTTAAATTGTAAGGCTTGAATCATCGTGGTTGGGTTGTTTTTGGATTGAAAAGTGGTGTTTTTTTTTAAAGTTTTCTGAAAGCGATTTGTCTCACGGATAGCCTTTCTTGGATGCAATTTGTCAACTTAAGCGATTTGTCCCTTAAGCGATTTGTCATCTGTGCGATTTGTCAACTGATGCAATTTGTCAACTTAAGCGATTTTTCCCTTAAGCGATTTGTCCCTTAAGCGATTTGTCTGTCTAGCGATTTGTCTGTTTAAGCAATTTGTCTGTTTAAGCAATTTTTCTGTTTAAGCGATTTGTCTGTTTAGCGATTTGACTGCTTAATCGATTTGTCATTTGAGCGAGTTGGGAATTAGGGTGTGATTTGTCAAGTGTGCGATTTGTGGTATGCGTTTTGAGAACTCTGCGGTTTGACAAAAGTGTGATTTGACCATTTCATCAGTGCGTTTTGTTGACTTTTCCTGACAAAACTTTAAACGGCCATAACTTTTGAAATGTAACTCCGTTTTCAGCGTTCTACCCATCAAAATGACCGTGAGAACGAGGAAAATGGCACGCCGAATAAACTAGTTTATTCGGGTCAACCTTCTAGGCCTAAATCCACTCCGAACAGAAGTTATTGAGGTTTTTAAGTTTTTACACCTAAATTTCTCGGGAAAATCGTGCAACAACCAATCCAAATCTCAACTAAACAACATCTCACCTAATCCTACAAACAATCATAAGTCCTAACACACAATTGACTATCATTGTGTCGATCCATCAGTCATCTTAATACGTTATATTGGTCATTTCCTAACGGTTTCTTCTTGATTTTGTAAAATCCCGCGAAAGATTATATTTCTCGGTTTAAATCATAGATTTGTAAAATACCATGCACGTCAACATCATGCCTAACAATTCAGATTCAGTTGTATCTAAGATAGTCAGTTTATACGACGTGATCAATGAACAAAATATACCCAACAATGTACAACAAACTATCGTGTTTGAGTCGGATAATGCTAAAATGGATTCTTGGTGCTCATGTTCATAAGAGAGAGAGGTGCACCAGTCACAATCTGTGCAAGCTAATGCAAAGGAATTCTCCATGGAAGCTTTGGATGTACCCAAGGTAGAGATGCACCAGCCACAACCTGTGCATGTTAATGCAGAGGAAAGCTGCATGGAAGTTTCTGCTGTACCTAGTTGTGCATCTTCTACTCAAAATGATGATTATGAGTTGCATGAGTACTCTGCATTTATCCTTGATGATTCCCTTACCCTTGAGCTTAACATATATAAGGATCAAGTTGCCATCTATGAACAACGTGCTAAATTTGAGCTGACCTCACGTGAAGCGGAGATGGATACCCAAATACGCACACTTATCGGAAAAAGTAATTTTAGGAAGAAATATTAAAACAAGAGTTAATTTCCTTACGAGAAAAACTTAATAAAGCGCAAAGCAAAACAAGAACTTCAAGAAAATGTAAAAGTGCTTAAGGTGAATTCAATGCTAAGGAATCGAACTTTTAAATGAATTTTCCAACTCGAAAACTTTGAAGAACAAACTTGAAAACAAGTTGTACGTCAAGGAACACCCTTGACCGCTTCACATGGTCACTAAGCACAGAGCTTTAAGCGATAAGCATAGTATTCCCCTTGTAGAGGAACCCAATCCTGAGTATGGTAAAATTGCTAGAGCTGCTCAAAAGGTAGTCTATGATGGTGATGAGATCCTTAAGCCTAGGCAAACACCATCATGCATAGAGTGCACTAAAGAGGATAGAAAATTAGAAGATGCCTCTAAAGAGAAAATGGCAAAGAAATTAAATGATCCTTGGTGTATACATTATAATATAACGCTTAAATCCCATGATTACACTAAGGAAAATTGGATTGCCTTGAACAAGTTTAAGCCTCAAACTCTATTAACCCCTGAACAAGTGTTTTGGAAGAAAGATATTGATAAGAAGAAAGCTAATGATCTTGTGGAAAAGAATCCTCCCCTTAGGAAGTTTCCCCCAGCTACTGTGTATCCTCCAAATACACCAATGCATTTAGTGCCTAGAACTCTTCCCACTAATAGCAAACCTTTAATCAGCTTATATGTAGTTTACCAACTATTCATTGATTTTGATAAAATGTGTAAGAAGAGAATCACACCTACGGGGATTGATGAGTGTCTAAATACTCATCATTTTTGTACAATATAAAGCGCAAAATCATCCGAAAACACTCAAAAATACATCAAAATGATCAAAATATCACAAATCGTGTTTTATGTGTTTTAAATGCAAAATATCAAAATCGATGAAAAACGTATCAAATTTGCAAAATTGGCGCTTTAGTCCCCAAGTTTCAAAATTGTCAAAAGCAGGTCCACGTATATCAAAATAAAGAAAATTGTTATTTAAGGTCCATGGATTCAAAAGTTGTCAAACAAACCTTTGAAATGTAAAATTGCAAAATTACAACTTTGGTCCCTCAAGTTTGAAAAATGTCATAAATGGTCCTTGGAAAAGTGGATAATGTCAAGAATGGTCCTTGTACTTTTAGAACTTGTCACTTTTAGCCCTTGGAGCATCTTTGTGAAAATGGCAGCCTAGGTCCTTATCTTTTCGAAATTGCAACAATGGTCCTATCTTATTAAAACCTTTACACCATTTAGACCCTTGTCAACAATTGTGACCACTTGCCTACCCTTTGGACCCCTCACAAAACAATTTGGACCCCTATTACTAATACCCGTCAACAACCAAATGGTCAAACATACAGTTGGCATGATAGTCTTCTCCCCACTTGTTTCAACTGCCTTCGCTACAATCAACCACATCCATTCCCCCTCCTCTCCATATCATTTTCTTGCCCCCTCCACCTCACCAAAGAGCCAAACTCCATTAAATGATCCTCTATCCAATCACTCAACCAAAACTGCAAAAGTCCACTTTGGCGCCAAAATGATCAAACGGCCAATTTCAACTCAAAGCATCCAACGGCCAAATTTATTGGTGGGAAAGGTTCAGTGGACTAGTGGGAAGCATGTGGAGCTATAAAAGAGGAGTTAGAGAGAAGAAAAAAGGGGTAGCTAGTTTCATTTTTTTTTCCTTAATGTCGTTTTTTATTTAAAATGTCTTAGTTTTAGTTTAAATGTTGTAATTTCAGTTTTTCTGTATCAAATTTAAGTTATAACATCATTGTATGTGTTTTTGAGTTTCAATTCAAGTCTTTGATATAAATTCCAAGTTTTATATTCACTGTTGAACTTTTCATTTTCAAGCTCCTTTGTTAAAGCTTTTAAGCGCTTCGCTTTTAATCTCAATCAAGCTTCTATAAGTTTATCAAAGTTTTACAAGCTAATATTCAAGTTCAAACACTTTTGAATTTTGGTCAACCAAAGTCAAACTAAGCTCAAATTGGTAATGGGCACTTTGGGTTGATGCGTGTTTATTTGGGTTGGATTTAGTTAGGATAGAGTAGTATTGGGTCCGGTTTAGCTTTGTGACATCACCGACTCATGTGAGTAAGTTTCTAGATTTTTATATTTCAAGCCAATATTGCATATTTTGCTTGTTTGAGTTCTGTGATCATCATTAGTGTACACTTGTTCCCATAGTTTTATTTAGGTTATATAAACTTAGAGTAATCAAGAAATCGGTATGGATTAGTGGTAATCTCAATTTTAGTTGCTAAACATGTTTTAAAGTGGTGTTTGGATTCTTGAATAACTTTGTCTTTAAGTTTATCTCGATGTTTAAATCTTGTTGTAATATGCTTGTCTAGTTTATTTAAACCCATTCTGTCTTATTTTTGTGCCTGCAAAGTGGAAGTCAAATTCTCTCCCCATCGCCTTAATCGACCAACGTTGGATTTTCAACAAAGCAAAAGCTCATTTTGTATCTAAAATACATAGGGTAGATTGTAGTAGCTCTATTTCATCATATTAGATCATAATCGGTCATAAAATTAGCTTCAATCTCACATAAGTCAACTTTTTAGTTTTTGTTAAAAAGTCAAAGTTTGAAAGTCGGTTTGGGCTCAACTAGGAAGATTTTCATGAGCTCATTTCTTAATCATTTCAATGAAACTTGTGGTTTTAGAAAGCCCTCATGCTCTAGTTTCTTGTTGTCATTTTAGCATATTTTTGTGATTTTTCTACAAGCTTCAAAAGAGCTTGTCTTTAGGTCCTAATCGCTTCTGCTCCAAAACTCGGCTTAAGTCGAGTTTTCTCAGCTTTTGCAACTCTTGCACAAGGCTCATTTGAGTTTCTATAGGTCCGATTTTGGTTTAGACACTCTCACCCGTGTCTTCTCAAGTTCCAATTTTTAGTTTCCAATCTCACTATCTAGCACTGCATAAGCATAAGCTTATAGTAGCAGCTCCATCTTGTTTTCAACCATAAGCTCAATTTCATCAAATCTTGATCTTGTGATTACGTGGTTATGGCTTGTTGCTTTCATTGTTTTAGAGTACTTTAGTATATTTAACCTTTTGTTTCAGTTTGGAGCTTGTTGTGCTAATCTAGTTTATTCAAAGTGCTTATTTCATAAGCTCTTCCACATCGACTCCTATTTCTCACACAGCACCTTGTTTTTCTATTTTCCTTTATTCCTAGTATAATTTTAGACTTTTCCTAAATTTTCAGATTTTCCAAGTTGTTTTGCTATTTTCTTTATTTAAATTAGTTTTTAAGTATTTTTAATTAGCTTTAAATACAAATAATTAAGAAAAGCTTCAAAAAAATAATTTTTCATTTTTCTTAAGTTTAGATAAATATAAATAGCCTAAAAAGTATTTTTCCATAATTTTCTTGGTTAAATTAGTATTTTCTAGCATTTTTATTAGTTTTAAATTAGTAATAAATACATAAAAAGTCAAAAAAAAAATATATACTTTCAGTTTTAAAATTAGTTTTATCATATTTTAGATTTTTCTAAATCTTAATTTTATTTTTCTAGTCTTATTTCATATTTTCTTTTATTTTAGAGTATTATTAAATAGTTTAAAATAGTTTTTAATTAATAATAATTAGATAAATAATTATAAAAATAATTTTCTTTTTCCATAAATTTTCTTTTATCATTAGGATTGTAAAAATGTATTTTTCATATTTTTAGGACTTTTATTTCTTAGATTTCACTTTTTATTTTGTACGATGTCGTTATTTATATTTAAACGTAAGTTTTAGTTTTAAGTTTTAAACGCTCATCACTTTAAAAATTGTGATAGCGTTTATTTAATAGATTTTATCTTTTTAATTTTCTTAATTTGCATTTAAGTCGCTATAATTTATTAATCTTTTCTTTAGGTATAATTATCCTATCCAAATCCTTTCTGATCGCTATCATTAGTGATCATTCTATCGTCTGAATCACTGTTTGCACACCATTGAGTCTCCTTGGGACTTAACGACCCGGGAATTCACTATATTCTCCAGGACTTCATTGCATTTGTGCTTAAGCTGTTTTAAGTCTGTTTGACTTGACGGTTCGGCACGGATCAGGGATAACTGAAGGGGAAAGGGGTTTTGAGCAAACGAAAGAATGTTATTTAACTGAGGTCATGCCTTTCTTTAAACAACTAAAAGAACAATTTGAAAGTCTTCAAAAGGGCATAAATACATAGATTAAAGAAATGAAAAAGGTGTTTAATGAAATGGAAAATGAGGTAAGAATAAATGAATGTGAGTTTAAGAGCAATGAGATTGAGAGGAAGAACCTTCACATCTTTAACAATAATTTGATTTCTAGATGTATTGCTCAAGATGTGTTTTACATCATTATTAATTATTCCATGATCGCTTCTCAATTTCATGGTATCAATTGCATTGAAAGTCTCCCAGATCGTGTCATTGAGCTTGAGACCAAAATTCATAATTGCATGATAAAATCAAAAGACGATCATGATAACATGGTCAGCCTTTTTCCAAATTAGAAGTTGAATTTCTTGGTTTACAATAAAAATATCAACATCTAAAAGAAAATGTTAAAACCTCAAATGCCAAGACATCTTCAAATGCTCCTGAGTTTGATGCAGTTTTTGAAATCAACAAACGTGATGAACAGATCTGAGCTCATTGTAACACGATCAAAAGGTTGAAAGACCAAATTTCCCAATTAAAGGGTGAAAAGAATGAAGTGACTGGCTCCCGTATGCCTCCACCTTTAGATTCTCAGAATTTCCAACTTCAAAACATAATTGATAAACTGCAAAATGAAAATGAATGTTTTCAAGCTGAAATTTCAAAAGTTAATGCTCAAAACAAAGAGTTATGTGATTCACTCAAGGTTAATCATAATAACAGTGAAAAGGTAACTTCTTTGCTTAACGAAATTGAGAATCTGAAGCGTGTGGTAAAAGGGAAAATGCCAATCACTAGTGGTGAAATTGCTACACCAAAGGTGCCTGCTTGTTCTAAATATGCTGTAACTATGAAATATATTCCCCCTCATCTTCGAAACAATGAATTTGCATATCAATCATATCTTTCGTACCTCAAGGATAGTCTAGAATGTGGTACGATGAGTGTCTAAATACTCATCATTTTTGTCTTATTTAAAGCGCTAAAACATCCGAAAACACTCGTAAACGCATCAAAATGATAAAAATATCACAAACAAGTGTTTTATATGTTTTAAATGCAAAACATCAAAACGGTGAAAACGATCAAGTTTGCATAATTGGCGCTTTAGTCCCCAAGTTTGAAAAGTTGTCAAAAGCAGTCCTGGTAAAACCAAATAAAGAAAAATATCATTTTAAGTCCTTAGGATTCAAAAGTTGTCAAAATTGGTCCTTGAGACTTAAAATTACAAAATTACAACTTTAGTCCCCGAACTTTGAAAATTGTCAAGTTTGGTCCTTTGAAAATGAGAAATGTCAAGTTTGGTCCTTGCACTTTTGATGGTTGTCAATTTCAGTCCTTATGGTAACTTTGTGAAATTGGCGTTTGGTCCTTCAAGTTTTCGAATTGCAAATCTAGTCCTTGTCATATTTTACAAAGCCTTGTCAAACCGCCATTGACCCTCGCTTAGCCCCCGTCACAATCCCTTTGACCCTGTCTTTCCCCATTTTGACCCTTTGGTCAAAATAAGTCAAAAGCGAATCACGCGCCCACACCTGCACACCCTTCCCCAACCTCTCGCACCACTTGCTCGCAAGCACCACCACCATCACTTCACCTTTTCCACTTTCCTCCACCCTCATCATCATCCACCACCCACAATTAATGCCACCCCCTACCTACAAATTCAGAGGTCTACAAGTCAAATCCGTCTTCCGCCAAAATGGGAAAAGGCTCAAACGCTCCCATTGGCTAAGCTAAGTGGTGGGATTCTCTCAAGAGGCCACGTGGAGCATTGTTGAAGCATAAAAAGAAGGAAGAGTCAACGAGAGAAGGCGAGTTAATTTTAGTTTTCATGTAATTCGTTTTAATACCAATGTTTTAATTTAGCTTCAAAGTTGTAATTTCGGTTTGAACACATCAATCTTAAGTTGAACAATCATTGTACTAAGTTTTTAAGTGTGAATTCAAGTTTATGTTAAGTTTTAAGTTTCATGGTTCCTTTGTTTCAAGATTAAACATCAAACTGCATTAACCAAGCTTCAATAAGCTTATTTCTTAGTTTAAACCAGCTTATTCAAGCTTAATATAGCTTCTGTAAGCCTGGAGTTCAGTTTCAAATACAAAGTGTTGAAAGTCAACAAAAGTCAACAGGGAAGCAAAATTGATGCAGACATGGTGATAGGTGATGCAGACATGGAAATGGGGTGTTTTGAGTTCAATGGGTTGGTTGTGATAGGTTACTAGTCCTTGGGTTCATTGGTTCTGTTTGTACAAGCCACTGTGGCTGAAGTTCATTTGTAAGTGATTTTCCAAGTCTCAATCAGCATAATCTGTCCTTACCATTTTAAGTAGTTAAAATCAGTTTAATAAATAGTATTTAAGTGATATTAAGTCAGTTTGATCATTATATCTAGTTGATTCATTGTTTAAACCTGTTTGGTGTGCAAATCAGTATACATAAAGGGTGTTTGGCTCAACTGTTCTATCTGTCATATTGGTCTATTCAGTAATCAAGTTTTTGTGGCTCATGTTTATTAAGTGTAATTGAACTCAATTGAATCAATATATTGGTCTGCAACACCACCAAGTCAAACTTGTACTTAAATCCTTTTCACTGCTCATCTGTTGAGTTTTTGGAATTGAAATCTCTTGTTTTGTGTTTAAATTACATAGATAAACCTTGAATCAGTGTTATTTCATCATTAAGCAACAATATTTATCCACAAAATTGATCCAAAGTTCAAGAAAGTCAAAACTTCTCAACTGACAAAAGTCAAAACATTTGCAAAAATCCAGTTTTTGGCCAATTAGAAGGATTTTTCATAAACTCATCTTTGGGTCAATTCAAGCCAAACTTTGGGTTTTATAAGATCCCTTGGTCTAGTTTCTTATCAATATTTTTGCTGATTTTTGTTAATTTTCTTAAGCCTTCAAACAAGCTCATTAAGCAGGGCTCATATGCCCTGCTTACAACCTCAGTCAATACTGAGTTTTCACAAGTTTTGCTAAGCTCGCATGAGCTCCATAGAGCTTTTCTTTGGCTCATCTTTGGTTTAAGCCTAGTTAGCCAGGTCATCTTGAGGTCTTAACTTCTGTTTTTCCATTTGAGCTTATTTTGAAAGCTGTGCATAAGCTCCAACTTGGTACCCTTAACTGTTTTTGCACTAGAAGTTCAAATAGCCAAATCTGTTGAATTTAGCTTATCAGAGGTTAAGGGTAGTTGAAACTAGCTATATTTGGTTCATTTTATCATAAAATAGCTTCTGTGAAGGTTTGGTGGTCCTGGGTTCTCATTTGCTTATTTAAGGTGCTTATTAATAAGCACTTATTATAGCAGTTTCAATTTCTTCCAAACAACACCATGTTTTTCTATTTTTCCTAGATTCCTAGTATAATTTTAGAGTTTTCCTGAAATTTTCACATTTTTCCATAACAGTTTGCTATTTTTCTTAATTAAAAGCAGTTTTAGGATTATTTAAATAGCTTTTAATAGAAAAATTCGAGAAAAGTCCAAAAAATAACTTTTCATTTTATTAAGTTTAGATAAATATAAAAAGTGAAAAAGTAATTTTCAGATTTTCATAGTTTAATTTGTAATTTTAGTAATTTAATTAGTTTTAAATAGTTTAAAATTCAGAGAAAATAGAAAAATAATCAGAAAAATACAAAAATAGTTTTGAAAATTCTAGTTTGTTATTTTAGACTTTTCCATTTCATAATTTTATTTTTTTAGCTTAATTTCCTAATTTTTTGTATTTTAGGTAATCATTAAATAGTTAAAATTAGTTTTTAATTAATAATAATTAATTAAATAGTTATAAAAATAATTTTCTTTTTCTAATAATTTTCTTTTATCATTAGGTTTGTAAAAATACCATTTTCATATTTTTAGGGTTAATATTGCTTTAGTTTCACGTTTTATTTCAGACGTCACGTAGATTTTAATTTCGCTTTATAAAACATAAAACAAAAACATCAGTTTAAAATTAGTGATAGCGTTTATTTAATAGATTTTAACTTTTAATTTCCTTTAATCTCCGTAGTTTATAAAATCTCAAAACCTTCATCGATCACTATCCTTAGTGATTATTCGACATCCGATTGTGTTAAACACCACCAACCTCAGTGGGACTTAACGACCCGGAATCCACCGTATTCTCCCGATCTTAAATTGCATTGGTGTGTGTCTGTTTAAGTTCCTTACGTTGGTCATTCACAAGTGGCGACTTGCGTGAGAAAACTTGACGGTTCTGCACCGATCAAATTTTGGCCACGCTTCGGGAGGTCAGAAGCGTGTTCTAAGCATTTTTCGGACCGCACTTGCACATATACCACGGTTTGTAAAAAGTTTTACGTAAAGTTATAACAAAATCAAAAAGTTCATTAACACTTTTCCTAAAGTGTTAAAACACCAAACAAAATATAAAACAACAAAACAATCGTAACGTTTTTATCTTGTGTTTCTTTTAAGGTGATTCTTAAAGAAATACGATTTGGTTAAACGAGACGATACCAAAAATATTGTCCAAAAGTTTTTAAACCCATCAAGACAAATCGTACCTACGTCTTTTCGGTGATACTTAATATACATAAAAATCAACCACATAAATCAAGGCGGTGCACTACCTAGCTGGGGTGCGACCATAATAAGTTCCCGAACATCGATTTAAAACTTGCCTTTGTGTCACTTGTGATTTGGTGTACCTTTTTCAAAGAAGCCATTTCATTTGTGATTATTGGTTAAGTTCACTTGTCGCTTTGCCTCGCATTTGTTTTGCGATTTTTATACTTAGTGCATGCGCACTCGTTCTTCGATTCTACAAGTCCATTGTCGAGCTTGAAAGATTCCTCAGACATAGAGGACGTTCGCTCCTTGGTGTGATCGAGGAACGTCTACCACCACCACCACCGCCATAATGGCGGAAGACAAGCCGATGAATGAGCTTCTCCAAGCACCCATCGAGGGTTACGGAGATGCCATTGTTGTCCCACCATCGTGGGCGACACTTTTGAGCTCAAACCGGGTTACTTAACGGCAACCCAAAGCCAATTCTATGGTTTTGAGCGGGATGATCCTCATGCACACATTCGATGGTTTAACAAGATTGCATCTACCATCAAGTACAAGAATGTCCCACATGAAGCTATCAAGCTTCTTACATTCCCATTTTCTCTAGAGGACAAGCCGGAATTGGCTTGAGAAACAACCCCTCGATCCATTGAGACATGGGAAGATCTAGTCACAAAGTTTGTGAGCAATTCTATCCTCCATCCCGAACCACAAGTCTTAAGAATGAGATAATGAAATTTTCTCAAAGATTTGATGAATCATTCGGGAGGCATGGGATCGTTATAAAGACTTGCTCATGCAAGTGTCCGCATCATGGTTTTACCGAGTTAATGCAAATGGATACTTTCTACAATGGTGCGAACCGGGCCAATCAAGACTCTCTAAATGCCTCCGCGGAGGTAATTTCTTGAGCAAGACCACAAAAGAAGCCTTGCAAATAATTGAAAACAAGTCCCGTGTCCGTCCTTTCCGCACAAAGACATATCATATCGAGTCTAATCTTGGACCTTCTACTTCATCTCCATGAGTACATCTAGCACCGATGCTAAGATTGACAAACTCACGGATATTGTTCGAGCTTTGGTTCTTGCTAACTAAAAGAAAGTCACTTTCACACAAGCACCATCATATGGTGAAGTGAAGAAAGTTGAAGTTTGTGTTACTTGTGGTGGTCCTCATGCATACTACAAGCTGATCGCCACCGATGGTAGTCCATTTGAAGCTAATGCTATAGCCGGTACTTCAAATCAAGGAGGTAATCAATACCGTCCTAATAATGAACCAAACTACCGTGCTAACACTTATCGTGCACCACCGGTTTCAACCGTAATCCTAACCGAATCGGAACCAACAAAGAATGAACCAAGGTTATCAAAACCAAGGTAATTTCTATTCGGACCCAACCAAGGTTTCCAACAACAAGGAAATCTTAATCAAAACACTTACAATCGAGGGAATCAATTTCGGGAACATGAACCCTAATCAAGGAATTTCGCTATAACCGTAACATACGACCTCAAATTGTCCCTCCACCTCCTCCCGTGTCAACATCGATGAGCTTTTAAAGCAATTCATGAAGACTCAAGAGGAGACAAACAGTTGTTGGTCGGTCGGATCATTTGAATTAAAGAAGTCTTTAAATGATCGACCGGGCTCGTGTACTTTACCTAGCAACACGATCGCTAATCCAGGGGCGATGCAAAGCGATCACAACCAAGTGGTGTTTCGTATGATGGACCCGCTATTCCTACTACCTCTTCTTCTTCTCCCGAAGGTAGTGGAAAGTGAACCCGAGGCGACAAAGGACAAGGAACTTCCTACTAATAACGGAGGTACCAACAATGTCCATCCTCATGTTGTCCGAAACCAAAATCCAATCCAGAGTTGTTTTTGAACCTCCTGTAGCTCCCATTGAAAATCCAAATCTTCTATTCCTTACCCATCACGTTTACATGAGCGAAGCTCGCGAAAGCGGTCATCAAATGGAAAAATTCTTTCAAATTTTCCAAGAACTTCATTTTGACATAAGCAGCGGATGCTATCATGTTGATGCCCAAGTTTGCATCAACTCTCAAACACATGTTAAGCAACAAGGAAAAGTCGTTTGAAATGGCTAAAACTCCTCAACGAGAAGCGCTCTGCGATTATCTTGAAGAAGCTTCGAGAAGCTTGGAGATCCCGGAAAGTTCCTCTTACCTTGTGTATTTCCGGGAATGGTTGAATGCTTTGCCTTAGCCGATCTTGGTGCAAGCATAAACACGATGCCTCATTCAAGATGGAAGAAACTTTCTTCCGGATCTTACTCCTACATGCATGACTCTCGAGCTTGCGGATCGACAATATCCCGTCCTCTTGGAATTGCCGAGGACGTGTTTGTGAATGTAGGAAAGTTCCATTTTCCGGTGACTTTGTAGTTGTTGATTTCGATGTCGATCCACGGGTTCCTCTCATTGTTGGAAGAGGATTCACGAGAACGGGCCGTGCTCTCATTGATGTATTTGAGCAAGAAATCACATTACGTGTTGGTAATGAAGTTGTCACCTTTAACCTTGATCAAACTTCGAGGTACTCCGCAAACTATGATTACGAGTCGGTTAACCGAATCGATATCATTGATGTTGCTTCAAGAGTACTCTCAAGAAGTTCTTGGTTATTCTCATAATTCGTGAGTGGAAACCCCACCACATCTTCTCAACCTATCATAGCCAATTCTACTCCTTCTCTCACTCCGTTTGAGAAGCGACTTCATCTTGGAAGAGATTGAAGCATACTTGGCTAGTGATTCTGCTCCATGGGAAATTGATCACGCCCAATTGACATCGAGGGGACATACTTCTCATTGAGAAAATGCTTAAAGATGATCATTCATCAACCCTCACCCTAGTGATGCAATTCGGAAGAGATTAATCACCATGAGATTAATCCGGAGGAGATATTCTTACTCTCGAGAAGTTGTTAAATCAGACACTTCTCCTCCTCTCCTCCCGTCAAACTTCATAACAAGGAAGTCAAGTCGGTTGAGAAAATCAAGAATTTCAAGTCGAGCTTAAGGACTTACCGCCTCATCTCGAGTATGCATTTCTTGAGGGTGACGATAAATTATCCGTCATTATTGCTCGAGATTTGAGTAAAGATAAAAAGATCGCTCTCATAAAGGTCTTGAAGTCACACAAGCAAGCAATTGCTTGGAAACTCTCCGACATTAAGGGTATCAACCCCGAATTTTGTACTCACAAAATCTTGATGGAGGATGACTTCAAACCAATAGTTCAACATCGAGAAGGGTGAATCCAAAATCCATGATGTTATCAAACAAGAGGTTATCAAACTTCTTGATGCGGGATTGATTTACCCTATCTCGGATAGTCCTTAGGTTAGCCCGATTCATCGTGTTCCTAAAAGGGTGGCATAACTGTTGTCACGAATGAAGAAAATGAGTTAATTCCAACTCGATTGGTTACGGGATGGCGTGTGTGTATTGACTATCGTAAGTTGAATGACGCCACCCGTAAAGACCATTTTCCTCACCCTTCATGGACCGGATGCTTGAGAGATTAGCGTGGAAATGAGTACTATTGTTTCCTTGATGGTTTCTCGGGTTACTTCAGATCCCCATTGATCCACGGGATCAAGAGAAGACCACATTCACCGCCCATACGGAACTTTTGCCTACAAACGTATGCCCTTTGGCTTATGTAACGCTCCCGCACGTTCCAACGATGTATGATGGCCATATTCCACGACATGATCGGGAAACAATGGAGGTGTTTATGGATGACTTCTCGACCATCGGGATTCATTTCAGACTTTGTCTCCCATTTAGACAAAATGCTTAAGAGGTGTGAAGACACCAATCTATGTCTAAACGGGAGAAGAGTCACTTTATGGTCAAAGAAGGCATAGTCCTTGGCCATAAGATTTCAAAAAGCGGATTGAGGTCGATAGAGCAAAGTTGATGTTATTGCTAACCGCCTCATCCTACTACCGTCAAAGGTATTAGGAGTTTTCTTGGTCATGCCGGGTTTTATCGTAGATTCATACGAATTTTTCCAAAATCGCTCGCCTATGACCCATCTTCTTGAAAAGAAGCTCCTTTTATCTTCTCTCCGAGTGCATCGAAGCTTTTGAAACACTAAAGAAAAGGCTACGGAAGCACCCATTCTAGTTGCCCGATTGGGACTTACCCTTCGAGCTCATGTGCGATGCAAGTGATTTTGCTATCGGTGCGGTCTTGGGGCAACGCAAAACAAAGCATTTTCAGCCTATACACTACGCAAGTAAGACTATGATCAAGCTCAAACCCATTACACCACTACGTAAAAAGAATTATTAGGCATGGTGTATGCATTTGAGAAATTTCGCCATACCTCATCTTGACCAAATGCGTAGTGTATACGGATCACTCGGCTCTTAAATATCTCTTTGCAAAACAAGATGCAAAGCCGAGATTGCTCCGTTGGGTTCTCCTCCTCCGTGAATTTGATATCATTATACGTGATAAAAAGGAGCCGAGAACCTAGCTGCGATCATCTGTCGATTAGAGAACCTCACCAAGATGTGTTCGAGAAAAGGAAATAAATGAAACATTTCCTCTCGAGACACTCAATGCGGTTTCTTTTCGTGGAGACTCTACTACCCCATGGTTTCTTGACTTCGCAAATTACCATGCGGGTAACTTCATAGTGAAAGGATGTCGTCCCAACGGAAGAACAAATTCTTCAAGGATGTTAAACATTACTCGGGACGACCCCTACTTGTTTAAAATTTGCGCGGATCAAGTCATCAGCGATGTGTAGATGGTCGAAGCTATTGACATTCTCAAAGCTTGCCATCTTTGGACCTCTTGGGGACATCATAGCCCCAACTACACCGCCAAGAAGGTGTTTGATTCCGGATTCTATTGGCCCACGATCTATAAGGATGCCCATGAATTCGTCAAAGCCTCGTGACGCTTGTCAACGTCACGGAATATCTCACAAAGGAATGAAATGCCACAAACGCCATTCAAGTGTGTGAGATCTTTGACATCCGGGCATTGACTTTACGGGCCATTCCTTCTTCTCATGGTAATAAGTACATACTCGTGGCCGTTGACTATTTGTCAAAATGGGTTGAAGCTAAGGCTTTGCACACCAATGATGCCCGAGTTGTTGTGAAATTCTTGAAATCTCTTTGCTAGGTTTGGAACTCCACGAGCCATAATCGGTGATCGTGGTACGCATTTCGCAATGACCGGTTTGAAAGAGTCATGCGTAAGTATGGTGTAACTCACCGCCTCTCTCTGCGTACCACCCCAAACGAGTGGGCAAGTGGAAGTTTCAAACCGAGGGATTAAAAATTCGGAGAGGACGGTTGGCAAAACCGTGCCTCTTGGTCGGATAAGCTAGATGATGCACTCTGGGCCTTCCGGACGACTTACAAAACACCCATCGGTGTACTCCATACAAGTCGGTATACGGAAGGCATGTCATCTACTGTTGAGCTAGAGCACAAGGCATCTTGGGCCTTGAAACATGCCAACTTTGATATTCAGACATTTGGTGATCACCGGAAAGTTCAAATGAATGAATTAAATGAACTCCGTGATCAAGCTTACGAGAATTCTTTGATCTATAAAGAAAAGACAAAGAAGATTCATGACTCAAAATCAAGAACCGCGTTTTCAACGTTGGTGATCGAGTCCTTCTTTTCAATTCAAGATTGAAGATTTTCTGAAAGCTTAAATCACCGGTGCGGACCATTTACTATCACTAAGGTTTATCCTTATGGCACCATTGAGTTATCTCAACCCGATGGTCCAAACTTTAAAGTGAATGGTCATCGGTTGAAGCATTACTTTGGAGAGGACATTCCTCCCGTGATTGTCCGGATCTTCAAACTTTCCCATGAACCAATGAATGCGGGATCGAGTCAAGCTAGCGACTCGGGTATCAAAAAAGTAGCATGTTACATGGGTTTTCACCGTGTGTATACCCTAGTGTGGGGAGTTGCCCACATGTTATGTATATATAAGATGTTTCAAAAAAAAAAAAAAAAAAAAAAAAAATCCTTGCTAAATAATGGCCTTAGTATTTCCTTTTACGTTCTATGTTTCGGCATAACCGCGGTACTTTGAATATTGAGGCAATATTCATTTCTAAGTGTGGGGATGGAATTCTCACGAATTTTATCATGTAATTATACCACTAATTCCCGTTTTGGCCAAAATTTTTTTTTGGAGTAAGTGTTTTACACTTTCTCATTTGGTTATCGATCCGCCATGTCTCGTAAGACAAAAGGATTGGCTAATCCAGAGCAAACGGCTCTTGGTAAAGATATCTCAAATCCGTTTATATGGCTTGCAATTTGCCCAAAATTGTATGGTATTATTTCACCATATCCTAAAAAGTGAAGAGTTGGCTAGCCCGCAAGTTTATGGCTTGTGGTAAAGGCAATGGAAAATCCATAATTGGTAATCGACTCACCAAAGATATTTTATCTAAGAGTTGGCTAGTCCGAGCAAACGGCTTCGTAAAGACAAATCAAATCCGTTGAAAGTCGGTGGTTTGCTCAAAATCACATGGTTATCGATGTACCAAAGTTCTTACTTGAACTGAAACATTTGGCTACTCCGAGTAATGGCTTTTGGTAAAGAGATTGAAATCCATTATGTTTTTCTCAAAAGATTGCTAGGGACTAGCAATATCTTAGTGTGGGGATTGATGAGTGTCTAAATACTCATCATTTTTGTCTTGTTTAAACTGCTAAAACATCCGAAAACGATGTAAACGCATCAAAATGATAAAAATATCACAAACAAGTGTTTTATATGTTTTAAATGCAAAACATCAAAATCGGTGAAAACGTATCAAGTTTGCATAATTGGCGCTTTAGTCCCCAAGTTTGAAAAGTTGTCAAAAGCAGTCCTGGTAAAACCAAATAAAGAAAAATATCATTTTAAGTCCTTAGGGATTCAAAAGTTGTCAAAATTGGTCCTTGAGACTTAAAATTACAAAATTACAACTTTAGTCCCCGAACTTTGAAAATTGTCAAGTTTGGTCCTTTGAAAATGAGAAATGTCAAGTTTGGTCCTTGCACTTTTGATGGTTGTCAATTTCAGTCCTTATGGTAACTTTGTGAAATTGGCGTTTGGTCCTTCAAGTTTTCGAATTGCAAATCTAGTCCTTGTCATATTTTACAAAGCCTTGTCAAACCGCCATTGACCCTTGCCTTAGCCCTGTCACAATCCCTTGACTGTCTTTCCCATTTTGACCCTTTGGTCAAAATAAGTCAAAAGCGTAATCGCGCCCATCTGTACACCCTTCCCAACCTCTCGCACCACTTGCCCGCAAGCACCACCACCATCACTTCACCTTTTCCACTTTCCTCCACCCCTCATCATCATCCACCACCCACAATTAATGCCACCCCCCCTACCTACAAATTCAGAGGTCTACAAGTCAAATCAGTCTTCCCGCCAAAAATGGGAAAAGGCTCAAAACGCTCCCATTGGCTAAGCTAAGTGGTGGGATTCTCTCAAGAGGCCACGTGGAGCATTGTTGAAGCATAAAAGAGAAGGAAGAGTCAACAGAGAAGGCAGTAGTTAATTTTTAGTTTTCATGTAATTCGTTTTTAATACCAATGTTTTAATTTAGCTTCAAAGTTGTAATTTCCAGTTTGAACACATCAATCTTAAGTTGAACAATCATTGTACTAAGTTTTTAAGTGTGAATTCAAGTTTATGTTAAGTTTTAAGTTTCATGGTTCACTGTTTCAAGATTAAACATCAAAGCGCATTAACCAAGCTTCAATAAGCTTATTTCTTAGTTTAAACCAAATTTTATTCAAGCTTAATATAGCTTTCGTAAGCACGAGTTTCGTTTCAAATACAAAGTGTTGAAAGTCAACAAAAGTCAACAGGAAGCAAAATTGATGAAGAACATGGTGATAGGTGATGCGAGACATGGAAATGGGGTGTTTTGAGTTCAATGGGTTGGTTGTGATAGGTTACTAGTCCTTGGGTTCATTGGTTCATTTGTACAAGCCACCGTGGTGAAGTTCATTTGTAAGTGATTTTCCAAGTCTCAATCAAGATAATCTCATCCTTACCATTTTAAGTAGTTAAAATCGGTTTAATAAATAGTATTTAAGTGATATTAAGTCGGTTTGATCATTATATCTAGTTGATTCATTGTTTAAACTTTTTGGTGTGCAAATCAAGATACATAAAGGGTGTTTGGCTCAACTGTTCTATCTCATCATATTGGTCTATTCGGTAATCAAGTTTTGTGGCTCATGTTTATTAAGTGTAATTGAACTCAATTGAATCAATATATTGGAGTCTCAACACCACCAAGTCAAACTTGTACTTAAATCCTTTTCACCGCTCATCTGTTGAGTTTTGGAATTGAAATCTCTTGTTTTGTGTTTAAATTACATAGATAAACCTTGAATCAGTGTTATTTCATCATTAAGCAACAATATTTATCCACAAAATTGATCCAAAGTTCAAGAAAGTCAAAACTTCTCAAGCGACAAAAGTCAAAACATTTGCAAAATCCGGTTTTGGCCAATTAGAAGGATTTTCATAAACTCATCTTTGGGTCAATTCAAGCCAAACTTTGGGTTTTATAAGATCCCTTGGTCTAGTTTCTTATCAATATTTTTGCTGATTTTGTTAATTTTCTTAAGCCTTCAAACAAGCTCATTAGCGTGGCTCATATGCCTAACTACAACCTCGATCAATCTTGAGTTTTCACAAGTTTTGCTAAGCTCGCATGAGCTCCATAGAGCTTTTCTTTGGCTCATCTTTGGTTTAAGCCTAGTTAGCCAGGTCATCTTGAGGTCTTAACTGCTTTTCCATTTGAGCTTATTTTGAAAGTCGTGCATAAGCTCAACTTGGTACCCTTAACTGTTTTTGCACTAAGTTCAATAAGCCAAATGTTGAATTTAGCTTATCGAGGTTAAGGGTAGTTGAAAATAGCTATATTTGGTTCATTTATCATAAAATAGCTTCGTGAAGGTTTGGTGGTCTGGGTTCTCATTTGCTTATTTAAGGTGCTTATTAATAAGCACTTATTATAGCGATTTCAATTTCTTCCAAACAACACCATGTTTTTCTATTTTTTCTAGATTCCTAGTATAATTTTAGAGTTTTCCTGAAATTTTCACATTTTTCCATAACAGTTTGCTATTTTCTTAATTAAAAGCAGCTTTTAGGATTATTTAAATAGCTTTTAATAGAAAAATTCGGAAAAAGTCCAAAAAATAACTTTTCATTTTATTAAGTTTAGATAAATATAAAAAGTGAAAAAGTAATTTTCAGATTTTTCATAGTTTAATTTGTAATTTTAGTAATTTAATTAGTTTTAAATAGTTTAAAATTCATAAAAATAGAAAAATAATCGAAAAATACAAAAATAGTTTTGAAAATTCTAGTTTGTTATTTTAGACTTTTCCATTTCATAATTTTATTTTTTAGCTTAATTTCCTAATTTTTGTATTTTAGGTAATCATTAAATAGTTAAAATTAGTTTTAATTAATAATAATTAATTAAATAGTTATAAAAATAATTTTCTTTTTCTAATAGTTTTCTTTTATCATTAGGTTTGTAAAATACCATTTTCATATTTTTAGGGTTAATATTGCTTTAGTTTCACGCTTTTATTTAGACGTCACGTAGATTTTAATTTCGCTTTATAAAACATAAAACAAAACATCGAGTTTAAAATTAGTGATAGCGTTTATTTAATAGATTTTAACTTTTAATTTCCTTTAATCTCCGTAGTTTATAAAAATCTCAAAACCCATCGATCACTATCCTTGGTGATTATTCGACATCCGATTGTGTTAAACACCGGTCATCCTCCGTGGGACTTAACGACCGGAATCCACTGTATTCTCTCGATCTTAAATTGCATTGGTGTGTAACTGCTTTGAGTTCCTTACGGCTTGGTCATTCACAAGTGATCGACTTGCGTGAAAACTTGACGGTTCTGCACCGATCATGGTACTAGGAAAGATAGAGAAGTTATGCCTTGTTCTATGCCTAAATTCAAGCATGTGACCTTTGATGTGCCTCTGAAAGCCTCAGAACCCAGCACTTCTAGACCAGAAAATCAAATGGCAGTAAAACAAACTAAGGATCCCATCATCACTCCTACAGATGTTAAAATTGACACTAAAGTTAGCGGGTCAAAACCTAGAAGCAATGCAAAGAAGGATAGGATTACGCAAACTAAAAGTGATCATGAAAAGGAAGTGAAAGAACACCATAGGGACAATAAGTTTGACTTGAACAAAAGAATCGTGTTGGTTCTAGTATTAGCTCTAAGCTAATTCGATGTCTTATCTTTGTCTGCAAAACATGTAAAGAATGTCTATTTTCGGTAATCATGATAAATGTGGTGTGTTATTTCGAGGTCTAAGAATCAAAACCCGTTAAGAGAGTTTGGAAGCGAAACAAATTAAGCAATCACGGAAACCTACGGGGAAGGTTTTACCAATATAGGATTTTAGTGGAAGCCCATGTGTCGAATATTCGCGTGCAAACCTTGCTCCTTAACTAGATCCACTATGCCTGGGTAGTGCCTATTAAGGTTTGGAAGCCAACGGTAGAATAATCCCATTAGGGACACAATGCCCTTTAACTAAGTCTGATGACTCTACTAGTTTAGCTCCTAGTGATAATGCCATAGCAACTAGGGTTTCTGCTGATTCAAAGATTGTTTGCGCTAACCAAATGGAACCCATTTTCACATGGGGATCCAATGTTTTAAAATTTCCTCCTTTTTCTGTGTTCCAATGCAGGTCGTACATATCATTCATTGGTACTTGGATTAAGGGTGCTCTAAACAGATGAGGGGAAATGACTATGATGTTTGAACACAGCAGTTCAAGCCTCGTACTATAAAGAAAAGAAAAGTGTACGCTTGAGGCGCTTTATCTTACGAAAAGAGAAATCTTCTTATGACGCCTGTTCACTCTGATTCGGGCCTCGTACTTCATCATTATGGCGTGCAGATAACCCTTGTGCCCCGTTCCTCAAAGAAAATAAAGGTGTATGCTTGATGCGCTTTATCTTCGTAAGAAGATAAATCTTCATGTATATGACCATTCTCATCGACATTCTTCATCAACAAGCTTCATGTTTTTCCTATGCTCATTCGGGTCCTCAAGTGGATCTCGTTCATTGGTGTATACTCTTATTCACTTGTTCGAATCAAAATGGCAACTTCGATGCAATTTTGAGAGGAGAAGAGTGAATATATTACATGTTGATGGATGCTTGAATTATGGTCATACGACTCTCCAATGCCTAATGTTTCACTTACTAAGGATAACTGAGATTTATTATTTATTTGGGATTCATTGTTTTAAGATATGTTTGATGAGTACTTTCAACCTCCAACAAATGTTGTTCATCCAGTTCCTGAAGCTCCTGCTCCGGTTCCTGCTTACTCAACTGGTTCTCTAGTACAACTCAGACTACTCGAGAAACCCAATCTCCAGTTATTCCTTAAGGCGTTGAGAATGACTATCGTATTATTGCAGTTGCACTATTGAATAATGATCCGCTCTTTAGTATTCCTTTGCTAAATCTTCACGGATTATTGTTCATGAATAATGATCCGCTCTTTGGTATTCCTTTGCCAAATCTTCACGGATTATTGTTCCTCTCAATGTGCACGCTATAACTCAACCACATGAACATTAAGGAAAATGACTACCTCATCTGCTCGAAAACATTATTGGCGAATCTTCCAGATCAGTCTCTACATGTATACCTTAGGAAGAATGCATTGATGTTGAGGAATCATTTGTTCCGGTTCATTCAGTGAGTCAATGTACATCCGGTTGTATGTTTATTCACGTGGTGGGCATTTGACACAAGTTGATTACTTTGGAGTTAATCATTTATCACTTATTTGAGATTGAAGTTGACTTTCACATAGGCGTGTTCTTATTAGATAAATTGCTCGGGCTTAACAATTTGAGTTGAAGACTTGGTTTATCTATTTACCAGCAGTAGGTTTGGTTGGTTGAAGACTTGGTTAACTATCACTTTAAGGAGTTATGTTGTTTCACTCAGTGACACACGCAAATGTCGTTGTGGATAATCGCAAAAGGTGTTAATGTCTCATACTTTGGTTGAGTATTGAGTACTTAGAGATTTGCTTGGAGCATAAATTCTCGACACCGTTCTTCCAACATTAGTGCAAGATTAAGACACAAATGCGGGGAACTCTACTTTAGTTTCAAGTTTGGTATATCAGGTTTGCTTCATCAGTGGTCACTTTAAATTGTCCACATCTGGGTTGGTTAAGATAGTCAGAGAGAGTTTCTGTAGCAGTTAATTCTCACAAGTTACATTTAAGCTCATAGTGTTCTTCTCAAAAGATTTCAAGGATATGAGTGTATTATGTCTTGCTGATTCTGAGGTATCAAAACCAGCAAGAGGGAAGGAGACATACATCTAATCGCCCAACGAGTACACGTGATGAACTTAATACTTCTTCTATATTGAAGTTATTCCGGGGAGACAAATGTCATAACCTTAGTGAAACTCAGTGTTTAATTCGTGGCGTTTGGTGTTATTATTCCAACTATTTGGGGGAAGGGTGTATCTTTCCAACTATTAGGGGGAAGGATATATTATTCCAACTATTTGGGGTAAGTAGTCTCTTGACACTTTTGGTATGTGTTAACTCAGCTCTCAGTGGGAAGAAATATGAGAAGAATATTTGGAGCGTGGGATGATATTGCTTATCGACATCTTCGATATGGCTTATGATAAAGTGCTTCCGGTTATTGCTTCATGTACACAATGTTATGATGATTCCGATGAGATCGCAACCATCAGGGGAGAGATATGTGTACATTAGGGACGCACAACATGTTCACATGCTCGAGCTTAATCATGTATTCCGGGTTTGATAACCGCAAAGATGATCAGTGTTTACACTTGTTACTTCGGTGTTCTCATGTTCTTCGGGGTGTTGAGCTTCATTCAATAAGACTGTTTCTCTTCACATTCTACTTCTTGGGAAAATGGTCTTTATTCGAAGATTGTCGGTTTGGGGGGAAGCTACCAAAGTCTCACTTTTTGTAGGCTCAACTTCTGACTTCCATTCAAGAGTCTCGAAAGCTTTGGTGGGGAAAGTTTAAGAAATGATGACTTCTATAATCTACTAAGTGCTGAACGATATCCTTATCTCGGTACTCGTATCATCATCTTCTTAAACTATAACATGTTATTTGTATATATTTATCAAAAAGCAAAATACAAAAATATAAAACCAACAAAAAAAAATCCATAAAAATCAGAAAATTAAAAAATAAAATAAAATAAAATAAATTAAAAATTCTCAAGAAATGTCTTCTGGTATCGATAACATCTACGGTCTTATAAATGTCATTCGTTAATGGCACAGGACCATAGATGAAGTTCGAGCAGAAGGTGTAAATATTCTTTTTCAAAACATGTCTCAAACTATGGCTTACGATTATTTGAGTGTAACCGTGCTTTAACTATGGTTTGCTAATATTTCGAGATAGCAAGCGATGCACGAGTTTCTTGACTGTGTCTTAATATTTATAGTGTCTCGCTATACCTATGGTCACCCTAATGCACTAACGGCGGTGTACCCGGTCGTGTGTAGTGTAGTAAATGGTAAAGCCGAGGTCATCCCAAGAGCTATGTGTGTCGGATAATTACTAAGTCTAATTGTCACAGAATATTAATGGTTTGATAAGGTTTTAATAAATTAAACTACTAATGCAGAATATAAAAGCAAATAAATGGTAGAAGGGAAATCAATAGAGGAATAGTGGTGTTAACCTAGTTAATCCTCCTAACTAGTTATGTCTACATCTACCTACTTCCAATTACTTCAGGTGGGGTCAAATTCGAGAGGACATCATTTGGTCAATTCGCCCTAACCTATTAGCAAAGATGCCACCAGAGAGAAATCAGCGTGTTGTCATAAGTCCTGTTGTTTACGGTCCCTAAGCCGGGTCATTAAGTACCGCTACATGCTAGATTCTAAATAGTGAGTGCCGGCGTTATGAACTTAGACACTACACCCCCAATTCTTAAGTTCATCCAAGCGATAGGTGATCGGTTGGTCAAATCGCACAAGTAGAAAGGGTCGATCGGTTGGTCATATCTTACCTTCCGTCTCGGTCCGCTCACCTAGGGTTGGGTTGGTCATATCTCATAGGCAATTGGCCTCTATCGCCATTCAAAACTACCAAACCAAGGGTGACTACCAAAGAACTATGCATGCATACACTTAGAAATAATTGTACGGAGTAAAGGTAAATGCAAACAAAACAATTAAGGAATCATAACTAGGCTAGCACCAAAGGGTGCTTAGCTCATATTAATCATGCACATCAATTCAATATTTAAAGGTACGAAATACATGAATTGAAAGTAAAAGAAATAATAAACGCTAAAGCTTATCGTAATGGTGTGACTTCTCCCTTGGAAACGACTCCGTATGCTTCCTAGACCTCCTTGAGCTTTTCCCACGTTCTCGAGTGTTGTGTGTGGAATGGGATGCTTTGAAATCTTGGAATTCGTGGGGTATTTATAGGCCGTGTCCGGGTTACAGGCGTAACCAATAGATGAGTTACGCAATAACCTTCTATTTCTCCGTAATTGCACTAGATGCGCTTAGTTCTTGCGTAACCTTATAAGTGGTTACGCCGTAGTCTTCAATAAACTCGGTTACGTCGTAAGTGATGCGGCGATTCTGACGTAAGTATCGCAGCGTGGATCCTCGATTGACCTAATGGAGTTACGTCGTAACCTTTGGGAGGAGTTCGCCGTAACCTCTTTGATAAGTTGGACTTACGGGTCGTGCAATAGTTACGGCGTAATGTGAGAGATGAGTTACCGTAACTTCTTCAAAATAAGCATCTTGTGATAAATCTTTAGTAACGTTTCCATTTCCGCGTCTCTTTAGCTCCAATGCTCGTAATTTACACGAAAGTGTAAAACAATGGAAAACAAGCGTAAATCCATATAAATGATATAAATAACGAGCATTAACGGGAAATTGACACTTAATATTCGGGACTATTTGATGTTATCAAATATCCCCACTTAAACTCTACTTGCCCTCAAGTAGACCTTATTAGATAGATTCCTAAAAGATATCTCCCAAAACCTATAAAATATGAGTTTACAAATCCCTTATGCTAGAATAAAACAAAGCCGAATACCTCACAAAAGGGGAACAAACACTCAAATCTCTCAACTATTCTAAGTGTCAATTTTGGGGTGATCACTCAATCGCACAGTCATAGCATGTATTCTATCATAAGCTTGGTGGTTACACAAATCTCCACCACTAGAGTTAAGGGCTAAACAATTCTCAAAGGCAATATGGGTAGACACGACAAAGGTTAAGGGGTGACTCATCATTACTAACATGTCATGGGGAAGTGGACAAAATCAATGATACATGACCAAATCCATGGCCAAGACACCAAAGATTGCTCGCTGCATCACCTAGACACGCTTCATGACTAAAGGGTAGGATAAGAAATGGGATATATAATTGGTGTAAAATGAAAAACAAGCAGGTAGTCTATATCTACAACTAAGTCATCACCACTTACCGTCCACCCAAAGTTCAAGCTTAGAAGTCGTGATGGGCACACTACCTTTTCTTCTTCAGTTGGTATAACTCCAACTCCAATCTTCCAATGTGACCGAGGTGGCCTCCTCGATACTAAACAATAAAGCTCATACTACAGTGCTTATAACATCGCACTTTACAAAATCATAACTCAATCAATTATTTTTTATTATTTTTTATTTTTTTTAACATAACATGATAACATAACATCCCCCCTCTTGAGATGAACAATGGGAATTCGGGGGGGTCTTCAATGATCTTCATAATTCTTTGTCGATGAAAGCGTGATTTCCAAACCTTTCTACTCTAACCTTGAACTTAGGCAAATGATGACTTCGATTACAAATAAAGACTACGGGGTAGGCTAAGGTGTAAGGGTGTAACGAAACAATATATTGGGGTGACAAAATGAAAAGAATGGCTCGGAAGGGTGTATCTAGGGGTATCTTGCACTAAAGGGGAGTGCAACAAAGGGTTTCACATGGGGTTGAAAAGTCGAGGTGACTAATCGATAGACTCACAATGGTGAGGTGTTTGGGTGATAATCCTATAATCGCCTTCTAAAAGCGAAAAGTCCAAATACATCGAGCTAACTTAACATACCTCGTCTATGGTCTTGAAATGATGCAAAGGCCAAGTTCTAAAGTTCACAAGCTACCGGCACACTCATAATTTGGTGGATTTGTGGTAAAATATTGGAAACGGATAAGGCTAATCTCACCATGTAATATCAAGGGTTGTATGTGCTCGGCTAAGGTCTAATCTAGTTAGGTTCGGAAAAACATGTCAAAATTTTAAAAATGGCATAATTTTTCAAAATAAACTAGAAAAATGAGGGCAAAATAAAGTTCAAGAGATAATTTTACTCCCGCCCCCCCACTTGAATTGTACAAAGTCCCTTTTGTACTAGGCATTAAAATAAAGGTGAAGAGAAAGGTAGAATTAGAGCGAGAACTTCCCTGAAATTTGCTCCATAAAGAAGAAGGCCCACAAAAAAGGATCGTGCCTTCGTTTAAGCATCATGAACAAACTTCAATCCCTGAAATCACAATACCGACAAGCATAAAAGAAAAAAAATGAAAAACAAACCTAACTCACTTTCGTAGGAATCACGGTTGCATTTAGCGAATGCAACAAGCCTTTTAAACCACTTGGTGTACCAAGTGGACGAGTGAAGTCTCGTGAGGGTTTCAGGAACACACCCACAAAGTTCATTTAAAAACTAATACAGGGTTCTTGTGTTTTAAAATAAAGAATTAGAGCGGGGAGTTCGTCGCAACTCCTATGAGAGAGTTACGCCGTCGGCAAAACTCGTATGAGATGTGAAGCGAATAGTTACAGGCGTAACCACCGAGATGGTATTACACCGTAATTGGTAATCGACAAAATTCTTTGCTAAAATGTTGGTTATGGCGTAATCACCAAGATGAGTTCTGTAGTAACTCTGTTCGAATCGAGAATCGTAGCGAGAATTACTTCATTATTTCTGCAAAATGGTTAGAAACACAAACCCAACAGAAAGGAAATAAAAACAAAAGAAAGGGATAATTCGGGTTGTCTCCGAAAGAGCACTTTCTTTATTAATGAGTCTTTAAGTTAGACTCGAGCAGCTGGGCTCTATGGGGTCTTTGAACATCCCCGACTTCATCCACGTCTTTCATTAAGTTGCGCCTAACCCACCCGACATTTGTTGCGGTCTGCGGTATTCTTTGGTTTCAATTTTCCGTATCTTGCAAAATTTTTCTTCAGGCCCCAAATGGTATCGCGTAAACTCAAAATTTTCAGCTATAATAGGAGGTGGCCTCTTAAATGGGATGCCAAGAAGCTTGCATCTTTGTTTCTCGTGTATCTCATCATCTGGGTCGATGAAACCGTCTTCGCCTTACAACTCGAGATAATCGAAATCATTGTCGGAATCGGTATATTCAAGTTGGTTGAGAATATGTCTGCATTTTTCATTGTTCTTGAGTCTTTGGTGTTATCTTACGGTTTTTATCGGGAGCTTCGTTGTTGGGTTGATTTTACTCATACAACCTTCCCATTTTCTTTTGGTTAACATGTCAATTTTCCGTATTTGATTTGATCCAATCGTCGAATCCGAGATCATCTCGCCCAAAGCGATTCTGTTCTTTGGAATCGTTAGTCGAAGTCCAAATGAATTCGTCTTCCCGCCTCTCTCGATCTGCTTCCTCCATCACATTCATACTCAAAAGGGTTGCGGGAGGCCCAAATCGTAGCATTCTCCATCATCAATTGCAATACTCTTACACCAATGACTCCTTCTTTTGGGGTTGTTGTCCTTGGCGCCCGTGTCTTTGCTTGAATTTGGGTTCGCCGTAGTGCAGGTGTGATTACAGGCGTAACTCACTTTCTCCATCGGTTTCCGACTCATCGAGCACTTGTTGTTGTCAGAGAACACAGCCTTACATATAGTGGAGTTGCTCTTTTGTTCTTCGTTCCTTCTTTAAATTTCATCGCCAAGCTTCCCAATTAGAGTTTCCAAGTTCTTAAGTGATGTTTCGTGGAACGCGAGGCTTTTGTTTGTGTTATCTTAGAAATTCTTAAGCCATTCTTCCTGCTCCTTTTGCCTCTTGGTAGTGTCCACAAGGTACTTGTTGATAATTCCTTCGGGTTAGCTCTTCTCATTAGGCTCATGTCGGTGGGGGCTCCACGAAACCCATTACGATTATCTCCGTAGAAAGGCCTATTTTCCCGTGTTTAGCTTCCTCGATCGTATCTTTCTTGTCGCCTTTAGGATGCTTTTAGTCAAATGTCCCCACCACGGTTTTCAGACCAACTTGGATGGCATGAGCAGTTTCTTTGATTTTCGGCATGTCTCTACCGAGATTTTCTAGTTTACTAGCTATGGGTGCAATTCACGAAACTTCGCCTTGGTTTCTTTTACTTCCACCGTCGTGCCATTTTTGAGAATGGTCCGCCATTTTTGAATGGCTCCAATTGCGATAGTAGGAGTCATATTTGGGATAGGTCCTTGATAGTCCGAGATCCTCTCGTAGTTACATTTATTCCTTTGTAGAAAATATTGACCTTCTGTTGGTTGTTAAGATCATTGGTAGGACACTTATAAAGAAGATCGTTATGTCTGTCCCAAGCTTGATCTGAGTTTAAATCGTTGATGAGTGTGTAAATACTCATCATTTTGGTTAAATCTGAGCGCAAAACGTTTAAAAATGCTCGAAATGCATCAAAATACGAAAATATCTCAAAATTGTGTTTTATATGTTTGGATGCAAAATTATTTAAAATCATATGAAAAGCGAGCAAAGTTTGCATAATTGGCGGTTCAGTCCTCGACTTTTAAAAAAAATGGCAAAACAAGTCCCTGGATTTTTAAAATGGAAAATATTATTTATGGCCCTTGGTTAATAAAGTTTGTCATCTATGGTCCTTATAATAATTTTGGAAAAGTACAGTTTCATCCTTCAAGTTTCACAATATGCAAAAATGGTCCTTTGATTATTGGATAATGTCAAGAATGGCCCTTGGATCACATTATCAGAATTTACATACTTGATCCTTGAAGTTTCAGTTAGTACAAGATTGGTCCTTAACTTGCTATTTGGATCACAAAGCTATCCTAAACCCAACTAATACCCAAGTCCAAGTTAACCACAAGCCCAAACCAATTTCCCAAGCCCAATCCCCACGGTCCAACTCCAAACCCCCCAAATAACCCTAAACCCGGTCAAGGGTTAACAACCCTTCCTTCTTCATTTGTTCCCGCCCAAGCACACAAATCCACAACACAGAACACCATGAATAAAAAAAAAACTACCAACCCCCATCCTGCACCCCACGCACTAAACCTGACAAAACCCTTTCACACACGAAAATAATCCCATCACACTCGCACGCCTGCTCCTTCCCCCAAGAAAAGGCAGAGAGCACGTGGAGAGACAGAGAAAAGAAAGTAGACTAGTTTAGTTTTTAGTATAAAAAAGTTTGTACGCCAATATATAAGGCAGTCAGTTGTTGGAGTAGTGGTGAGTAGTTAGTTTTTTTTTAGTTAGTTCTTCGTTTTTTTTAGTTTCAATGTTTTAGTTGTTAATTTCATTGTCAGTTACCTTTATTGTAATCCTTAATTTTCAATGCAATTCTATTTTAGTTGTTAATCCCATTTTTTTAGTTAATGCAGTTTTTAACTTTTCATGTTCTTAAAATCTGTCTTTCTTGAGGTTTGGTTAAAAAGTGGGTTGCAAATTGTTTAAGTTCATGTGAGTTTCTGCTAAAGGTCATTTACATCTATTAGTTTGCAAAACTATTTAGTTCAAAAGTCGCTTTCTTCATTTACGCCTTGCCTCAAGGGTTGTTTGGTTTTGCAAAATTAGGTGGGTCAAACTCCCAATTTGACCCATGTTAGTTTCAAAAGGTGATTTGGTAGATGTAATTTTGTCTATTTTAGCAATGCAAGGTAGTTGTAAGATTGCCACATCGACTTTAGAAGTAGAATGCAATCAAAATTTTCCTTTACGGATTCTTGTCAAAAGCCCCATCGGGCCTTTTCACAAGCACTGTAAAAGCTTGTAAAGCTCCTTATAAGCTAGGTAAAGGGGCAAAAGCTAGCCACCTTGGTGAACTTCAAGAATCCACAAAGCTCAGGAGCTATTTCCCTTTCTAGCTTATTCAAAATAAGCTCCAAAAAGCACCCTGTGGCCTGTTCTTTTTCAATCCAAACAGCAGCTAAGTAATTTTTTGTTTTGTTTCAAGTGCTTATTAGGCCTAACTTTCATCTTATCTAGGTTATTCATTTCTTACTAGTGAATTTAGAATAGGATAGATCCTTTGTTAGTTTATTTTTAGCTTATTGTGTAACTTTTCCAGTGCTTATTTCCACTTTTTCTAGTCTTAAGGATTCCCTAGTTTAGATAATGCCAACTGCTTATCACTCTTCATTTTAGCTCATTCCAGTTAGGCCTAGCTTATTTTCATTCTTCTTTGCTTGTTCGGCCTTTTGTTCTTTTAGAACCGCTTTTCCATTGCTCATCTTGTGCATAAAAATTGCTTAAAGGGTGTTTGGTTGGGGTCTGCCCATGACAGCAGCGTATAAGCTGTCATAACAACTTATTTTGGTTCTTGCAAGTTTAAGTTTTTTTTTGTTAAAGGTCCTATTTATTGTCTAAAATTAAGTCTTTAAAAGAAAAACCAAAAAAAAAAAAAAAAAAAAAAAAAGTAAGTGGAAAAAGGGTAAGAAGAGGATTGAACCACACTGCCTGTTGATTGCCCACGCCCAACACACCACCTCAACACCAACTCTCCTTGGGACTTTATTGTTTTAGTTTGTACTAGTTAAATATTTAACTTAGTTTCCTTTAGTTTAGCTTATATCTCATTTACGCTTATTTGCCGCTTATCCGAGCTTCTTTTCGATTTGATATTTTTCTTAGTTTACTTTCATCATAAAGTAGTTTTCATAAAATTTTCGGATTTTTATAAAATGTTTTAGTATTTTTAATTAATTAATTAGTTTAAAATAGTATTTAATTCATAATAAAAATATAAAAGTCAAAAAATATAAATCTTTTTCTAAAATTTTCTTTTATCATTAGGTTTGTAAAATATCATTTTATATTTTTAGGATTTGTATTGTTTGATATCACATTTTCTTTTGTACGTCGCGTAGTTTTTAATTTAAGTTTTATAAAAGAAAAATCAAAAACATCATTTTGCAAATAGTGATAGCGTTTATTCAATATTTTTTATCTTTTTAATTCTCTTTAATTCGCATTTAAGCCCCTTTAGTTTATGAGCTTTTCCTGTAGTTATAATCATTCAAATCTCCTTTTCCGTTCAAATCTCTCGATCACTATTCGTTTGGTGATTCTTCGCATAGCTCGCTGGGACATAACGACCCGGGGAAACCCTATACTCCCCAGATCTTCATTGCATTCGTGCTTGAACCGTTTTAAGTTTGTTACGGTCGGCCATTCACAAGTGGCGGCTTGAGTGATAAAACTTGACGGTTAGGTGAATCAAATTTTAAGCGCATCACGGGAGCTCTGGCGATTATCTTCCGTTTAGCAGATTAGTGATTTGAATATTCACTCTTTGTTCATACCATCCATCTATCGTGTTTATATTTTCTTTTAAAATCAAAAATCCAAAAGATTTTCATTCTTTGTTTTCACAAAATGTTTTCAAAATACCAAAATATTCATCTTTACCCTCTTACCCTTTTTGATTCTTTATCTCTTTACCCTCTATCCATTTGATTCTAACTTCTTCTATTCTCATGGAATCTCTCGAGGACAGATGCAGGGACGGTTGAAAACTTGAGACTTTATCGCAAATGTCAAGAATTCGTGTTGTTCGTGATGATCCATTAATTACTGCGTAGGGAAATGGAGCGAGAAACCGAGGTGACAAAGGACCGGTACTTCCATCGACAATGGAGGTACTAAATCGTCCAACCCACGGTTACCCAAAGATCTAAACCCTCAATTGCTCCTAAGCCGTCTAAAATTGATCCTAAACTTTCACGACGACGGTTAAAAGCAAACATGCGAAATTTAGACCGGTGTCCAAAGAAGAATGACTTGCCTAATCTTCACGTTTCTCAAGAACCGAACCAGAGACCATAGCGGAAGTGGTGGAAATTGCTAGCTCTCGAGCACACCACTTGTCCCACCTCCGGATTTTTCAAAATGTTCTTGAGTCTTAATAGTCATTCGGATCACCATGTTGGTTTTGTTGATTCTTTGAATAAAGCGATTCCTTTTCATAACTATCAAATGCAATCGTTTATTCCTTGTGTCGGTTGTGGTGAGCCTCTCTTTGGTTCACCACATCGTTGGTGTACGTGTGTACAATGTGGTAATGATATTCATAACGGAGTTGTTTGTTTTGTGGTTCGAGGAATTCATTTGATTATGATCCTAATCCGAACTCATTTAACGACCCTCAAACTTTTCCAATTACCCACCACAGCCCGACTTATCTTCATATGATCAACATTCTTGCTGTGAATTTTGTGGAGGTCCTCACCAAGGATTTGAGTGTCAATCCAGGAAACACGTTTGTCTATGAGCAGTTTTCGGTAATGCTCGAACTTTGGTTATGACCAAAATCCATATGATTCACGGTCCGGACTCAACATTTCTTTGTTGTAGTCTTGTGGAGGTCCCCCCACTCTCGATTGTCAAATAGGAATCCATTTCCTTGTAACAATCATGACTCTTACATGTTTGACAATTTCCAACCTCCACAAAGACTACTCGGTTCAAACTCCATCCGAGTCATTGTCTCAAGAAATCTCCCATGATTTTGAAACCGCAATGAAAACACTTGATGATATGATTAGTAACTTTAAGAATCAAGTGAGTGGTGAAAAGACCATGGAGAATTGCTAGTCAAGAGCGAAAGGCCCGTGAATCTAGGGAAGAATTATTAGTCCTAGAGCAAGCGGCTCTAAGGCGTTCCCAATTTCTTAAGGCGACTCTATATGATGATGACGAGGAGAGTTTTTATCCCTTTAAAGATAATATTTCTCAACTCCCTCGATCGGTTAATATCCCAGATTGAGATTCCATCTCAAACAAGCTGCTATCACACCCGATGCTCCCACTCACTCTACGAACATGGGGACGAGCATCTTGACCTTTGTTCACGAAAAGGAATCGGACGAATTCATAAAGTCTAGTGTTGAGAACCTTGTCCCAATCCGAGAGAGTCACGTGGAACTTCGACCATATGTGTGATTCTCTTTCCCTCTTGAGTGTTCAAATGATCATTTGGAAACTTTCTCCGATGTTAGCGGCGATTGTACTTCTTATGGAAACATCGAGTACATTGAGGCATCACTTCCACAATCCGATGTCGATCCCTTCTTGAGGAGTTCACCGATGAACTCACTCACATCAATCCACTCTTTGATTTGAAGCCGATCGGGAGAGGCGAAAGTCTCCTTGATAATGATCGTTCACTCACTTCTTATCCCGGCGGTCCAATAGAGAATGTTGATCACTTTGTTCCGAAACATTCAAAGCTACTCTCACTAATCCTCTATTTGAATTCGACTCTGAATTCACTTTAATTTCTGAGAATCCGCTCTTTGATACTCAGACTGAGGATAGCGATGAACCCACAATGGAACAAGAGTTCACAATTTCACTTCATGTGAATGATTTTCTTCATGAAGAGTTCTCCGGTGAACTCTCTCATGACATATCTCCTCCGGAACATGATCATTTCTATTTTGATCTTGAGGATGATATTAGCTCGGAGGAAGGTGTACTCTATCATATGAGTATGCTTATTAATGATACTACCTTCACCCTTCCTCCTGATACATCTACATTTGAGGATGAAGAATGGATCCTGATTGTTATCAAAATCTTTCTTCCTTTCCTCAAATATCTTGTGATTTATCTTCATCTTCACTCCTTCAGGAATGAGGACACTATCTTTGACCCCGGCATTTTCATTTATCATTTTTGAGCCGGTTCTCTCTATATCTCATCGGTGTGGAACTTTCACGTGCTTCAAATGTTGGTCCAAACATCTTGAATGAAAGTCGATGGAGATTGTCTTTTCCACTTACTTCCCATGAACAAATGAATTGGAATCGAGTCAAGCTAGCGACTCGGTAATCAAAAGCGAGTAGCTAAACATGGGTTTTCACCCATGTGTTCCACCTAGTGGGGAGTTGCCCCCATGTTGTGTATATATAAGTTCTCAAAAAAAAAATAAAAAAAAAAAATCTTTCTAAAATAATGGCCGTAGTATTTCCCTTTTACGTTCTATGTTTCGGCATAACCGCCGGTACTTTGAATATTGAGGGCAATATTCATTTCTAAGTGTGGGGGGGAATTCTCACGAATTTTATCATATGTATTATCCGCCCATTCCCCCGTTTTTGGCCAAATTTTTTTTTTTGGAGTAAGTGTTCTACACTTACTCAATTGGTTATCAGTCCGCCTTGTCTAATAAACAAAAGGATTGGCTAATCCAGGAGCAAACGACTCTTGGTAAAGATATCTCAAATCCGTTGACGACTTGCAATTTGCCCAAAATTGTATGGTATTCACTCACCATATCCTTAAAAGTGAAGAGTTGGCTAGCCCGCAAGTTTATGGCTTGTGGTAAAGGCGATGGAAAAACCATAATTGGTAATCACTCACCAAAGATAATATTGATAATTTATCTAAGAGTTGGCTAGTCCGAGTAAGCGGCACGGTAAAGACAAAATCAAATCCGTTGAAAGTTGGTGGTTTGCTCAAAATCACATGGTTATCGGTGTACCATGGTTCTTACTTGAACCGAAACATTTGGCTACTCCGAGTAATGGCTTTTGGTAAAGAGATTCAAATCCATTAAGTTTTCTCAAAAGATTGCTAGGGACTAGCAATAGTTTAGTGTGGGGATTGATGAGTGTGTAAATACTCATCATTTTTGGTTAATCTGAGCGCAAAAGCGTTTAAAAATGCTCAGAAATGCATCAAAATACTGAAAGTATCTCAAAATTGTGTTTTATATGTTTCAGATGCAAAATTATTTAAAATCATATGAAAAACGAGCAAAGTTTGCATAATTGGCAGTTTCAGTCCCTCAACTTTTTAAAAAAAAATGGCAAAACAAGTCCCCGGGATTTTTAAAAATGGAAAATATTATTTATGGCCCTTGGTTAATAAAGTTTGTCATCTATGGTCCTTATAATAATTTTTGGAAAAGTACAGTTTCAGTCCTTCAAGTTTCACAATATGCAAAAATGGTCCTTTGATTATTGGATAATGTCAAGAATGGCCCTTGGATCACATTATCAGAATTTACATACTTGATCCTTGAAGTTTCAGTTAGTACAAGATTGGTCCTTAACTTGCTATTTGGTCACAAAGCTATCCTAAACCCAACTAATACCCAAGTCCAAGTTAACCACAAGCCCAAACCAATTTCCCAAGCCCAATCCCCACGGTCCAACTCCAAACCCCCCAAATAACCCTAAACCCGGTCAAGGGTTAACAACCCTTCCTTCTTCATTTGTTCCCGCCTAAGCACACAAATCCACAACACAGAACACCATGAATAAAAAAAAAAAAACTACCAACCCCCATCCTGCACCCCACGCACTAAACCTGACAAAACCCTTCCACACACGAAAATAATCCCATCACACTTCGCGCTGCTCCTTCCCCAAGAAAGCGCAGAGCACGTGGAGAGACTGAAAAGAAAGTAGACTAGTTTAGTTTTTAGTATAAAAAAGTTTGTACGCCAATATATAAGGCAGTCAGTTGTTGGAGTAGTGGTGAGTAGTTAGTTTTTTTTTAGTTAGTTCTTCGTTTTTTTTAGTTTCAAAGTTTTAGTCTAGATTGAGTTCCAGGTCATTTGTAATTTCATTGTCAGTTACCTTTATTGTAATCCTTAATTTTCAATGCAATTCTATTTTAGTTGTTAATCCTATTTTTTTAGTTAATGCAGTTTTTAACTTTTCATGTTCTTAAAATCTATCTTTCTTGAGGTTTGGTTAAAAAGTGGGTTGCAAATTGTTTAAGTTCATGTGAGTTTCTGCTAAAGGTCATTTACATCTATTAGTTTGCAAAACTATTTAGTTCAAAAGCTGTTTTCTTCATTTCTGCCTTGCCTCAAGGGTTGTTTGGTTTTGCAAAATTCGTGGGTCAAACTCCCAATTTGACCCATGTTAGTTTCAAAAAGGTGATTTGGTAGATGTATATTTGTCTATTTTAGCAATGCAAGGTAGTTGTAAGATTGCCACATCAGCTTTAGAAGTAGAATGCAATCAAAATTTTCCTTTCTGGATTACTGTCAAAAGCCCCATCAGGCCTTTTTCACAAGCCTGTAAAAGCTTGTAAAAGCTCCTTATAAGCTAGGTAAAGGGGGCAAAAGCTAGCCACCTTGGTGAACTTCAAGAATCCACAAAGCTCAGGAGCTATTTCCCTTTCTAGCTTATTCAAAATAAGCTCCAAAAAGCACCCTGTGGCCTGTTCTTTTTCAATCCAAACAGCAGCTAAGTAATTTTTTGTTTTGTTTCAAGTGCTTATTAGGCCTAACTTTCACTTATCTAGGTTATTCATTTCTTACTAGTGAATTTAGAATAGGATAGATCCTTTGTTAGTTTATTTTAGCTTATTGTGTAACTTTTCGATTGCTTATTTCCACTTTTTCTAGTCTTAAGGATTCCTAGTTTAGATAATGCCAAGCGCTTATCACTCTTCATTTTAGCTCATTCGATTAGGCCTAGCTTATTTTCATTCTTCTTTGCTTGTTCGGCCTTTTGTTCTTTTAGAACCGCTTTTCCATTGCTCATCTTGTGCATAAAAATTGCTTAAAGGGTGTTTGGTTGGGAATCGCCCATGATAAGATATAATTTGTCATAATGACTTATTTTGGTTCTTGCAAGTTTAAGTTTTTTTTTGTAAAAGGTCCTATTTATTGTCTATTAATTAAGTCTTTAAAAGAAAATCAAAAAAAAAAAAGTAAGTGGAAAAAGGGTAAGAAGAGGGATTCGAACCCTGTACCTGCTGGTTGACTGCCCACGCTCCAACACACCACCTCAACACCAACTCTCCCTTGGGACTTTATTGTTTTAGTTTGTACTAGTTAAATATTTTACTTAGTTTCCTTTAGTTTAGCTTATATCTCATTTCTGCTTATTTAACTGCTTATCCGAGCTTCTTTTTCAGATTTGATATTTTTCTTAGTTTACTTTCATCATAAAGTAGTTTTCATAAAATTTTCGGATTTTTATAAAATGTTTTAGTATTTTTAATTAATTAATTAGTTTAAAATAGTATTTAATTCATAATAAAAAATATAAAAGTCAAAAAAATATAAATCTTTTTTCTAAAATTTTCTTTTATCATTAGGTTTGTAAAAATATCATTTTCATATTTTTAGGATTTGTATTGTTTCGGTATCACATTTTCTTTTGTACGTCGCGTAGTTTTTAATTTAAGTTTTATAAAAGAAAAATCAAAAACATCATTTTGCAAATAGTGATAGAGTTTATTTAATATTTTTTATCTTTTTAATTCTCTTTAATTCGCATTTAAGCCCCTTTAGTTTATGAGCTTTTCCTGTAGTTATAATCATTCAAATCTCCTTTTCCGTTCAAATCTCTCGATCACTATTCGTTTGATGATTCTTCGCATAGCTCGCTGGGACATAACGACCCGGGGAAACCCTATACTCCCCAGATCTTCATTGCATTCGTGCTTGAACCGTTTTAAGTTTGTTACGGTCGGCCATTCACAAGTGGCCGGCTTGAGTGATAAAACTTGACGGTTTGGCAGGAATCAGTCGTCTTCTTGTTTGAAATTTTGGATCTCCAAGAGTTGATTAGAAAACTTTGATGGTGGGCAATATCTTTGGATAAAGTGTTTCTTTAGTAGCGCCCAAGTATTAACTTCCCCGGTGGGCAATCTTTCGATCCATCTTCTGGTTGCTCCAATGAGAGTCATAGGGAAGACCACGAGCATAACAAACATCATGAGACACGCCGGAATGTTGAAAAGGCTAACGATGTATAAGACATTTTCAATGTGCTCATATGCGTCTTCGTCCTGTTTCACGAAAAAGGGTTAGCGAAGCTCCCTTATAAATTGGTCTTTAATCTCGAAACGAACATCCGCTCCGATTGCGGTCTTACGAGACCCGACCCTTGATCCGCTCTAGTCAACGCCTAGTATTCCTCAAGAGTGAGGTCATCGATGTTAACAACTTCCATGGTACCGAAAACTTGAATTATGATCGTGAGAAAAGTTTAAAATGAAATGAAAGACTTAATATCAATCCTAATATAGCTCCAAGCGGCGCCAAAAACTTGATGCGATTTCTTGACCGGTATTAATATTAATAGTGTCTCGCTATACCTATGGTCTACCCTAATGCACTAACGGACGGTGTACCCGGTGCGTGTGTAGTGTAGTAAATGGTAAAGCCGAGGTCGTCCCAAGAGCTATGTGTGGGATAATTACTAAGTCTAATTGTCACGAATATTAATGGTTTGATAAGGTTTTAATTAATTAAACTACTAATGCGAATATCAAAGCAAATAAATGGTAAAATGGAAATCAATAGAGGAATAGTGGTGCTAACCTAGTTAATACTCCTAACTAGTTATGTCTCGTCTACCTACTTCCAATTACTTCATGTGGGTCAAATTCGAGAGGACATCATTTGGTCAATTCGCCTAACCTATCGACAAAGATGCCACCACAGGAGAAATCAGCGCACCGTCATAAGTCCTGTTGTTCATGGTCCCTGTTGAGTCATTAAGTCTTGCTACATGCTAGATTCTAAATAGTGAGTGCCCGGCCGTAAGGAACTTAGACACTACACCCCCTAATTCTTAAGTTCATCCAAACGATAGGTGATCAGTTGGTCAAATCGCACAAGTAGAAAGGGTCGTCAGTTGGTCATATCTTACCCTTCCCATCTCAGTCCGCTCACCTAGGGTCAGGTAGTCATATCTCCTAGGCAATTAGCCTCTATCGCCATTCAAAACTACCGAACCAAGGGTGACTACCAAAGAACTATGCATGCATACACTTAGAAATAATTGTATGGAAGTAAAGGTAAACGCAAAGAAAACAATTAAGGAATCATAACTAGGCTAGCACCAAAGGGTGCTTAGCCGCTCATATTAATCATGCACATCAATTCAATCTTTAAAGGTACGAAATACATGAATTGAAAGTAAAAGAAATAATAAACGCTAAAGCTTATCGTAATGGTGTGACTTACGCCTTGAAACACTCCGTATGCTTCCCTAGACCTCCATGAGCTTTTTCCCACGTTCTCAGTGTTGTGTGTGGAATGGGATGCTTTGAAATCTTTGGAATTAGTGGGTATTTATTGACCGGTGCAGGTTACAGGCGTAACCAATAGATGAGTTACGCCGTAACCTTCTATTTCTCCATAATTCCACTAGATCTGCTAGTTACGGCGTAACCTTATAAGTGGTTACGCCGTAGTCTTCAATAAACTCGGTTACGTCGTAAGTGATGCAGCAGTTACGGCGTAAGTATCAGCGGCGTGGATCCTCAATTGACCTAATGGAGTTACGTCGTAACCTCTTTGATAAGTTGGACTTATGGGTCAGGCAATAGTTACGGCGTAATGTGAGAGATGAGTTACGCCGTAACTTCTTCAAAATAAGCATACTGTGATAAATCTTTAGTAACGTTTCCATTTCGGTGTCTCTTTAGCTCCAATGCTCGTAATTTACTTGAAAGTGTAAAAAAATGGAAAACAAGCGTAAATCCATATAAATGATATAAATAACGAGCATTAACGGGGGAAATTGACACTTAATATTCAGGACTATTTGATGTTATCAGCAACCCGCTCTTCAAGAAACGAAAGTGCTGCGCTAAACCATTTTTCAAAAATTTCATGCACTTATCCTATAAACAAAACAAGGAAAGCATGTCGTCATAAAGACTGCTATTCCTACACAAATGTTTTTCCTTCTAAAATTCTTCAGAAAAATATTTTTTGTATTTCAAAATGGTGGAAAATAAGTTGCTTTAAAATCAATCAGATTTGTAATTTTCATAAATTTGCAAAACCAAATCAATGACTTCAGCTTGTTTAAAATCTTTTATGAAATGAGTCATTGATTGAGGGGGAGAATGTTTTCAAATTTATATCATCTATCGAGCTTATCTAATTATCCTATGTGCTTATCAAAAAAAGATATTTTCCTATGTTGAAGGACTAGGAATCTAGGATATGATTGTTAGAATTAGATGACTATAGTTTGATAAACATGTTATTCCCATGCTTTACATGATCTGATTGATATTTTGAATTGACTTGTACTCGTCGATTGATGTTTGGGTGATGTCGACCACCATATATTTGTATGTATGTTTACTAACGTATGCAGATATCATGGTATAAATGAATGTTCCCGATCCGGATCCCACAATATAAGATGATTGGATGCCAAAAAGGAAAGGGAAACTATTTCTTGGGTCGACAAATGAAGAAACGGAGCTTAATTGGATCTCTATGGAGAGTTGGCATGAAGGACGTATTGTAGACACCTCTCTACAATTCGAAGAAGGTATCAATACCTCCTTCCGAGCCATAGGACTAGAATGTCTTCTTGAAATCAACGAGAAGATATGTCCAAGGTTTATAATGGAATTCTTCCGTCAAGTCGAACTCGTTCATAACGAGGATCGCTCTCTATCTCTTTGGTTTTATATCAAAAACCAAAAGTTCACTCTAACCCTTGGGCATTTTGCTCACATCCTCCGGATTCCAAATCATGGACAATATGCCTTCACCGAAGATTGGTCTCTTGATTCTCTCTTCAACTTTCGTGAAGAAAATAGTCCATATTGTTCACACATACCCTCTTCGGAAGATTTAAATCGCATAATATGCAAACCTCGACCATATTACTCCGATCCAAACATTATATTTACAAGGTATATCCGAGAAGAGTACAAGCCTCTTGCACTCATCCTACGTGAAAATGTTTGGAGTCTTAGGAAATCGAGAAATTCTTCCCACTTGTTGTGCTCACATGTTGTAATTGTTTGCTAACAAAACAACCATACAATCTCGCCTACTTCTTCATAGGCGGTGCAAATCTTCAAGGCTCCAAGAATAAACTCATCCCTTATGGAATGTTCTTGACACGCCTCTATCATAATGTTATGCACTTCCATCCTCAATTTCAAAGTCCGTTTATGCGTACTTGTGAACAAGATGATGGAACCGCTAAACATATCTCTCATGAAGACTTTCTTCATTCTTGATTCCACCAACACTCATCAAATACATAATGATCCTCCTAGTGAAAACACTCAAGAAACCTAGTAGTATTCCAAAATAGGATCAAATTCTCTTTATTCATGCTCTATCAATGTAATCTAATTTCCTTCATGAAATACAACATCTTACATTTGATATCTTAGTATTAAAACTCCTTTTAGACTATCCTTGAGGTATAATGCATTGTCAAGATCATTGCATACCTTTAGTAAAGGTCTGCTTGAGCGAGATAGGCGGATCCCAAAGATTGTGCTAGAGCGGATCCCACACTTAGGGAACCGTGGGATCCGCAAGCAAAAATGCAATTGCAAGCATTATATTTCAACCATATTCTTAGAATACCTCACACTAAACTAAACATAGTGTCTTAAGGCAAATTAAGTCCTTATCAAGATAGGTTGAGCTTTTACATAACTCACCTAGATCACACTTTAAGAAGCTTGTAGATCTACCGTTTCATTTTTAATCCATTACTCTTCCGCTCTTAAACTCACACTTCATTTTTTTTACTTAATCCCTCACATCTAGTTTTAGAAATCTTTTGATTATGACAAAATTGATCATAAATCATCCTCATCTCAAATTTGATCAAAGTTGATCAAAATCTAGTTTTTCCATCTCAAAGCTTCTAGGATATTTTCCAAAACACTATCCTAAGACACAACCTGATCTCTAGGATCATTTAGCTTCAATTGACACTCTACATTATTAGCGTCATCCTTGCTCATCCATTGGTACTCTTGAAAGTTCCAAATCCTTCTATAAATAACAATCCTTAGCTACATCATTCATTACCTTCAAGTACTCAAGCACCCTTCATTTAAAACACTTGGGAGGATGAAACACTCAAGATGATATAGGTCTTAGATCTTAGAAACATCATTTCCACTTTTCATAATCACTAAAGCCGGTTCCTAGGATTAGCCTAGGCGGATCCCTCGAAGAAGGAACCGTGGGATCCGGATGACAGTTTATGTCAAATCTTCCTAAATCAATTATTTCAACTCATCTTCCTAACTCAAACACTCCATCTCATCTTAAATGAATTCCTAGATCAGTACAACCTCTGAAGTTGACTCTTGTACATGTTAATCATCACATTCCAATGAATCCTAGTGGCTTAAGGCTTAAATGCACTTGCCAAATCTCTTGGTTTATAAACCATTTTGTTAGGACTTCCATAGTCATCACTCTCATCCTAACTTTCAGCTCTTGCAACCTCTTAAAATCATCTCATCATGAGGAAAACCCCAAGTAGTAACTTATCCACCAAAGAACCATCCATGAAAAAGGCTCGTGTTATACAAGAAATCTCTTCAACCGAATCATATCCGGTCAAGCCAACAAATGATAGGATTCTTCCTCATCCAATTAAACCAATTCCTAAAAGGATAGTACCCACAAAACTACCAATGCCAAACACCACCATACCTCCTAGGCCAAACAATATTATCTCCACTAAACCATCACCATTGGTTCCTAGAGCTATTTCATTTACATCCCCACTATCATCACCACACCTCTACAATTTAGAGGACTTTCCTCCTAGGCCGTCTCATCCGCTTCCGCCGACAACATTCTCCACATTAGGAGGAATAATGGTTCAAAATCAAGGTGTTGAGTCAACACTTGCTCCGGCTTCTTTTTCGTCGTTTCCATCATATAATCCCATTTGGATTATGAGAAATCATCAAAGTCAACCACCCAATCATATGGAAGTTGACACTTCTCTACCACCACCATCATTCTTGGTTGAGTCATTCTCAAATGTACCTCCACCAATCCTCCATCGTTTGAAGCTCCATTGCCGCTTCACTTGATCCTTCGCATCAAGCTATTTCATTTCCTCCACCACCACTACCTAGCCATGACAAAATTGCTATCATTGTCAACATGTTGAAAGTTTGATACATGAAGTACGAGAAGACCAACGTTTCATGTTCTATCATCTCCTTGAACGTTTCGACGAGATTAAACCTAAACAAAACTTGAGCTAGAAGATTTTAGTGGTGTCCTGATTTTGAATTTGAAGGCTTAAGGGTTATTTGTGGGGATAAATCCTTAATATCAATATCAAAATATTCACGAAGATAGATTCAAATTCTCTTAGGAAAAGAATGATAAATCAAATCCCGTGTGTGATGAGTAGTCGGATTAGTCAACCCGAATCGTATTCCCAACGAGGCGTGAATTGCCAACGTCGTTCTTGGTTTGGATTTAATGCTTGATGATTTGGATTATAGATTGATTATTAACTACGGGAATGGGAAAGTAATTAAGGAAATCTATCCTACGGGAAATCCTAAACGCGATCTAAAATAATACGTAATTAACTAAACGCGATTAAAATGCAACTACGTTTAAACAATACCCTAAAAATGCCTAATTTTACTTTTACTCTAAAAATATGATAAGAAAACTATTTTAGAATTAAAACTAATTTTTGGATTTTCTTGATTTATTAAAAATTAAAACTAATTTCAACTATTTAAATCTAATTTAAATTCTAAAATTATAAAATCAAAGAGAAAAATAAGGAAAATTTTTTTATGCTTTTATATTTTTCTTAAACTATTAAAATTGAAAAATTATTTTTTTGGAACTTTTTCTCAATTATTTTCAATAAAAGCTAATTAAAAATTTATAAAAATCTATTTAAATTGAGAAAAATAGCAAATGATGACCAAAAATTATGAAACTTTCAGGAAAATTCTAAAATTATGATATGAATCTATGAAAAATGATAAATCAACAGGTTATGTGTAAGATTAATGAGCTATAATGCAAACTGCTAATTGATTAAGCTAGGAAAATAAGCTAATAATCTAGATAAGCTACCAAACAGTAACTACAGCTTAAGTCTACCAAATTAAGCTACAAGCAACTAATAATCACTACTCTAATCAAGCTTAAGGCTCAGATTCAAACAAACAAACCAACTGCTTATTGGATCCAAACAGTGGTGACCCCCACTGTTTGAGCTTATCCAACAGCTTAACTGATAAGCTCAACTAACAACTACTTATGCAATCTTATAAAGTACCTGGCCAACTACACTTGTACCAAAATCCAGACCTAAACTCTTTGAAATGAAGCTTGTGCAACAATCACAAACAGGCTGCTTCACACTCAGTATAAACTGAGTGTGAACAGGGCACTTACAAGCTAAATAGGAAGCTTATTAGAAGCTTAAACTGACCAAATCAGTGTTCACCAAAAGTGATTATCAATTAATGACCAGTTGAAGTTTTGATATCCAAATTTCCAAACTCTTAAACTCAATTATGACTCAGTAAATGAATCACAAAGTTATGTTGAAAACTGCTTTTGACAGATTGTTGACTTCTGAAAATACTTGACAACTTTGACCAAATTCAATTTTAATCCAATCTAATGACTAGATTATGATGTTATAACACTCAATATGATGACTAAAAGTTAGATCCAACAAATACAAACCAATTTGCAGCTATTGACTAAGCGATTTTGATGAATCGGATACTAGAGCAAAGCAAAGAGATTTGACTTTGTGAGTTAAACCGATCAAACCAATCGCAAATGTCTATCAATTGACTACCTAAGCAAATACCAAACACTAACCACGATCTAATAACCTCTACCACGATATTAAGCTAAGCCAAACACTACTTATGCTTCGAGATAAGAGCGATATATGATTATGAGCAAACAAAACTAAGCAAACATCAAAACCAATCAAACAAGAGCAAACATGAATAAAAAAAGATCAACACACGATATGATGATCAAAACAGTAATGAGACTTACAAGTTATCCACAGCCACTATGGCTTGCACCTTGAAGATCTAGAACCACTAACCTACTTATACCCCTATCCTAATCAATCCAGCTCAGATCCAAACCAAAATCAGTAACCAAACCAATCCAAACCAGATCCAAACCAACAAACCAGATCTCAGCACTGTAGCATCTGCACTATTTGACTGTTTTAACTGTGATTTTGAGATTAAAACTGAAATAAGCTCACAAAAAGCTACTGAAGAGCTTAAATGAACTTATGAAACAATAAATCAGTACTGAATTAATTCAAACACTGATCTAAGGTTATTTTTGATTTTTTAATGATTTTTGTGATTTTTTGTATTTTGAGATATTGAGAAGATAAGCTAAAATGTAAGATTATAAAAGCGAAATAAGCTATAAAATAAGATAATAAGCAGTTTAAGGATAGTAGAAACTTAAAACAAACAACTGAAAGTGAAATGCAACTTTATATTAATAAGGTAAATGATTACAAAACGGATTACAAATTGATTTAAAACATTTGAAAAGCAATTAACTACTACAAATAACCTAGAGAGAAGTAAAAAAAATACAGGAAATGAGATACAATAAGTGAATGAATGGAAGGGTCTATTTATAATTGAGCTAGAGATCTTGGAAGCTTCACGAATCCATCCATTTGTGCTTCTTTGAGCTAATATACACCCTTGATCAAAGATAACCGCTTCCCATCTCATCATAGCCTTTGGATCAAATCTGATGACAATGCACCACCAATAGTAGAGCGCCACGTGTCCAATATCACACGGATCAGTGAAGTGTCATTCCCTTTGTGTCAGGTGTGTCAGGTAAAGTACCAAAGTGCCCTTAATTGCTGTCAATTTGGATTAATTAACACGCGGGGTAATCTAGGGTTCATGTAATTCTGGGAAAGGGTAAAAGGGGGGCGGGAAGGGTAAATGGGATTTTTATATTTGTTTGACTTGGTTTAAAAAGGGTTGACCGGGTTTTATTTACGGGTTGGCTTGGGTTTTCGGATAGAATAAGAACCGGGTAGTATTATTTGGGCTCGGGTAATATTGAATTTGGGCCGGAGGATTTAATGGATTGGACTTGGTTTTTATTTGTGATATAAGAGATAATTTAAGGACCAAATGTGTACACTTTGGATTTTCAAAGGACCAAAAGTGTAAATCTGGAAATCTTTCAAGGACCAATCATGTAAAGCTCTAATAATCCAAGGGTGCATTCTTGTAATTTTTCGAATCTTCGTGGATCAAACTGCCAATAGCTCAAACTGAGGACTAAACTTGTATTTTCTTCAAACTTTGTCGAATCTTCACAAATCATTTTCGATAATAATATCTTCCAAAATATGCAATTCCGACCTTCATTTCGCCTAAACTCTCTCGATCTCTCGTGCTCTGATTTATATCCGATTTGAATCCTTTTGCGTGTTTTGCATATCCGCACTGCACATATACAAACTCAAGAAACCATAATTATGAGCAATAAACGGCTTTTCCTTAGTTGTTTTGGGTCAGCTTTAATAATGAAAAGATATGTGAATAAGCACATATCAAAATACCCAGCACGAGACCATTGTCGTGTCCTCACGCAATGCAATCAACTCACGCTCTAAAACCAAGGATTTCAATCTCTTTCTACTAAACCTATGAAGAAGTAGCAAAGATTCCTCAAAAGAGATTAAGAAAGCCTTAATTCTAAAACGCCTGCTTACCTTTTAATTCTCATATAGATATAACGATTAAGCACATCCGATTATGAATGACGGTTTGTTGAACTTTCATGTCGATCAATAACTCAAACATTTTTCAAACGACATGTTAGGATCACGTAGTAGAAAACACAACACAAGTGAAGTGACCTTACGGATAGAATACATCGTCCCCGATTTTTCACAAGTCCCAAACTAAGCGTAAAACCAAATCATTGTTACATACGACTTAGATGCTAACACTACCCATGGAAGTTACTTGTGTACTTACTTTTCGCTCCCATTTTCCTATTTCCTCTAGATTTTTTATTTTTGTGAGAAATGAATTTCTTCAAATTCTCGCTTCGATAAGAATTATTCGATAAAGATACAAAGCTAAGTCGATAATTAGTTATCCGCCTTCTCTCAAGAACCATTGTCGTAAAATGAGGTCCACATCAAGGAATTTTATTACTAACTTTTGATTTTTTCAATTTTCAACATCATTTTTTTTTTTTTTTTTTTTTCAACACATGAACTTTTACTTTTACTTTTATGAGTCGTGAACTACGGAGCTTCACGGGTAATTCCAAGACTATAGGCTTCATGAGATGAGAATCCCTACGGTTAAGCTAAGACCTCATTCAATCCCGCTAAAGATCCAAGGGTCCGATCTCTACACCGCATGACTCACAACTTTACTTATTACTTTTCACATATCATCGATTACTCATTTATTTATTACGGATCCTTGATGTGTACCCAATTTTAAAACAAAAATTCTTTAAAGAAGATAAAGAACTAACTATCGCCAAAAACTCGACATCTCTAATTATTTAGACAGATATGGGGTGAAACAATTTTGTGGGAACAAAAGCCATAAGTACCTTGATGGGCTCTAAAGAGAACCAACTACTCCACGCTTAGCATCTAAACTCATAAGTAACTCTATCATTTCTCGATCTCGCAAATTTAAAATCTCAAATAATGAGATCCGCAGATGCTTAGGTGATAATTTTAGATTATCTATGGTTAAGGGAACAAGCTAGGGCTCAACACGCCCGGTCAAGTCGTAATTCCATTCCTACTCACCAAATGGAAAGTCAATCAAAGTGTCAAACATATATTAACTTAGCAAATGTTTCGTCAAATAATCTCAAGTCTCGCATTTTTAAAGTCACTTATTAGAAACTAGCAAATCCTTGTTTAAGCTTCGCATATTTAAAATCACTTAGGGAGACTTGCAAAATCTTGGCCTTGTGAGCTAGAATCGCATTTTATAGCCTCTAGTCTAAGCAATTAGCAAAGGCTATGTCAAGAAAAACGCATATTTAAAGTAACTTCTAAGAGACTAGCAAGAACTTTTCGATCATAAAACTAGCAAAAGCTTACGAAAAATTTTAAATTTTCTCATTTTGCACAATTTTTCATTTTTAAGGAAAAACGGGTTACGAGGGAAACACGATGAAATAAGCAAGTGCGGTCAAATCAAATCAAGATTACCCTACCCCAGACTAGAACGGAACATTGTCCTCAATGTTTAAAGCAAGGGTATCACGAAAATCTAAAAGCCGTTTATAAAGTATGCTAGAAGATAAACGTTAGTCGATAAGATTAGGATATCGGATTTCCATCAAGATCGATCATGAGACTCGAGTGGAGAAATGACAAACTTCGAGAACGAGAGTCTTCATATCGGAACATCCTACACACAACATCACAAACAACCAAACACGAGAAATCAAGAGGTAGACCCTTCACGCCACTTATTAGAAAAGAGAAAGGATAGATGGATAAGCATGGGGTGCCTCCACTAAGCGCCATCTTGTTTTGATCACCGAGTCGCTAGCCCCGACTCGTCCCGAATTCATTTGTCCTTGGGAAGAAAGTGGTAGAGATACCTGTGGTCAAAACGTGTCCTCATTCCCGAAAGAATGAGACTGGGTGGGTTGGGAGGTGAAAAAAGTGTCGGGCTCAAGCACATAAGGTATAACATCTCCCGAACTCACAAAAGGTTTTTCAAGAAAGAACGATCCATCATCCGGCGGTTTTGCGGGCGGACGAAAAGATGACGGATCAAGATGAGAATACTCCAAAGAAGGAGGGAGTACATGGTACAAAGAGGTGTATTGCAAGGGTTCAACAATGAAGGCATCCAAGATAGGATCCTTTTTCCAAATAACTTTGGTGATAAGAATGTACTCTTCAACGAGTATCCCAGGATTAAAAATCTTATCCTGAGAGGAATGAAATCAAAGTATCATCCACGTGAAAATCCTCACGAGAGAGGAATCACTCGGATAAAAATAGTGTGGAATCTCTGTATCAACAAGCTCATCAACAAATCTTAACTTCCTTATCTTTCTTTGGGTAAAACGGATCATCATATTCGCCTTCTTTATTTTCGGAAAGAATTGAGTCGGTGGGAGCAAGTTCATCGGTGAACTTCTCAAAGTAAATCGATGGATCTTGATATAACAAATATTCGATTTCACGTAAGTCGGCTCTAAAATCAAAGATGTCATCCTCACTTCCCGGTGGAAGAGGATCCATGTGAGCGAGTTCATCGGCGAACTCCTCGAGAAGTAAATCAATGGAAGAATCCTTGAGCTCGGGCTCCGAAGGATTAAAAGACGGTTTGACTTCTTGAGTAATTTTTTCAGAATCTCCGTAAAGCATTTGTTCAATCAAACGAATATCTCCTTCGATATCAATGTCGGCGTTATCAATTTCCGGTGAAACTGAATCACTTTGCAAATAAGCCTCAATTTCTTTCATGATAGAATCATCTTCCTCATATTGAGTATGGGAAGGGATATTAGAAGAAGGAGTGGGATTGCCACTCAAAGAAAACTCAGTGTTTTTAGGAATAAGATCAACCCGATACACAGAAAGTGGAGGTGGGACAAGTGGTGTGCTCTTAGAGCTAGCATTTTCCACCACAACCGTAGTAGTCTCCTTTTCTATTTTATTCTTTTGCTCAGCACGTATCGTAGATAAACTTTTAACCGTGAAACGTGAAAGATCAAATCTGATGTCTTAGGCCCAACTTTTGAACTACCGAGGTTGGACGCTTTTGGTACTTCCGTTATCGTAGGAATTCCGGGTCCTTTGTCACCTCGGTGTTACTGATTTTGGCTACATCATATTGTTTGGTAAAAGATTTGGAAGTATTGTTAACGTTGAACGTGACGGCTTCTTTTCCAACTCTTAAAGTGATTTCTCCTCCATAAACATCAATCAACGCATGTCCAGTCCTTAAGAAACTCCTTCCGAGAATAAGAGGCACACGAGGATCGGCATCAAAATCGACTACGACGAAATCAGCGGGAAAATCGAACTCCCCCACTTTGACAAAGACATCCTCGGCTATACCCTTTGGTGTTGTCGTAGTTCGGTCGGCTAGCTCGAGAGTCATACATGTTGGGGTGTGGAGGCAATGAAAGCTTATCGAAATTGATTTTGGCATCAAATTGATACTCGCCAAGATCGCCAAGGCGAGCATTGAATAATTCCTTGAAAATCACACGGAATGAGGAACTTGCCGGGTCACCTAACTTTTCGGAAGTTTCTTGAGAATAACCGCCGAACAATTCTCATTCAAAGACGTTTTGCCAAATCTACAATTTTCTTTATTACTTAACATTCCTTTAAGCGTCGACACAAACTTAGGCATGAGAAGAAGAGCATCGTGAAGCTAATTTCAAGTGAAGATCTTGAAATATCTCGAAGAATTTTTCCATTTGAAAATTTGCTTGTTCACGTTGCTTTTGATCATTCATCCTTGACGGGTATGGAAGTGTTGTTTTGACTTAGGCTTTTCAACCGAGCATCCTTGGGCTTAGAAGTCGGGACAACCGTGGGTTGACATTCTCGAGACTCCCTTATCGAGTAGGAAGCACCGGTCCTTTGTCACCCCAGCCTCACGGTCTACCACATTGGAAGGAGAAGAAGAAGTAGTGGTAGGAGCCGTGGGTCCATCGTAAGCAACACCACTTCGGGTAGTAATCGCTTTCATGTCACCTCTCGGGTTAGGAATAGTATTACTCGGAAGGGAACTCGAGGGTTGAGAATAAGACGTAGAAGGTTGATTGGCTTGAAAGAAACTAGCCATCATATCCTTAATTTCTCTCATAGTCTTGTTATTCGTAACTTCCATGTCTCTTTTGAAATCCGTCCTCATGCTGTTAATTTGAGTTTGCAAATTTCGAATGGTGCTATCGGAACTCTTCATGTAAGACAGAAACTCATTGTTCGGAGCAACTTGATATTGTTGTTGAGGAGGAGGTGGTTGATAAACTTGAGGTGGAGGAGCTTGGTAGTTTTGATTACCATGACTGAGATTGGCTCCTCGGTTTTGATTGTAAGATTGGTTTTGATAACGGTTTTGGTTTTGTTGAGGAATGGGTGCAAAACCGGGTGGTCCCATTTGGTTGGCACGGTATCCCCGGTTCGATTTTGAACCGATTAGCAGATGCATGAAGCATTTCGAGATCGCCATCGGTGGCTTGACAATTATAATACGGATGAGGACCACCGCAAATAACACATGTTTCAAAGAATTGCTTTGACGGGTTCGATTTCAGATTCTTAAACTCTCTCATCATGGAATTAATAGCATCACTATCCACTCAACTCACCTCCGAACGTAGTTATCATTGGTAGCAATTTTAGAAACAACCGACGGTTCCTAGACGAAGAAACTTTGACTTATTCTCAATAATCATTCTAATGTCGGTGGGCATACGACTCAAGATATTACCACCGCGGCCGCATTGCGAATCTTGATCGGATGGAGTAAGAGCATTATAGAACGATCAATCGATGAAGATCGGTAAAACCGTGATTTGGGCATTTTCGTAAAGTTCCTTGAATCTATCCCATGCTTCCCAAAACTCTCGCCAAATTTTTGTTGAAAATTTATGATCCGATTTCAGAACATTGTTATTTTGACGGAGGAAAGAATTGGTTCACAAACTTAGAAAGATCTTCCCATGTGGTAATTGGACCGAGGGGTTCTTTTTCGAGCCAAGTCCGGCTGCCCCTCAAGGGAAAATGGAAATAATCTCAACTTAATCGACTCATGAGACGCCCGAAGTTAATCGTGGAAGCAACTTGATTAAACCAACGGAGATGTGGGGCTCCTCATGATCTAAACCACAAAAAGGTTTATTAGACACCAATTGTATTAGATTAGCTTTTAGTTCAAAATTTTCGTGTTAATTGGTGGAAGTACGATAGCATCACCGTGAGCCGCTCACGGAGCTTGAAGTAACTCGTTCATCGCACGAGTGTCCGCCATGACGGGTTCTTCAACGATAGTACGTAACTCGGCACGCCTATTCTCCGATTACGCCTCACGCCTTGATTGAGGCGATGCGCATGCACTTGAAAACCAAGGCAATTAAAAGAAACCGATATTCGAAACACGGTGAACTTAAACCAATAATCCCGAGTGAATAAACCACCTCTACAAGACAAACGCACAAGCGAGCGGAGAAGCTTTGTAGGTCGCCAAGCTTATTAAAAGCCGCTTTACAATGCAATTTAATGTCGGACCGCCCTTATACCCACCACACAGTTTGTTTATCAAATAGAAGTAAATAAATCCACAAGCGACACAAAGGCAAGTTTTTGATCTTTGTTAGGGAACTTATAATGATAACACCTCCGTTGAGAATGTTATATAATTGGTATCTTCTATTTATTAACAAAACAAAGAGAAAATCTTTTTGTATTTTTAATCTGATATAGATATAAAAGAAAAAGGAAAATATTTTTTACTTTTGTTTTTTTTTTATAGAAAAATAACTTCACGAATGAAGGTTCTCAAGTCACTAATCGACAAACTTCAAACGATATTGTCGTGACACAACCTCCCCGGCAGCGGCGCCATTTTGATTTTGAATTTGAAGGCTTAAGGGTTATTTGTGGGGATAAATCCTTAATATCAATATCAAAAATATTCACGAAGATAGATTCAAATTCTCTTAGGAAAAGAATGATAAATCAAAACCTGTGTGATCGTGAGTACGGATTAGTCAACCCGAATCGTATTCCCAACGAGGCGTGAATTGCCAACGCCGTTTTGGTTTGGATTTAATGCTTGATGATTTGGATTATAGATTGATTATTAACTACGGAATGGGAAAGTAATTAAGGAAATCTATCCTACGGGAATCCCAAACGCGGATTAAAATAATTACGTAATTAACTAAACGCGATTAAAATGCAACTACGTTTAAACAATACCCTAAAAATGCCTAATTTTACTTTTACTCTAAAAATATGATAAGAAAACTATTTTAGAATTAAAACTAATTTTTTTGGATTTTTCTTGATTTATTAAAAATTAAAAACTAATTTCAACTATTTAAATCTAATTTAAATTCTAAAAATTATAAAAATCAAAGAGAAAAATAAGGAAAAATTTTTTTTATGCTTTTTATATTTTTCTTAAACTATTAAAATTGAAAAATTATTTTTTGAACTTTTCTCAATTATTTTCAATAAAAGCTAATTAAAATTTATAAAATCTATTTAAATTGAGAAAATAGCAAATGATGACCAAAATTATGAAACTTTCAGAAAATTCTAAAATTATGATATGAATCTATGAAAATGATAAACCAACAAGTTATGTGTAAGATTAATGAGCTATAATGGAACCGCTAATTGATTAAGCTAGAAAATAAGCTAATAATCTAGATAAGCTACCAACAAGAACTACAAATTAAGTCTACCAAATTAAGCTACAAGCAACTAATAATCACTACCTAATCAAGCTTAAGGCTCGATTCAAACAAACAAACCAATCGCTTATTGGATCCAAACAAGGCGACTTAATCGCTTGAGCTTATCCAACTTAACCGATAAGCTCAACTAACAACTACTTATGCAATCTTATAAAGCACCGCCAACTACACTTGTACCAAAATCCAGACCTAAACTCTTTGAAATGAAGCTTGTGCAACAATCACAACAGCTTCACACTCAAGATAAACCGAGTGTGAACAGGCACTTACAAGCTAAATAGAAGCTTATTAGAAGTTTAAACCGACCAAATCAAGTTCACCAAAAGTGATTATCAATTAATGACCAGTTGAAGTTTTGATATCCAAATTTCCAAACTCTTAAACTCAATTATGACTCAAGAATGAATCACAAAGTTATGTTGAAAACCGCTTGATGATTGTCGATCAAAATACTTGACAACTTTGACCAAATTCAATTTTAATCCAATCTAATGACTAGATTATGATGTTATAACACTCAATATGATGACTAAAAGTTAGATCCAACAAATACAAACCAATTTGCAGCTATTGACTAACTGATTTTGACAGAATCAGATACTAGAGCAGGCTACAAAGAGATTTGACTTTGTGAGTTAAAACTGATCAAACCAATACTGCAAATGTCTATCAATTGACTACCTAAGCAAATACCAAACACTAACCACAGATCTAATAACCTCTACCACAAATATTAAGCTAAGCCAAACACTACTTATGCTACTGAGATAAGAGCAGATAACAGATTATGAGCAAACAAAACTAAGCAAACATCAAAAACCAATCAAACAGTAGCAAACATGAATAAAAAACAGATCAACACACAGATATGATGATCAAAACAGTAATGAGACTTACAAGTTATCCACAGCCACTATGGCTTGCACCTTGAAGATCTAGAACCACTAACCTACTTATACCCCTATCCTAATCAATCCAAATTTGATCCAAACCAAAATCAAGAACTAAACCAATCCAAACCGATCCAAACCAACAAACCGATCTCAAAGATCAGTAGCATCTCGCACTATTTGACTGTTTTAACTGTGATTTTGAGATTAAAACTGAAATAAGCTCACAAAAAGCTACTGAAGAGCTTAAATGAACTTATGAAACAATAAATCAGTACTGAATTAATTCAAACACTGATCTAAGGTTATTTTTGATTTTTTAATGATTTTTGTGATTTTTTTTGTATTTTTGAGATATTGAGAAGATAAGCTAAAACAGAAGATTATAAAACTGAAATAAGCTATAAAATAAGATAATAAGCAGTTTAAGGATAGTAGAAACTTAAAACAAACAACTGAAAGTGAAATGCAACTTTATATTAATAAGGTAAATGATTACAAAACGGATTACAAATTGATTTAAAACATTTGAAAAGCAATTAACTACTACAAATAACCTAGAGAGAAGTAAAAAAAATACAGGAAATGAGATACAATAAGTGAATGAATGGAAGGGTCTATTTATAATTGAGCTAGAGATCTTGGAAGCTTCACGAATCCATCCATTTGTGCTTCTTTGAGCTAATATACACCCTTGGATCAAAGATAACCGCTTCCCATCTCATCATAGCCTTTGGATCAAATCTGATGACAATGCACCACCAATAGTAGAGCGCCACGTGTCCAATATCACACGGATCAGTGAAGTGTCATTCCCTTTGTGTCAGGTGTGTCAGGTAAAGTACCAAAGTGCCCTTAATTGCTGTCAATTTGGATTAATTAACACGCGGGGTAATCTAGGGTTCATGTAATTCGGAAAGGGTAAAAGGGGGGGAAGGGTAAATGGGATTTTATATTTGTTCGACTTGGTTTAAAAAGGGTTGACCGGTTTTATTTACGGGTTGGCTTGGCTTTTGATAGAATAAGAACCGGTAGTATTATTTGGGCTCGTAATATTGAATTTGGGCGGAGGATTTAATGGATTGGACTTGGTTTTTATTTGTGATATAAGAGATAATTTAAGGACCAAATGTGTACACTTTGGATTTTCAAAGGACCAAAAGTGTAAATCTGGAAATCTTTCAAGGACCAATCATGTAAAGCTCTAATAATCCAAGGGTGCATTCTTGTAATTTTCTGAATCTTCAGGGATCAAAACTGTCAATAGCTCAAACTTGAGGGACTAAACTTGTATTTTCTTCAAACTTTGCTGAATCTTCACAAATCATTTTCTGATAATAATATCTTCCAAAATATGCAATTCCGACCTTTCAGCTCAGCTAAAACTCTCTCGATCTCTCGTGCTCGGATTTATATCTGATTTGAATCCTTTTTGCGTGTTTTTGCATATCCGTACCTGCACATATACAAACTCAAGAAAACCATAATTATGAGCAATAAACGGCTTTTCCTTAGTTGTTTTGGGTCAGTTTTAACAATGAAAAGATATGTGAATAAGCACATATCATGTCCTAGCATCAAGCGTTAGTTGGTCTAGAAATTCCTAGTCGTGTATTGTCTATTTTCTTAGTTTTTAGAGTCATGTATATCATAACTCTAGTTTTATTAAATGGAATTACATGCTACTTGTTATTTTTCCGAGCATATGATTACCTTGTATTCATATCTCATTTTGTGATAACATTACTTGTTATATCACCATTGTCAAATTAATCACCTACTACGAATCCTCGATCGCTTAGACGGATCCCTACTAGAGGAACCGTGGGATCCGTGAGACAAAAAGTTTTCTTTCTACTAACTTGAATCACATTTGCGTGGAATTGTGAATTATACTTGCTTTCTAATCTTTGTTTTGTAGTTATTCAATTTACACATGAAGACTTTGACATCCTAAAGCTGGGGAGCTTTATGTCAAAGCAATACATTGCAAATTACTTGCAATACTAGGTTTACATTTCGTGACATCCCGTGCATAATTGCAATCATCATGGGGAGCACATTCGCCACTTAGACGAAATCTTTGCAAACTTACTTGCAAACAAACTAGATTAGTATCACTTTCGACGCCTTACATAGGGATGGACTCGCAAGTGGGGAGTAAAGACGAGATCCGCTCGTTATTGTTTCTATTTTTTTTTTTTTCTTTCACATTTTTTTCTTAAAAAAAAAAAAAAAAAAAAAAAAAAAACAATGTGTTGCTTTCCTTCAAACACTTTTTGTTTCGACAAAAGGGGAGAAGAAAGTAAAATCTACAATTAAACTTTACTTAATTTTAGCTTTTCCTTAAAATAATTTTATGTTTTGTCATCAACAAAAGGGGAGATTGTTAATACAAATAAGCCAGTAAAAACGCTTATTTATATTTAACGATCTTCTAATGTTTTGTCGATAACAAACGTAAAATCATATTAACGAAACAAATAAAATACGTAAATGGTTGAACTAATAGTTTCTAACTTATTCACATTTTCACACAAAACACTAAAACAAGTATAAGTGATTTTATGATTTAAGTAATACATATGTACAACAACTAGTGTTTACATATTTGATAAAATATACACATAACTAGTATGTAGTATATTGGGTAATATAAATGGTAGAAACTTAAGTATCACAACCCATTGGGCAAATACATTGAATGTAGTGGGTATAACCCAAAGCCCATAACCCATGGATCTTGACCCATAACCCATTGCATGACATCATGCTTATATCATACATGGATGATATCCATAACCCATGGACCAACCCATACCCAAGTGACCAAGTGCATTGCACTCAAAGATACATTGTATCTAGCCAAAGATCCATGGTTCAATCCATGACCCATGACCCATAACCAAAATACCCATGGGTAAAGGAGCGTCCCACGGATCCCTAGCTTGACGCTAGACGGATCCTCGTGGAAGGGATCCGTGGATCCGGGGAATAGTAGGATTTTTCTCTATAAATAGTGAGTCATTTCTTCATTATTTCTCACCCCTTCAACACGTTTCCCCGAGTTAAATTCACTAACCTTAGATCCAAGAGATCTATGTTTGTAGTTTTGTTTTGTGTGATCTTTAGGTTCCTCTTAAAGGCAAGATCACCACCTTTGAAGTCGAACAAGCTCAAGTCCATGAGTTGCAAGCTTCCTCATCATCAAGGCCATCAAGTCTTCTTGTTGATGATTCCTTTCTTTCTTCAAAGAAGTGTAGTGTTGAAGACATTAGTGAAAGGTGTCTCAGTGTCAAGACGAAGATATTAGTGAAGAGTATCTATCGCCTATGGCATAAACACTTATGGTAGGTCCTTAGAAGTCAAGACAAGAAGCATTAGTGAAAGGTGCTTTGAAGTCAAGACTTGAAGCATTAGTGAAAGGTGCTTAGAAGTGAAGACACAAGACATTAGTGAAAGGTGTCTTGTAGATCTAGTCAAAGGCATTAGCGAAAGGTGCCTTAGATGTACATTCGATATGGTGTGTTTCGATGTACTAGATAGACTAGCATTAGATCCAAGGATATTGATGTCCTTGATGATGTTGTAAAGGAGTAGATCTCCTTTGGGATTAGTCGTTGGTGTAGTGTGGTAGTAGTTCCTCCATTGCAATGGAACTAGGTGCTTAGCCTAGTACCTAATAAAGGGTAGGTGACGTTGTGAAGGTGTAGTTCACCTTGGTGTGAAAGAACTAGGTACTTAGCCTAGTACCTTATAAAGGGTAGGCGACGTTGTGTAAGTTTGGTTCACCTTGGAGTGAAAGAACCCGTGGTTAGCCTAGCACCGTAAAAAAGGGTAGGCGACGTTGTGAAGTCTTCTCCGCTATAAGGAGATTGGTGTAGTGTTTACGAACCTCGAGTAGGTGACTCTGGAGTGGAGTAGGCAAGGAAGGCGCCCTTGTAGCCGAACCACTATAAATACTGCTATGGTTTTGTGCTTTACTCTTATCTTTTAATTACATATCTTTATATGCTTGTTTATCAACATCCAACACACACAACCAAATAGATTGACATAAGTCGATCTAAATAGTTTAAAAGGAAGTTTTAATTGGTAAAACTATTCAACCCCCCTTCTAGTTTTCCACAGAAGGTAATTAATCCCAACTTACATGATCCTTCCCAAATTAGACATAGTTGATTAAGCTATGTATAATTAAGGATTAATGATGTAACGCCGGATTAATAATTAAGTTATTTTGGTTATAGTTGGGTTTTTATTTTTGTAAACCAGATTCTCTATAACCTTAGGCTCGATACTAATCACACACCGCTAAAGCGGAAACACGAGGTGTAATTGGAAAGGAACACAAGTATAAGATAATAGAACATACCAACATTTAAGATTTAAAGGAAAGAGTACAACATTACAATAAATGTTAAGCCGACACTGGCAATTAAAATATAAAGTTTAATTCCCAAAAGATTGCGTTTTAATACATAATGATTAATAGTGACATGTGAAAACTTCATTATGCAAAGACCTTGAAGAAAAGCTTACTGACGATCACCTGAAATGCATGAGAGAAAATGGGTCAACTATAAAAATAGTTGGTGAGTACACATGTTTTATATAATATGAAAACTTTTAATAGAGAGTATAAGTTTTTGGTCTTTGAGAATAGTCTACAAGGAAAAGGCGTTGTCAATCAATTCAGTTGCAAGTCCTGCCCATACAAGACTTGTAACCTATGTGTTCACAACCCATTGCATAAAAGTAGTATGTCTAGTAGTCAAACACACGTTGTCATAATAGTTCACAATATAGCACCACGTATATAATAATGTATGCCAGAAAAAGCCCCTAAAATAAATAATATGCGTCCCGTGACATAGTGAACGAAAGGTTGGACAACCTCTAATAGCGCTATCCATACTACCTACTGATAGGAGACTAATAATGTGAATGTACGAACAGTACATCATACATATATTATATACAATTAAGAACGCTCCGAACATGGGACACTTTGCACGCTCCACAAATAAGGCCAGACTTTAGGTCAAGAATTCTCCATCGAAACGGCGAGACTTTGCACGCTCCACCCATAAGGAGAGACTTTAGGTCAAGAACGCTCCACCGATACAGCGAGACTTTTAGGTCATAGTACGTACGGTTCATTAAATACAAAACAAGTCATAAGTTCGTAATTAAGTTCAAGAGTTTAAATCAAGTTCAAAAATTCAAGTTAAAAAAGTTAATAAAATAGTATTCAATTTAGTTCAAATGTAATTCATGCATTCCACCCCAAAATATAGTTAATACGGTAAAAAGAGGATTGTGAATACTCACCTCAAGTAAGTGTGCACAGGAAATGATGCGCGATACACTAGCCACAACCTAAAGTAATAATGTGTTTTAGGTAATGCAATAATATCGTGTATGCAATTTGTGAAAGTTATATCACCCCTACATGTTTGTTTGTAAACTTGGTTATAAAATATAACGTTACTTAATATTTCTTAGCGATAGCCAAAATATAATATTTTTGGACTTTTAGTAAGTACGTATTGTAACTACGATATGAAAGATTCGATAATATATATATTTTGAAAAGTTTCCGACTCGACCAAAATATATACATAAAACGCTACTCCGTTTGTTTAATCCGTTTATCCTGAAACGATCGTTAAAACCTCCAAAAATGACATTTAAGATTACTGATAGCTTTTGGAAAAAAAAATTGTGAATAGTGTTTTATATAGTTTTCGACCAAAAACTAAAAGTGTCAAAACTCCCTCGTTTTAACTCCGTTTTCAATGTTCTACCTATCATCGCAAAGGTATTTAAGTATACTACAACATTTTCCTGCTTTGAGGACTCGGTTTATCTTTAAAGCTCAGTTTACCGTGATAAAAATCGGACAACTTACTATTTAATTTTCTAAAATAGTTATCGATTATATATTTTGAAAACTCGTATCTTATTCGTTACAAACTGCTTTTAATCCATTTCAAACGCACCACGCTTTCATTTTAAAATCTATTTTCCATTTCTTTGATTAAAACTTGTAAATATAATTTGATTTTCCAAAAATTAGAAATTTCTCAGTGCTTCCGCGCATATTTTAAAATATCCATTTTTCTTAAATTAAAAACCCTTAAATCAACTCCAAATCTATCCTAACTCTTCCACCAATTTCTCAACAACAAATATAGTTCCAAAATAAACAATATGACATAATAAAAATATAGATCTAGCTAAAAATCTAGTAATAATAATTTTAGATTATATAAACACTTTTATAACAATAGATTATATAAATCAAAGTAAAATGTTTTAAGAATTGTTTGTACTCATTTTTCCTCATCCAGTAATTTTATAAAACATAAAATAACTTGATTTCATCAAAAATTTGATAAATATATTTATGGGTGATATATTGATTTAATGAGTTTAAATAACTATATAAACTCTAAAAATGCATAAGTGAATGATATAAATATGAAAAACACTTATGAAAAAGTATAAAAATTATTTTTATACTTACTTGATAATAGTGGATAAATGATGAGAACAAGAACGAATAAACCATAACGATACTCCAAAACCCGATAATACTAATTTATTAACCCGAATATACACTTATAAACACTTGAAATGATCAAAAAATTCTTCTTCTTCTTTTTATGTAGGTCGAACCTCAAGAGCTGTAGAGAGTTTATGTAAAGTTTTGTGATAAAATGAGAAGTAGTAGCTAGTTGTGTGTGTGTATATATATATATATACTAGTTAAAGCTACCGATGGGCGGCATGACTTATAATTATCGCTTTAAAAAATAAGTTAACGAAAAATAAGATATAAATGTACCAAATTTTTATGGAATGTGTTAAGAACTAAAAGAAACAAATGCTATCGAATACGAGAGAAAAGAAGTTTCAAGTGGTACGCAAGAACAAAGTATCAAAGTATAGCCCCGTTCGATGTGCGAGAAAGCCTTATAAATATCGTTAAAAAAACTTAAGTTAGCAAAAAATAAGTTATCGGTATAACTAACATTCGAATGAGGCTTTCCAGGATGTGCATGTCCAACTATCTGAACGGGAACCATCCGTTTTGGTACTTATTACGTTCCCTTTGTTCTTCTGGTTCAAGCTTTAATGTGATGTTTTTAGTCTGTGCATTCAGACACATTTGTTATTACAGAGTCATAAATTAAAAAACAAAAAAAGGTAATTATAGGTCACTCTGTCCATTTTGACACCCATTTATCCGTATTTACCAATTAACTTACCCGCCCATTTTCAAACATCTAAGTATTCCTTAAGGTAAAGAAAAGAGTAATTATATAATGATTGCCTTTTTTAAGTAATATAAGCTTTTGTTATACGGACTCTTCATATGAAATAAGAACACAAGATCACAACATTAAAATTATCACAAAATATCAATGGATGTTGAGGGCTATAAAAGAATTATCTCGTTAGGTTTGACTTGTGGAACACCCAACTTTTCGAGTACTCGTATTTTCCAAATGCATATTCTATATTTCTATGTCATATACTGATTATCATATCAAAAGCAAACGTATTACTTCATCTCGAATACCAGAAGAATACGAAAAATTTACCTATAAACATGATGCCAATTATTTAACTACGTTTCATTCTATTTTATGTACTCTATGTTAGCAATTGTGTCTCTACAGTAAGATATATATTTAATCACAATCTATAAATTCATAGGGATAAACATAAGCTTTTTGTATAGGCAACACAATGTCTCTTTGAAGCACACATGGAAAACTCATATATAAGTATACTATTATGTCAAAAACTTACTCAAATAGTCAAATATATTAGCTGGTTTTGCTAATAAGTATAATTATGATGTAAAACTTATTATTAAGTCAAGACACCATATGTCAAATGATTATCAAGATAAGAACTTTTAAATTTCATTATTTATTCCTTCAATGCTCAAACACCCCCATTCCTACTTTCACTTGTTTACCAAAAAACCACAGTGGAAGCATGTATGTTCTTTGGTTCTATAATCTAATCGATTTACATTTATAAAGATAATCATCAACAGCTTCAAATATACCTTGTGACCAATTAGGCTTAAATATTATAACAATTGCAAAGAAGATGATAAATGCGCCAGGGCTGTAATGTTACCAATTTACCCCGCCATGCCTGCGAACACACTGAGAAGTTGAGGGAGTACGAAGTCACCTGATCTTAGAATGTTTATGCCCAGGAAATAAAGTGCTAGAGGTTAGGCCCAAATCTATCTCAAGCAACATTCTCAGTGATTTGATGACGGTGCATAACAATAATATTTACACTAATAATAAGCATACAAACCTTTAATGACTTAAATAAGTAGATTTCCATTAGCCTCGGTCTGCTATTACACATGATGCAATTGCTGTTTACAAACCATTGTGACATATTACTAAAAAAATAGGTCCATCTTTGTGACAACTCGCACTTTTCCAAAGATTCATCTTCAAGATATTACATATGTTTTTCATATACGAACTTCCCTGAACTCATTTGTCGATAAAACAAGAAAGTTATCTCACAAAAGTGAAAATTAGACACAACACGTGCTGGCACAACCGTCAAAGAATTAATTTTTATATTAAATGCGAGAAATTAGTCGTGTAAACACTCATTTTGATTGGAAAAACCACTCTGAACGCGATGGCGCAAGTTTCGTAATTTTTCGAGTCCGTTTACTCATCCAAATGAGCCCCGAATCACTAATTTGTGAAAGATTGCACAAATTACACTTCTGGTCCTTCTGATTTACTTCTATCCACCCCTCAATCTTTTGGGTAATTACAAACTAGTCCTTGTGCACCTATAAAAAGAAAAAGCTATCAAAGCTTAGGGTTTGATAACCCACCCCCTCCTCTCAACTTCCGGCGCCGACACCCTCATTTCCGGCCATATTCCGGCCGACGCTGGTCTCACCACCGTTTTGCCGCCGCTATCACTTGAAGACCCAGGTTGTATTTTTTTACTACGAGTGTAGACCAAAGGTTCGCGATTGGGGTTTGTTAATATTTGTTTGTTGGGTTCGAGCTCGCTACCACCACGGTAACAACCACCACACCGCCGTCAACATCTCCTCCATCTCACTCTCGTTCATATCTCGTTTTCGATTTGGTAAATCGTAAAACCCAGTTCATATATATATGATATTTTGTTTTGAAACCGATTACAAATTGCTGTTTAACATTTTTCGTGGAATGTAATATATATTAACTTCAGTTTTTGGTTTAGTTCATGTCGATAATATTTTGTTAAAAATGGATTAAAACAACTTTGGTACATGTTTCGTGTGGCAATGAAAAACTATTCAAAGAAATGTTGCTTGTCGTCGCTTTGTATATGGATCGCTTTAGAACTGTAAGGGTCGAGTTATGCTTGAGCTCAGAGAGTTGGGATTTTCTATTGTCGACCTTGGTCTCGCTTTGAGTCAAATTTTCCGTGTGGTGATAATTGTGGTAAAGTGTTTGTGTTGTCTGGTGTTGTAAACGGGTGGGATTTGGACCCCGTACGGGTCGGGTCAGACCCACCATGGCCTCGAGTAGACTTGAGTCTGATCATCCTTGTTACAAGTAAATTTTGATGTTGTAGTTTTGAGTTGGAAACGAATTTGTTTAAAACCCGTTTAAGGTTTCTAGTTGAGACCCAACATGGCCTCATGTCGGTTTGTACAGATTTAATTGTCATGGATACAAAACAGTTAAAACGAGTCTAGTGTTTCTGTGGATAGTGAAATTAGTTAAAAACATGTTTGGGAATTAGTGTCGTGTGGAAAGAAATTGTTTTGAAGGTGTTCATTGTAGTTGGTATGAAGCGGTGGGGTCGACCGGTCATTGTCTCTGTTCTATTCTAGTTAGGTGTGGCTACAAACCCGTAAATGCTAACCGGTAAATGATACTTGGAAATTCTTGTCTAAACTTCAAAAGTCGGATATATTAAGGTTTTGAATTGGAATTGTTGTGATTGGTTTAATGGGATAAACGAATGCGATACCTTGTGTATTATTATTGTGATTATAAGTTGTACAACGACCTATTGGTGAATTTGAAAGTGTTGTGTTCAAGTAGTCTTAAATCGGTTAAAGTGTTAAAATGGTGTTTGAGTTTTGTCTAAATAGGCTAATAAGCCCACACAATTAAATTGGAGTGCGTTTGTTAATTAACAAGGTGCTATGAATTGTGATAGTGAGATTTAAACATGTATTAATAATTTTGGTTAGCAAACATTTGGCTAATGCGGTCTATTGGGTTGGTTATTATTGGATCATTGGAACGTTTCGGGCATTCGAAATTTTGATTTGGAATTGAATACGGATTTTGATTTGGATTGGTCATTAATTGAACAATGGATGTTTATTGAACATTCGACAAATTGGACTTATTGGACTTGGAAATGAATACAATATATTGGACTCACTATGAATTTAATATATTTGATTTGCAACGATCAATAAGGAAAAATTGTCTAATAATCAATGAATACTCGTTATAAGTTTTCTATCAAATTGTCGGGAAATATTATTTGAGAAAATTGATTTTATTAAGGTCACGATGACTTGGGAATGTTGTATAAATGGACGCGTCATGCCGATATTGTTTAAGAGATAAAACCTTTATTTTTTGAATTCCAAGTTCAAATTTATCATTGATATTAAACATGTTTGTGCAAACTAGTTGGGATTAAGGGTAAATACCGAAACTACTAATGTACTTAATTCTTGAAGTAATTATGTGTCGCTATTGACTTAGCATCTTTCTGGTCATTGTCTACTCGAGTTGAGTATTGGTCAATTCTTATTGGCTATTCCTTTTAGCATATTGAGATATATATTATGCCATAGTGTAAGTTCCGTTTGGCGTGAGTTGTATGTTGAGTCTAAGTTTTCTTACCACCACACGAAACATTAAAACTAAACTTTTGAGATATTGATACTGGATTTTTGGAAATCTTTGATACAAGTATTTCACAAAAACTAAGACACATTGTCTTTCGAAAATTCATTTGCTTTGCTTGATTTATTCTGAGATAGCAAATTGCTATTAGGTTGTGCCGATGTAGTACCGTTGTGCTTGTACCCTTTGGATATCGTTGTGCTTTTCTTGTGAGATGTTGTGCTTTGCTCATCGATGCCGCCAGATTCTTTATGCTGTTTCAGATCGAGGTGAGTTCATGGCCCTACTTTTACTTGCTTTTAAACTGCTTTGGGGAGAATACATGCTCATTTTTATTAAATGCAAATGCTTGATATATTTGAATAGGCTGTTATTAATTGGTTTGATGAAATGCGTGATTTGATTTAAATATGTTTTTATGTGGACACAAGTGCTTGAAAACTGTTTTGATTGGACCTGGAAATGTTTTGTAAGCTATTACTTGCTAGGTTAAGGTTAGAAACCCAAGCGTTGTTATGAATTGTTACATCCTCGGCTCGTGATGGTGCGAATGTTATGGATATATCTATTGAATGGCCACCCGTCCGACCAACATGGCTCATGGGACGATAACATGTCGATTGTTTGTGTGCTATCTAGCGCTGGTTTTATGACGAATAGTTAAGCTTGCGTGACACTATATTCGTTGTAGTGTTTGATTTTATATGGTCCAAGTGGTTGTTTATGAACTATTTTATGGATAAATGTTTTGATACTATGAATTAGGGTGGTATGCCTTGATTAAATTTGACTTGTTTATGAGAAATGATTTGCACTTGAAAACCTTGTGGTCCACTTTACTATTTTTGCTAAGGTAAACTTTTCTTTCGCGACATTGTGGGCGCCACAATGATCGAAAGACTCTTTTGAACGCGCTATACTTTTATGCGAACCTATGAACTCACCAACCTCGTGTTGACACTTTTAGCATGTATTCTTAGGTATTGAGGCGATTGTTTACTTTTGGAGGCGCTTGGGCAATGGCATGGCATGGTCATAGACGACTCTGATATTTGTATTTGGGGACCGCTTATTTATTATGGGCCTATTTTCATATTAAATTTTATTGTAAATATTGATTTTATTAAAGAAATGAGTTTTCTTAAGAAAAACCTTTTATTCTATGCTTGGGTTGTGATACCGATTAGTAGCACCCAAAACTTGTATGCTTCCGCTAAAACCTGATTTTGTTTTGGGGGTGTTACAGATTGGTATCAAAGCCTAGGTTATAGAGAACTGGGTAAATTTTCAAAACCTAGACTATAACCACTTATATGAAAATTTAACCCTATGACCGACACGTGCCTGCCTTCCAAGCTGATGCCTCACTTGTGACTTTGATTGCTAATATATTCGATGAGATGTGTGCTTTACTATTGGATGAGTATATCCATTTATCTTTCACTATTTGTTATAAGTATCTTCGACATACTTATGTTTACTCATCGATCTCTGTTGTAGCGCCATGCCTCTTTCCTACACAATCTCATCACTCGTCCTTGCGTGTGGACACTTGTTTTAATCTTTGAAAATGGATTTGGAAAGTGAAAGACATGAGGCTAGAGTAACTAAGTCAAGTATATCAAAATTCATTGAACCTCGGTGAATATAGATGATAAGGTTTTAAAAGGTACCATTTTGAGGGTCGTTAAGTCCTTATTTGATCACTTTTGTATCCGTTATTGCTTAATATCGCCTTTTCACTTTTAGGTCTCTTGAAGGCAAAATGTTGGAATGGCACTTATTTGGACGAAAAGGCGAATATATGAAGAAAATGGCCAAAGTCAAAATCGAGACACTCACGCTGTTTAAACTAGAAGGCGACGGCCAAAGTGTTAATGGCGACGCCGTCCCAAAATTATTGTGACGATCCGTAACCCAAAACTCAGATTTTCAAGTGACGACGCCTAGTTGTGAAAGAGTAGGCCGTCGCTACTCGCACGGCCTAGATGCAATCCGACGACGCCGAAGTCAAGAGGACGGCCACGGACATAAGGTGACGCCGCCGCAAGGTTAACGGCCAAGACGAAACCCTAATGAGTGGCGACACGACGGCGCCACTAAACATAAGTGACGCCGCCGCAATTGTAATCTTATATATAGAATCCAAATTTTCGCCTTTGTGTGGCGAGTCTTGGAGTAAAACCTAAAACCGAACCTAAGGTGTCTTGTACAAGATTTTAGGGTTTTAAACCCTATCTTACATCAAGATAAGTCTTTACTTCATTAATTCAATTATGTCTTTGATTATTTGTGTGTATGCTTGCATGTTCTCCATGTCCGCTAATTTATTTGTATGTTTGCTTAGAAGTATGAAACTTAATTATTGAATATTGATTGGTTGTTTCTTATCTTAGTTGATTAATGATCTAGTAATGCGATAGATCATTCGTTGTGTACTTAATGCTTGATTCATCTTTGTGAACCTTAGAATATAATTACCGAGTAGTTGTAGGCTAAACCATCCAAAGAGCGCCTTAGAGTAGGAGTTTATCATCCCTAGTGGGTTTGTAGACTAGACCCTTTGGTAAGTTCAAAGAGTTGGGAGAAACGCATACCCTACAACTTTAGACACACAACGCAACTAGGAATAAGACGTGACACTCAACCATCAATAGGAGATAATTAAGGAGTAACACAAACTAAGTAAACACATCTTTAAACTATCATACGAGCACACATTAATTAGACATAGACTCCCACAACCGTAGTTTAGATAATTAGATAATAGTAGAGTAATCGGTAGAAATACAAACCCCCCCAAATCCAATACCCGAGATTCGTACCTTTCCATTTCATAAAACATAAAAAGATAAAAAATAATCTTCCTCAACCTTAACCTTAGCGTAGTAACTCCTTACTAGCATTCCTATTCCCCTAGAGAACGATATCAATACCCGTGGCTTACCCTAATTACTACACTACAACGATTAGGTTCACTGCCTAGGGTGTTATAAAACTTGCTCGAAGAAAAGGAAGTTTCCTTGACCCCGAACGACGCGTGTAGCGTTATCAATAGACTAATCACCTATCAAGTGAGATTTTTTAGGCTTGATTTCTATCTCGTTTAGGTCTACTCACAAGATTCCTATCAAGTGAGATTTTTTTTTCTTTTTATTAGCTTCCTTGTAGTCTATCCCCCTTCTTTGTGCCTTTGTTCGTAAAACTTGTCCATTGACTCTTCCGTTCACCATTATGGAGAACGCGAATCCACTATATTCGCGATTAGGTTTTTTCATAAGAAATTATGATATTACTAAAGCGGATTATTCAAGATGGTGGGAAGAAAGTAACCAAGTCCATAAACCTTTTGAGGGTTTCACCATTCCATCAAGCCCACAAAACACCTCATCTAGTGAAACCTATGCTCAGATGAGCCTTTACCTAGGATAGACTTTTGAACAACCTCCATGTTTAGAAACTATTGTTAGTAAGGCCCTTAGAGAACCGACCAAATTTGTGAAAATATTATGGAAAGCAACCAAGCTTTAAACCATAAGTTGGATCAATTACTAAGTTTGGTTTCATCACGACCTAAGGAAATAGCAAATGATGAGCATATAGATGATGTAGATGTGATTGAGGATAAGGTGAAAAGTCTAGACCCACAAGGTATCCCACAAGTTCCACCATCATTTAAGGCATACACACCGCACGTGACTTACCCTAAGTAGTAGAAGAGACTTTAGGAATCCCAATGGAGGTAGAACATTTGAACCAAACGAATCGGAGAATATAGGTTTGAATACTTGTAGTCTCGCCTTACTCTTAGTTCTAGGGAATTTCATAGTGTTAATGAACCGAACCTCAATCTTTACTTCCATCCTTAAATAAACGAGGAACCGACCCACCCATCAACCAATTTAGTCCGGTAGTTTTAGGATGAAGGAAGCCATTCACACACCCGCTTCACCTCACGTGGCATATTTCCACCCTAAGGGTGTGTATCGCTACTATCACACGCACTTAAGCTTAAGTGTAGGGAAAACCTCCCTTTATCCGTTAAATAAGGGTAGAGTCGCTCGTGACTCGAACAAAACAAGCGCTTCGGGAGGCAACCCATGTGTATTTGTTTTTATTTTTATTTGTGTGTCGATATCTTTTATTGATTGTTTATTCTCATGTTTGAATTTGTAAAATGCTTTATTTTATTTTTAACCTCGCCTTAATTGCATATAAAGGTATTTTACATAAGGGATAAGTGTAGGAGGATTACACACGTTTTCAAAAGAAACGTAAACATGAGAATAACAATTAAATAAAAGACATTTATGTTTGTTTGTTTGAGTCAAATGCTTGTATCGAGTCATAATGGATGTTTTTGCGTAAATTTTTCCAGATTCTAAAGATGTAAATTTTCCGTAATTTTTTCGTAAAATCGCGCACCGCTTTTTGTCGATAACCGATGGCGTCAGATTGCAACCGACGCGCCGAAGGAGTAAAACATCCGATTACTTTTTCTCGCTTTTCGTGCTACTTATAAATTTTTGGAATTTTTCGTGTCTTAATTTTCTAGAAAATCGCAAACATCCATTCCACAAGCATTATATCTTATTTAAGTCCGAATTACATCTTGTTGTGATTTTTCTTGGTTCGGTTTGATGCGTTGGGTTGTTTGTTTTCTTCAAGTGTGCGTGTTTAATTTATCAAGAAGAAGTTACATAAGATTGAGGAGCTTTTCACGCATAAATTCTTCTTGAAATGATTTAACCACTACTTCACACACGGATCCTACCGAGCTAATCGGGGAGTACTAGTTTTTTCGTTTTAATTACCTTCCAATTATCATAACTTTGATATTTTCGGGAACATTGGGACAATGTTCAGTTTAAGTGTAGGAGGGAAAATAAACGGAACTTTGAAACTATGCTTATCCTTGATTATTTGCTTTGTCCAATTGTGATTGTGTAATAAACCATGAGAAAATGTCGGTTAGGGTAATTTTGGCAACAAATTTAAAATTTTCATGACATATAGGAGTGGGCCATTAGTCTTAACAAAAGCGCCTCATGGATAGGAAGTTATATGACTAGCACAAAACCCTTTACCACCAAAATTCCACCAAATGCGAGGATCGCCTTAGATTAGTAGGAATTAAAGCATTCATCTTTAATGCTTAGAGTGTGAACCGTAGTATATTAGATTCTAGAACTTGTTTTGTGATGCATTCCGAGATCGCAAGTGAGGCTACACTTGTGTAGTTAGGAATAACTAAATGATAAGAGGCATTAGGATAACCCTTGTTTGATACCGTAATATAATTACTTCTTCCACATCGGTTGAGTAATTCCCCACACCCTTTGCGTTGTACTCATCTTTAGTACACGATACCCTAGTTAACCCCTCGAGCCTATCCTTTTCGCGGTTCTCGTAATGTTTGGTTTTTCCGAATATCAATGAAGAGCATTGTTTACACCCCACCCCAAATATACACCCAAATCGCCTTTAGCCTACCCTTTATGCACTCACTTTTAGTGCATTATTGTTATCACCCCAAACCCTTAGTTCAATTATCTAGTTGCTTGCATAAGTTGCTAAGTCGAGTCATATCCTTTGTATACGCTTTGGGATGATTGGGATTCATGGGAAAAGTTAAAGTTTATGAAATGACGGAAGGGAACGTTAAATTCAAATTTCCTTTGTTTGCATAATAATGTACCCCAAGTGTTTTGATCTTTTCAATTCGGGTCAAATTAGTGTTAGAGTAATAAAACTCAAGTGTAGGGATATGCCTATAAACCCTATTATTTTGATGTTACCATAGAGGATGGTAGAGTAAAAGTGTATGAATGAAAAAAAAAAAAAAAAAAATCGAAAAAAAAGAAAAGAGAAAAGAATAAAATAGTGAAAAAAAAAAAAAAAAAAAAAAAAAAAAAACGTCGCCATCCTACATCTATCCTTTTAATTTTTGTTTGTTTATTTCATTATCTAGAGTTTAGAGTGTCGAGTCTTGGCTTAGCAACGCCATTCTTCATATGCGCTAACATAAAGATTTTGACTTTGCACCACTAAATAGCCTATCCCACCAAACCCTTGTTTCCTACCGTAAGCCTAACATTACAACCCTTTAAAAGACCTCTTTGATAGTCTTTCCTAGGTGCTTACGCCAAAGCGATGGAGGTTTGATCTATTCTCAAGCCTATGGTAATCTATGTACTAGGACCGTTAATGAGTGTTTATCTTCCATTTCCTATTTGTTATATTTCATATATACACCCAAGAGAGATGCGAGTATCCAAACACCCCATGTGAGATGCTAGTATGTAATTTCCGTGCTTGTTATGACTTTTATGGGCTTATATGTGTTGTGGACCGCTTTGAATTAATGCTTTATGACCCCTAACTTATAAATTAATTATTAAAAGCACATTTGCTCGAGGACAAGCAAATAACAAGTGTAGGGATATTTGATAAGGTTTTAAAAGGTACCATTTTGAGGGTCGTTTAAGTCCTTATTTGATCACTTTGTATCCGTTATTGCTTAATATCGCTCCTTTTCACTTTTAGGTCTCTTGAAGGCAAAATGTCGGAATGGCACTTATTTGGACGAAAAGACGCGAATATATGAAGAAAATGGCCAAAGTCAAAATCGAGACACTCACGATTGTCGAAATTAGAAGGCGACGGCAAAAGTTAATGGCGACGCCGTCCCAAAATTATTGTGACGATCCGTAACCCAAAACTCAGATTTTCAAGTGACGACGCCTAGTTGTGAAAGAGTAGGCCGTCGCTACTCGCACGGCCTAGATGCAATCCGCACGACGCCGAAAGTCAAGAGGACGGCGCCACGGACATAAGGTGACGCCGCCGCAAGGTTAACGTGGCCAAGACGAAACCCTAATGACGGTGACACGACGGCCACTAAACATAAGGTGACGCCGCCGTAATTGTAATCTTATATATAGAATCCAATTTTTCGGTCTTTGTGTGGAGAGTCTTTGGAGTAAAACCTAAAACCGAACCTAAGGTGTCTTGTACAAGATTTTAGGGTTTTAAACCCTATCTTACATCAAGATAAGTCTTTACTTCATTAATTCAATTATGTCTTTGATTATTTGTGTGTATGCTTGCATGTTCTCCATGTCCGCTAATTTATTTGTGTGTTTGCTTAGGAAGTATGAAACTTAATTATTGAATATTGATTGGTTGTTTCTTATCTTAGTTGATTAATGATCTAGTAATGCGATAGATCATTCGTTGTGTACTTAATGCTTGATTCATCTTTGTGAACCTTAGAATATAATTACCGAGTAGTTGTAGGCTAAACCATCCAAAGAGCGCCTTTAGAGTAGGAGTTTATCATCCCAGTGGGTTTGTAGACGAGACCCTTTGGTAAGTTCAAAGAGTTGGGAGAAACGATACCCTACAACTTTAGACACACAACGCAACTAGGAATAAGACGTGACACTCAACCATCAATAGGAGATAATTAAGGAGTAACACAAACTAAGTAAACACATCTTTAAACTATCATACGAGCACACATTAATTAGACATAGACTCCCACAACCGTAGTTTAGATAATTAGATAATAGTAGAGTAATCGGTAGAAATACAAACCCCCCAAATCCAATACCCGAGATTCAGACCTTTCCATTTCATAAAACATAAAAAGATAAAAATAATCTTCCTCAACCTTAACCTTAGCGTAGTAACTCCTTACTAGCATTCCTATTCCCCAGAGAACGATATCAATACCCGTGGCTTACCCTAATTACTACACTACAACGATTAGGTTCATCGCCTAGGGTGTTATAAAACTTGCTCGAAGAAAAGGAAGTTTCCTTGACCCCGAACGACGCGTGTAGCGTTATCAATAGACTAATCACCTATATTCAACCAGGGACAGTGGGACATAGCCTGATCACCTATGTCCGACTAAGAGGTGAATTTTGCGATACTTGGAGTAGTTATAATAGAATTATGTCCGGTTGGATTTTGGTTTGATTTCGGGAAATGGAAAAGTTTTGGTGTGTGTATACGAGCATGAAATTTTGTAAAAGCTTCTCTTCACACATAACACAACCGGCATCACAAATTCTTGTTTATCGCGATATCCTTCCTTGTTATGATTCTCTATTCGTCGCCTAATTATTATTTGACTTCGGATTATTTTGGAATCGTTGGAACCTGAAGACCTTGTTTTGCATCGGTCATGTTAGGAATTGAAATTCCATAGTGAAGTGTCGGTTACCCCAAATATAATCTAGCATAAGATAGCTCAGACATATCGTTATTTACGTTATTCAAGAGTTAATTAGTTAGTTATTAGCGTAGTTTAGTTTAGAGCAACACCGTGGAGGAAGGACGAGTCTTTACCCACCGTGATGCCTCGATCCACATCCAAGGAGGACGTTTAGTATGTAATTATAAATACCTCTACCTCCCAAGGTGAGGTCGGACCTTCACCAATCTAACCTTCTTTCTTTTGTTCACTTTCTCTCTAGAAAGGCTCCCATTCTACTTTATCTCTCTAAACTCTCTTGTATAATTCGACCCATATATTGTTATGTGATGTGTTTATGAAATCCAATATCTAACAAATGGTATCAAGAGCCATGGTTTGATCATCTCTCTTACATGTTCTTGGATTTCTAGTGGTTTTTATAAGGTTTTTGGGTTTGAATGAGTTTAGAGTAGTTTGCATCATTTGGATCATTTCTAGTGTTAAAGTTTGGATTTTGATTGTACTTTTGTGTTTAGAATCATTATAAGTCTTTACGTTTTGATTTGGAAGGCTTGAATCATTGTGGTTGGATTACTTTTGGATTAAAAAGTGGCATTTTGTTTGTGTTAAAGGAAGCGACTTGTCTCTCGGTAAAGTGTTTCAAACGAGCGATTTGTCTCTTGTTGGAAGCGATTTATGTCGGTTAAGAATTTCTTATTTAAGCGATTTGTCCGGTTAGTGGTTGTACTTGTGCGATTTATGCGGAGAAGTGATTTGTCACTTTAAGCGACTTGTTTATTTAAGCGAGTTGTTAGTTTAAGCAATTTGTCTTGCTTAGCGATTTGTTATCGCAGCGATGCGATTTGTCATCTCGTGCAATTTGTCAACTTAAGCGATTTGTTATCGCACGATTTGTGGTATGCTTTGAGAAAAGTGCGGTTTGACCATTTCATCGCATGCTTTTGTCGACTTTTCCCAACAAAACTTCAAACACCATAACTTTTGAACCGTAACTCCATTTTTAGCGTTCTACCCATCAAATGACCGTGAGAACGAGGAGAATGGCATGCCAAATAGGCTAAAGTTTATTCGGTCAACCTCGAGGCTTAAATCCGCTCCGAACAGAAGTTATTAAGGTTTTAAGTTTTAGACCTAAAATTCTCCGTAAAATCGCGCAACAACCAATCTAAATCTCAACCAAACAACATCTCAACTAATCCAACAACCAATCATAAGTCCTAACACACAATTGTCTATCATTGTATCGATTCATCACCATCCTAACCCGTTCTATTGGTCATTGCTTAACGGTTTCTTCTTGATTTTGTAAAATCCCGCGAAAGATTCAATTTCTCGGTTTAAATCACAGACTTGTAAAATCCCGTGTACACAGCAACATCATGTCTTACACTCCTGACTAAATGATTTCAAAAGTGCTTAAATTGTATGATGCGGTGGACAACAATGATAATGAATGCTAATCGAACGATTAAAGATGTTTGAATTAATCAATGAGGATGCGAGATCTTCATGTTCGAGTACAATGAGAATGAATTGCACCCGCTAATGCTACGTAATGCCATGCAAAAGTAAAGCAAAGATTGAACCTTATCAACAACTTCACTCTCACCTCATGTTACTTCTACCCACATCAATGGAACGAACATGTATTGCCTCTTCCGTCAGACTTATCCACATTAACAGAACTTTGTTGTTAAATCTAGAGCAATTGAGCTACAACTTAACAAAGAGAAGGTTCAAAAGGATAGTTCATTAGAAGGAATTCACATCGATTATGATCAAGACATAATCGAAATGTCTTTGAAGAGACACATCGAATGGAAATTATGTGTTCATAGAGACACTTATCCATCTCGTGAAAAGTATATTGAGGAAGTTACTCGTAAAGATGAAAAATGGATGAGAGTCCGTGCAATGATGTAAAGTTGTGATGAGTTGGTTAGTGTATTAGTTGAAGAATCGGTGTTGTTGAATGCGTAATGTCGAGACAACAAAAATGATGTAACCAGTTGCTCAAGAACTCCCCGTCACACAAGAAGTGGATGTTGTGATTAAAGGTGAATGAATGTCGGGCACAATCAATAAATTGTAGTGTTGAGACCAAGAAAGCATCGGGTGATGGATCGCTGACACCGAATACGAGGCTCGTAGACGATAAGCTTGAAATGACCAAGAGTTCGGTGACTCTTGTTACACATGATGTGGATGCAAATATCGCACCAACAAATGAACAAGTGTCATGTGATGAGGTACCCTTAACTGCTCAACATAGTGCATCCGCTAATGTACCTAAACAAACCGATCTTAATAATCGAACATGATTCTTATAAATGTTCCTTGGTTGAGGCCGAGACTAATAAATTCAAAACAAATGATATGGTTGATAAAAGGCTTTTGATGAACTTTCAAACAAATTATCAAAACTTGAAAACATTGCATTTTCTTGAAATTGCAATACAAAGAAAGGAGGAAAGTTTTCAAACTAAGAAACCATGTAAAAATCCGAAATTTCCGAATTTTGTGAATTTTTTGAAATAAACGATTTAAAAGCTCACTTCAAGCTAAAACTCGACTATCAACAATTTGAAGAAACATATTTCGCATGCATGTGAAAAGTAATTTGGTTACAAGTAATTCGATGTTAATGCTATTTATGATATTCAAATGAGAAATGATGAATTAGTAGTTTGTGTGGCCAAATTACTAAAGGAAAATGAGTCTTTGAGAAAGCATCACATAGAACTAAGTGACTCACAAAGAAGCTAGAACTAAGTCAATGGAACAAACAAATTCTTTGATAGCAAAATTGATGAACTTAAAGCTCAACTTCGTGAAAAAGTTTCGCTATTGTTGCCTTAAAAATGAGCTTAGGAAAATCGTAGGGAAAAGTGTGAACACTAAGTTTACAAACCATCAACCTTGGGGAAGCCGTTTCTCATCCCACTAGAGACCGATCCGTTGTTAGGCGACCATCTGCGTTTATATCCGAAAGACCAAAATTTTCAAAACACGGTTTGCCTCCCAAGTTGATGCGATAAAATTTTGTCAAAACCGGTCACTTCACCGAAAGTTACCTAAGAATAAGGCTTCTAGCTCCGTTAACCTCAACAAGTAGCCACTTTACCCCAAAGACCTTAAGGATTTGTTCAAAAAATGTTGTCAAAACCAAGCATTAAAACCGTAATTCATATGATATGAATGACTTGTGGAAGAACTATTATCTAGAAGAAGCTAGGAAAAAGGCATGATTCGAAAAGACGGAATTTTAGGTGCAAGACCTAGGGTGATGCATTCCACGAGATTTCAAGGCATCGCTAGTAGTAGTAAACCATTACCTAGGAACTCTCAAAAGACTAGGGGTTGGCTTGCATCTAAGAGTAGTTATATGAAGAAGAATGCTAAGCATGTAGAAAATGAAACTAGAAATTCTGAGTCTTTTCCGAATAAGAAACATTTTCCTAATTCACATGCTAAGGTACAATCCACTAAGGCTACTAACATGGCTAAGGTTTAACATGTTATGAAGCAAAAAAAAACCTAAAACTTCACCTAGATGGATCCCAACCGCTAAATCTTTGGAGTCTAGGAATAACGATAAGTCTACCATCGTGCATAAGAATGTCACCAATCCTAGACCTTGCCATAAGTGGATTCCGCTTGGTAAAATGTTTAAGGATGTTGGACTTAGGTGGATACCTACCGAAAGCGTTTACCAATGACATAATCAAGGTTGACCGTGAAACCCTTTGGATACTAATGTCACTAACCAAAATATATGCAATCAAGTTTGTAATATTAGTGCAGGTTGTCCTTACTCGATTGCAGATACTTCGATCCTTCACTACATGGACCGCTTAAAGTATGGATTACAAATGGATTGATATCTCATAACTCACGGGTTCAAGTAACTCAATCTTGATATTCATTCGCTATGACATTTGAACACAACAGCTCAAGCTTCATTCTCTAAAGAAAAGAAAAGTGTACGCCTCAAGGCGCTTTATCTTTAAAAGAAGAGAAATCTTCTTATGACGTTTAAACACAACAGATTCAAGCCTCGTACTCTAAAGAAAAGAAAATTGTATGTCTCAAGGCGCTTTATCTTCGGAAGAACGTAAATCTTCTCATTTATGACCATTCTCATCAACATGCTTCATGCTTTTTCCACGCGCTTTCAGTTATCAAGTGAACCGGACTACCGATGATTGTTCTCTTATTCCACTTGCTCGACTATAATGACGATGGCGACATCATGTGCTAATTTTGCAGGGGAGAAGTGTGAATATAATACATTTAGATGATAATCACTTGTTTAATCAAGAATGACATCTCCGTATGCAATTCTTGAGGGGAGAAGAAGTGTGATAATTTCGCATGGTTGATTGACATATGAGAATATATGGTCATATCGGCCCTAACTCATGTAAGAACCGAGTTTCTTCTTATCGGGTCATCTTTACATGGAGTTTCTTCTATGAGCTGTTGGTTAACATCTTCTCACGGACCGATGAGTTTAACGACAAAGTGCTTCGGTTGTGGGGTTGATTCCTTGATGAACATCTTTCGTTCTTGTTTGATTGGGAGGGATTTGATTTAAGGAGATTTACTATTTACAAGTTAACGGGAATGCATGTGGTGAGAAGAAGATGTTAACTTTCTATTCCCCATTCGGACAATCTTGAAGAAGGTCGAGTCTACACTCGGTTCTACATTCTCTGCTACATGTTAGAAGACTAAAGACGAGTTGCATTTGATTATTTAAAGACTTCTTCTTAATTCAAGGCATTTATAAAACAGATTGTCATTTTAGGGGAGAGCACTAATTGGGGGAGGGTGAAATGTCTGATTTAATCCCCAATTAGACTTGCTCATATTCTACTTTAGCAAGTTGATTCTCACAAAGACTTCTAGCGATCTTCTCAACAGATCTCAAGTATTTGGACTTATAATATGTTGCTGATTCTGAAGTATCAAAACCAGCAAGGGGGAAGGAGACATGTATCTAACCGTGAGTAAACTTGATAAACTTAATACTTCTAAGTGATTGAAGATATCCCGGGAAGACAAATGTCATTACCGCAGAGACACTCAAGGTTTGACTCATGGCGTTTAGTGTTCTTATTCCAACTATGTGGGGGAAGAGATGAAACGCTTAGTTTCGGTGATTAAAGAGGTACACAAGTATGACATATTTAGGGAGATAAATGTATAACATGAGGAGGTGTTAGCAGTTATTCTTTCGTGGGAATGTGTGTACTTGGTTCTTGAGCTTCATACACGATCATCGTGGAAGAAAATTGTTTAGCACAAACATTTCTTTTCGGCATGATGTGTATTCTGGAGAGTTCTTGGATATTGGTGTACTGGTTCTTGAGCTTCATACACGATCATCGTGGAAGAAAATTGTTTAGCACAAACATTGGGGAGGTGTTTTCATTCCGTGCATGATGTGTACTCGGAGAGTTCTTGAGCATTATTCTTAGAGACCGACCGCATCAATTCGCCTACTTGGGGAACCGGTTTCTTGACAACTTTTGGTATGGATTGCTTGACTTCAAATGGAAAAGGAACTTGAGAAGATTATTTAAACATGGGATGATACATTGTTGTTCTTCTATTGATGATATAACTCCGAACGGAAAATCTCGATTATCGCTCTTAAAAGGAGTAGCGGATTTATGATAATGGTGTGCTTCTCTGCACCGGCTAAGGCAAGCTTGAAATAGAGCTCGAATCTGCTCATCTAATGGATTTTCGGTTTGGGGGAAGTTGCCAAAGTCTCTCTTTCTCAAAGGCTCATGTTCTATCTTCTATTCGAGCCTCGGAAGCTTCGTGGTGGAAGTTTAAGAGATGACGAATTCTATCTTCTACGACGGTTGCTCGATATCCTTATCTCGGTACTCATATCATCATCCTCTTAAACTATATCATCTACTTTATCGTGTAAATATTTATCAAAACCAATTACAAAAATATAAAACCAAAGAAAATAAAATAGAAAATATAAAACCAACCAAAACCCATAAAAATCGAAAATTTAAAAATACCAAAATATGTTTTTCAAAGACATGTCTTTGGTTTCAATAACATCTACGGTCTTAGAAATGTCATTCAATAATGGCACGTGACCATAGATGAAGTTCGAGCAGAGGTGTAAATATTCTTTTCCAAAACATGTCTTAAAATATGGCTTGCGTTATTTTAGATCGTGAACCTGCTAAAACAATGGCTAGCGATTATTTTGATCGTAACCTGCTCTTCAAAATAATGTTTTGCTATTATTTCAGATAGCAACCCGCTCTTCAAAGAAGGAAAGTGTTGCACTAAACTATTTTTAAACATTTCGTGCACTTATCCTAAATCAAATTGAGGAAAGTATGTCAAGGACTATCGCTCCTACACAAATGTTTTTCCGTCTAAAATTCGTTAGAAAAATATTTGTTGTTTTCAAAAGTGGTGGTAAATGAGTTGCTTGAAAATCAATCAGATTAAGAGTTTTCGTAAAAATTAAAAACTCAATCAATGACTTTAGCGCTTTCAAACTTTTCAGAAAATAAGTCATTGATTGAGGGGGAGAATGTTTTCAAATCTATATCATCTAACGAGCTTATCTAACTATCCTATATACTTAAATATAAAACATGTTAACCCACGTTGAAGGACTAGGTGCCTAGGATATGATTGTTAGGATTAGATGATTGAGTTTGATAAACACATTATTCTCATGCTTTATATGATCGATTGATATGTTGAATTGACGTTTTTAGTTGATTGTTGTTTGGGTGATGTCGACCACCATATATCATTTGTATGTCTACTAACGATGCAAGTATATTGGTATATAAGAATGTTCCCGATCCGATCCCACAATAGAATATGATTGGATGCCGAAAGGAAAGGGTAACTATATCTTGGGTTGACATATGAAGAAACGGGCTTAATTTGACTTCTATAGAGAGTTGGCATGAAAATATGCAACGTAAGAAGTCTCACTGCATCAGCAGATGGTTTTTCTTCGAGCCTCACAGCAACAACAGAAGCAGCTCAACCACCGAACGTATCTTTGTGCAGGATTATTGTGATGATACCCTTTTTAAAATAATTTTTGAAAAATATTGTTTTGAAAATGGAAAAATATTGTTCTGAAAATAAATTGGACTAAATTTTGAAAATCACCGGACTTCATTTTATCAAAACTTAAGTCACTCAATCATCGATTGAGGGGGAGAGTAATTTAAAATAAAATATTTTCGAACGATATTTCTTCATAAAAGTTCTGGTTTGTACGAAATAATGTGGTGATCTAAAGATTTAATGTTATGTCATGGTATGATTTTCTTTAAAACTCAAAGATCTTACAAAATGAATTTTTTTCTGTTCTTGTTTGATTATGAAACTATTTTATTTTACTTAAAGATCTCTTAAAAACTATCATACCTGACTCTAACAATTTTTAATGTCTTTAATTGACCCTTATCTGTCATTTTTCAAAATTAAATTTTGCCACGTCTTTCCCCAAAATTTTCTAAAAGATTTAAATCAATCGGGATTCAAAATATCAATTGGTTTGAAATTTTGATCTGGGAGAGATCGTGATTTAAATCTCAAATCTGTTTTAAAGGGTGATTGTCTCAAAGCACTCCTTCCTTCATGTGTCAAACGATTTTGAAATACATAATGCACATGATTGTGGAGGAGCATTTAACCAAAAACCAGAAGAGTATTTAAACAAGGCCACATTTTCTTCCATGGTTTTTAAACCTTATTAAATCACTTGGAATCCAAAATCTCAAAGGGTTTGATATTTTTGATCGGGGGAGAATTTGTGATTTAATAATGAAATTTGATAAAAAGATGATCAATTTGATTCAAAAGTGCCTATTGCTCTCCCATGTGTGCTAAACTCTTTCCCGTATTCTCGAAGAACATATTGAGGGGGAGCATTTCAAAAAGAAAATAAACTTTCAAGGTACAATGATTTCTATGTTCCAACATAAAGTACCTTAATTGATTTTCTAATTGTTTCTTAATGGCTTTTGTGATCGTGGATGTACTTCAAATGAACTCTTTCCTCTATGTGATAAAATGATTTCAAATATCCTTCGCACATATTGAGGGGGAGAATTTACCAAGAAAATCAAATGGCTTTTTCCACGAAAATTGAGATCAAAGAAATCTTTCAAAGACCTCTTTGCATCCATGTGCTAAACAATTTCAAAAATCATATGAGCACATGTTGAGGGGGAGCATTTATAAAAGATCAAAAAACAATTAAGGTACAAAATGCTTTGATATTATATCACAAGTACCTTGATTGATTTTCCAAATGATTTTTCAATTGGTTTCAAAAGAGTAAGAACAATACCAAAAGACCGCCAATTTACTTTATGCATGGTGTTATAAGGATGGTTAGGTTAGGTATTCGTTCCACGATCCCGCCAGAGTCGGAGGGATCTACCCAGGACAATCCACTAGATAGTGTGTAGTCCTTAGGTATGATGAAAAAAGAAGAAAAGTGAGATATGGGAAGAGGGCGGATTGAGATAGAGCTAGAACTAGAAGAAACCCAACAAGGTTCTAGTTATGAAGTATCGGTAAGTACTGAAAGGGTTGAAGAATGAAAAAGAATTGAATGTGAAAAGGGTGAAAAGAAATAGCCTCTATTATTTCAACCTTAGGGCGTAAACCGGTTCAATACATATGCTACTAGTGTCTACTAAGGTAACACCGGTATTGAAGACAAGACGTCATGGACCCAAAGTGACGCATTGCACCACAACTTCTCAAGCTACTCAAGTTTCTCTTAAAAGGACTTGTTTCATTCTCACGGGAACCTACATTATCTATCGACTTTCACATAAGAGATTATTGATATTGAAGGAGGAGACCCTATCCCTAGTCTCTCGTGATAGGAACCAAATATGCACTATTGAGTCTAGAGCCACGAGATCATCATTAAATCTCTTTAGGACATCGTTAATGAAGACTCTCGTTTCACACAACGGAAAGAGAGAATATATTTTAAGAGTCCTACGCATTATCCTTGTGGTATTGCTGAACATCCGAGTGATATGCTAACATATTCACAATGAAGATGAAAAACCTTCTAGAGCCAACATCTAACAAGCTCTTGGTAGGTGGCATGTGAGATCTATCCAATAGATCAAACATGTGACAACTTGACAGAAACGATGAGGCGATTCACACCGTGAATCAACCTTGGTCCAGGTAATGGATTGACGGATATCTTTGAAAAACCGGTAGATGTGCTTAAAACTCTTTTCTCTAGCACATCGACTGTGTATTAATATTTCAAAAATAAAAGGTGTTTCTGACTGAAAATTGATCTTTCTCATAAAACCTTCGTCGCATTGCAAAACTCTTTCTTCTAAGCAATACGCGATTGTATTCAAATCAATTTTTCATCAATCGGTGAATCTCAATTACCGGTTCACTCACTCCGTGTTGTCTTCTTTGAGACGTTTCGTTTGAGAACACCTAGAACATTGCGAAACCCCGTCAAGGAGATTCTTTGGAATTATACTTGATCACGAGCAAGATTGTAATCGATCAACGGGAACCGTGGTCGTGTACCTCAATTCAACGAAAGTGGTCAAAGATACTTTCGTGTGTTTTATTGCTAATCGTTGTTTGCGGTACATTTGGACGGTTGCGGTGATCAAAATTGAGAAGTCAATCCAAAGCCACAAGCTCACAACATCCACACTTAATTGAACAAATCATGACCGGTGCATATCTACATAATCTGCTCGATATTTTTATACTATGCTTCGCTACGCCATCGCAAATATCATGAACCAAGAAACTTCCGCTACTCGATGGAAAGATGTCATGATCCCGAAAGTGTGAGCATGTCGGTTCGAAAGTCACAACATCACATGAAGGCAACACAACAAAGGGTGATCCGAGATTTATCGTGGTCGATGATCTCAATGAAAGCTCAAGATCATCAAAGATATGGATCGCTTAAAGGCCTCCACTAAAAGTACAAATAAATACGGACTTTGAAGAAATGCTACTAAAGCACAAAGATCATGAAACTTGAAGAATTGAAGTCACGAGCTCGTAACAAAGACAAAATAGAATGCTAGGATTCAAAATGTAAATCATGGGGTGAACTCCTTAGGGAGATTGTTAGGAATTGAAATTCCATAGTGAAGTGTCGGTCACCCCAAATATAATCTAGCATAAGTTAGTTCGTAGACATATCGTTATTTATGTTATTCATTAGTTAATTAGTTAGTTATTAGCGTAGTTTAGTTTAGAGCAACACCATGGAGGAAGGACGGGTCTTTACCCACTGTATGCCTGATCCACAGTCTGAAGGAGGATGTTTAGTATGTAACTATAAATACCCTCTACCTCCCAAGGTAGAGGGTTGGACCTTTCACTCAATCTAACCTTCTTTCTTTTGTTTACTTTCTCTTTCTAGAAAGGCTCCCATTCTACTTTCTCTCTCTAAACTCTCTTGTATAATTCAACCCATATATTGTTATGTGATGTGTTTATGAAATCCAATATCTAACAGGTCAGATTAGACCTGATTGGTCACAAGTTTGCATTCGGGTTGCGTGAAGTTGTAATAAGCTCGTCGAGCTTATTGAAGTATTTGGAATCGATCTTGGCTAAGTTTGAATTTGGATTGTTAGATTCTGCGATTTTGGTTCCTATGGTGAAATTGGATTCACTTATTCTCGTGGTTTTGTTTTGGTCCTGTTGTAGACGCCTTTACTCCAAGCCTTATCTTTGATCGATGATTATTCCATTGATTTTGTTCTGTTGATGTTGCACCTTGCGCTCTATCAATGTGTATGCTTTTAGCGTAACTGTTTGGAACCGTCGACGTTCACTCGTATTTGGAATTTTAATTAATATCGATTGGCGGTCGAATTTCTTTTGGAAATTATGACGTTGGATTTGAATGTTGTATCTTTCTGCGTTAAGTATTAAGTGCACTACGGAATCAATCTATTGATTACTAGTAGTAATTAATGCTCTCCTTTAGAGTCGCATCAATTTTCTTAACTCTCTTTCCACGGAGATTCATTGCCCAACGAAACCTTAAGACTTTAAGGAGTAACTTGAACCGCGATCCTTGAGTCGACGTCTAATCCTTCGCCGCCTTTAGGAATATCCGTGATTCTTGCTACCACCTTATGATATATTGAGCCCGCCGTTATTGTCTTTCAAACCGCTTTCAACTTTTCGACAAATCATTCGTGGTCACCCTACAAAATGTTTTGGTCAGATATGAATCGAAACATGGAAGTAAATTCCGCGCCTCCATCTGGGAAATTGTTGGTCGTGTCACCAAACCTACTCAGTTCCTACTAATCAAAGAAATGGACACTATGGACAACTTTGCTCACTCACACGTGAAGAAGACTGTTGTACATTATGGAGTGCCGATTTCTATCACCGCTAATTTGATAATCGTTTCACATCAAATTTCGAGTCATCACTCCAAGAGCCATGAGAACAAGTTGTGGTATGAGTACTGGTTATCATTCACGGATCGTTGGGAGTGAAAGGACCATCCAAATGTTAAAGAACATGTTGCGGTCCGCGTGATCGACACGGCAATGGTTGGAATAGACACCTCTCATTGGTCGAAATCTCATATAACCATGGCCACGTTGTACGAGGCACTTTATGGTTAAAAATGCCGCCCAACAATTTATCGGATTGAAGTAACGGGATACCCAACTTGCTATCCTAAATTTGTTAGTGAAACTGCCGAGAGTTTGCTCACATCAAAAGCAGAAAACAAACTGCACTCGATCATCAGAAGAGCTACGATGGATGAATGACATGAATCTTTGAGACTCCATGATTGGAGACGAAGCTATGCTTAAAATCTCACCATGGATTGTGTGATGCATTTAGTAAATGTGGAAAGCCAAATCTTTGTTGTGCAAATCCTTTAAGACTCTTGCTAGAGCTAGACTGGTATCTTAGAGCCTTGAGCTACCGTCGAGCTTAGTTATTCATGACGTTTTCATGTGCGTAATCGAGGTAATGCCTCACCGTTGAAAACAATTATTGTCTTTTTGGGAGATATTCATATCGATGAACGCCTAAGTCGTGTTGAGGAACCTATCAAAATCGTGAACCGTGAGGTCAATGACTTGAGCAAAGTCGTTTTCCTATTTTTTACCGATCGGTAGAAACTCTAAGAAATATCTCATATTTGCGTGAGAGCGTGAAAATGGAACCTTGAGAAAGTATCTATATCTCTTTTCAAATCTAAAGGATAACTTGAATTGAATCGCGAGGACGTGATTCCGTTAAGGAGGGAAGTATGTGACAACTCGCACTTTTCCAGAGATTCATCTTCAAGATATTACGTCTGTTTTTCAATTACGAACTTCCCTGAACTCATTTGTCGATAAAATGAGAAAGTTATTTCACAAAACGTGAAAATTAGACACAACGCGTACTGGCACAACCGTCAATGATTTAATTTTTATAATAAATGCGAGAAATTAATCATGCAAACACTCATCTTGATTGGAAAAAGCACTCTGAACGCGATGGCGCAAGTTTTGTAATTTTTCGAGTCCGTTTACTCATCCAAATTGTAAAGTATTGGATTTCATAAACACTTAAACACACAAATCAATGGGCGTATGAATTAGATTTTTAGAGAGGGAAAGTGAGATGTTCTAGAGAGATAAAACACATGCAAGGTTAGATTACCAAATGAACATCCAACCCTCTCCCTTGTGGGGAGATGGCTATTTATACAAATAACTACGCCTCCTTCGGCCGTGGATCGCATACAATGGGTAAAGACCGTCCTTCTTCCACGGTGTTACTTACACTATCGCTAATCTAGCTAATATACAATTACGTCTATGAGCTATAATATGCTAAACATACGTTGGGGTGACCGACACTTCAAGATGGATTTTCTAAATCCTAACAATTTCCCTGCGGAGGTCACCATTCTAATTACATTGAAAGAGTCCTAGCAATTAATTTAAAATCTTTGATGCTTTGGCTCATGCACCTTGTAGTTGCAAAGCTTTATCATCGTGTAATAGTAGTGATTCCATGACTTGGAGTGAATCATAGATATGTGATCGTGAACTTTTTGAGATCATCGCCAAGTTAAAATCTCTAAATTAACCATTGTTGTTTTGCCATCATGTGAATTTGTGACTTTTGGGACCGACATGCTCACATTCTGGATCATGATATCTTCTCATCAGAGTTGCGGAAGCTTTTGTTGATTCATGATATTTGCAGCAGCGTAGCAGAAGCATGGAGTGAAAATATCAGAGTCATTGATGAAGTTATGTATTTATCATGAATTCTTTAGATATGAATGTGATGTGTGAGCATGCTATGGATTGACTTCTCAATTCGATCACCGCAAACGTTGGGTGTACCGCTACAACGCTAGCAATAAAGTGCATGAAAGTGTCTTTGATCACTTCGTTGAATCGAGGTACACGACCACGGTTCCTCGTTGATCAAGACAAATACCGCTGTGATCGGTATAATTCCTAAGAATCTCCTTGATGTGGTTTCGCAATGCTCTAGCTGTTCACAAACCGAAACATCTCAAAGAAGACAACACGAAGTGAGTGAACCAGGGAATTGAGATTCACTGATTGATGAAAAGTGATTTAAAAAACAATCGTGTATTGCTTAATATAAAGTGTTTTGCAATACAACGAGGGTTTTAAGGAAAATCAATTATCAATCATAAATGCCTTTTATTTTGAAATATTAATACACAGTCGATGTGCAAGAGAAAAGAATTTTTGAGCACAACGACTGGTTTTTCAAAGGTATATGTCAATCCATTTCCTGGACCAACGTTGATTCAATATGAATCGCCCCATCATTTCAATCCAGTTGTCACAAGTTTGATCTATTGAATAGATCTCACATGTCACCTACCAAGAGCTTGTTTGATGTTGGCTCTAGAAGGTTTTCCATCTTCATCGTGAATATGTGAACATATCACTCAGATGTTCTGGCAATACCACAAGGATAATGCGTAGGACTCTAAAGATATATTCTCACTTTCCACATTGTGTGAAACAATGAGTCTTCATTGATTGTGTCCTAGTGAGATTTATTGAAGATCTCGTAGTTCTAGACTCAATAGTGCACATTTGGTTCCTATGCCGGAAACCATGGAGAGATCAACAGTCTCTAAGAGAAAGTCAATAGAAAATGTAGGTTCCTCGTGAGAATGAAACAAGTCCTTTTAAGAGGAACTTGAGTAGCTTGGGAAGTTGTAGTGCGGTCGTCCACCGGGTCCATGACGCCTTGTCTTCAATAGCGGTGTTACCTTGGTAACCACCAAGAAGATATGAATTGAACTGGTTTCGCCCTAAGGTTGAAATAATGGAAGGCTATTTCTTTTCACCCTTTTCTTATTCATTTCTTATTCATTCTTCAACCCTTCAAGCTTACCGAGACTTCATAACTAGAACCTTGTTGGGTTTATTCCGCACTAGCTCTGTCATGCATCCGCACTCTTCCCGTATTCTCATTTTTATCCTTTTTTCATCACACCTAAGTACTCTACACTATTTAATGGATTGTTCTCGGTAGATCCTTCCGCTCAAGGGATCATGGGAACGAATACCTAACCTAACCATCCTTATAACACCATGCATAAAGTAAATTGGTCGGTCTTTTTGGTATTGTTCTTACGCCATTGAAACCAAATGAAAACCATTTGAAAATCAATCCAGTACTTGTGATACATGATCAAAGCATTTTGTACCGAATTGTTTTTGATATTTCGTAAAAGCTCCCCTCAACATGTGCATCATAGGTTTGAAATTGCTTTAGCACATGGAGGCAAGAGGACTTGAGAATCTTAGATTAAGGATAAAGAATTCACTTCTTTGATCAATATTTTCTAAAATATCGACATCACTTTCCGATCAAAATTAGTATTTTAAATACTTTGTTAAAGATATTTTAGGAAAGGATGTGGTTTTCAAAAGTTGCTCCCCTTGATGTGAAGAATTTTGATACATTTTAGAGCTTGTGGGGAATATGATACAGAATTCACGATCGATGAATCCAATGAAACCTTTTAAAGTTACTATCAAGGAACTCTTATGAAGAGGAACTTTTAATTATAGAACCTTGATAGTTTTGTCAACCTTTTGAAGTTCTCCCCCTCAATGTGTGCTTCGATACACGAAAAGGTTTAGCACATATGAGGAAAGATGCCAATATATTGAGTCTTGAAGATCACATTTTATCATATTGAATATTTATATCACATTTTCTCCCCCGATCAAAAATTTCAAATCTTTTGAGATTTTGGATCTCAAGTGATTTAAATATGTAAGAAAGATCTTGTTGGAGAAAAATGTGTCCGGTTTTATTTGATCTAAAACAAAACACTCCTAAATTCCCTTTTCAGAACAAAAAGGGAAAACTACAAGCCATAACCTATCACTACTATATACATTATAGTTATTGTTGTTCATATTACATTCACCACATTACACATAAACACAACGAAGCTACAAAGGAAGATGTCTTCATTCTGCTCTCTCAAGTAGCTTGTAGTGTCCTTCCAGATTCTCCCAATCGATGAGTATCTAAATACTCATCATTTTGTACAATCTAAACTGCAAAATCATCTGAAAACACTCGTAAACACATCAAAATGATCAAAATATCACAAATCAGTGTTTTATGTGTTTTAAATGCAAAAGATCAAAATCGATGAAAAATGTATCAAGTTTGCAAAATTGGCGCTTTAGTCCCCAAGTTTTAAAAGTTGTCAAATCTAGTCCTCGAATTCAAAATGTGGAATTTTATCATTCAAGGCCCTCAAGTATTCTAAGATATTAAAATGGTCCTTGAATGATTCTTTGGTCAAATGGCGGAAAAGGTCCCTAAAGTTTGAAAATTTGCAAATTTAGTCCTTGGACTTATAAAAATGGAATTTTATGCAAAAAGGGTCCTTGTACTATCAAAGTTGTCAAGTTTGGTCCTTGTAATAACATTGGAAAAAGTATCATGATCAGTCCTTGAAGTTTGGTGAAATTACATTTTTGGTCCTTGTTATCATAGCTAAACCAAACGGATCCTCATTTTAATATCAAACCCAATCCAAGTCCAATACCAGCTGGCCCAAACCTTAGCCCAATCCCACATGAACCTTGGACCTTGAGCTTGGTCAAAATCCACTTGACCCCTGCCATGCCTGTGACCCCTCCCCATTTTTGACCTCCCTCGTTTATTATTAAGCTACGGTCAACGAAAGTCAAACAAAGAGAAATACCGCCCTCCACTGTAGCTCTCCCTCTCCACCCCTGATATCCCAAAACCAGCCATGGTTTTCCATCTTTTTCTCCATCCTCACCTTACCTTGTCCCTCCACCTCCACTAACACCAAAATCCTTAATTGATTGAAACCAAACCCATTAAAGCTCAAACCGCTCATAAAGAAATTTGGCGCCAAAAATCCACTTGTATGGTTCGATGAATTAGAGATCCAAGGGTCGGAAATTGGTGGGAAACAATCGAGGTCAACAAAAGAGTGCTAAAGTCTATAAAGAGGAGGAGGATGCAATGTATATGAGTATCTAGTGTAATCTTTAAAATTTCTAAGTCGTTTTAGTTTAATTTTCAATTTCGGTGTATGTTTTAATCTTAAAACTCAGATTTCAAGTTCTTATGTTATAATAAAGCTTTTGTGAAACCTCAATTCAAGTATCAAGTTAAATTTCGCTTTATGCGCTTTTGAATCTCAAAATCTCATATGAATCAATTGTTGTTGTAAGATGTTATCTTGGACTAAGTAAGTCACATAAGCTCCTAAATAGCTTTTCTAAGCTATTAGAAACTCTAAAATTCAGTTTAGAAGCAAAATCGTAAAATCACCAAAATACAAATTAATTAATGAAAAATCAAAATCCATTGAAATGATGTACACAATTTGGAGCAGGTAAATCTTGGATGGCCTTGGGTTAGAAGCTTAGTGGTAAGCTAATAGGGGTAATAATTGGTCCTGGTTCTCAGATTTGAGCTTGGAAGCTTTTGTAAGCCTTTTTGTTCACTTTTGCATATCACTGTTATAGTTGTTCATTAGCTTTAATTTCTGTTTCTTAGTGATCACTAGTTATACTTAAGTATTTTTAAAGATTAAAATCAGTTTCTTGTTCTTTTAAATTAGTATTTATCAAAAATCTTATCTTGACAGTTAAAATTGCTTCATGGTCATTTCTGAGTTTTATGTTGTAATGGTTGTTGTTTAATGCTTAATTAGTCCTAATAAGTAATTATATAAGGTCTGAAATCAAGTTCATGGTCTAAATTTGTGATTTGCTTTGTAAAACTTCAAAACAGTCATCATAAGTGGTGTTTGGTTCTTTGTGTTTAAAGGTTCTCTGGTCATTGGACTTATTTGAAGATTGTTTAACTTGGCTCTAATAACTAATCTCAGTCATAAAAACCAAAGTGCTCATAAGCAAAAGTCAAAATTCTTTTAATCACATATCAGGCGATCTTTGTTGGAATTTTAAGATCTAGGATCATGATTTTGTGTTAGCAAGTTGTTAAAATTACTCAAATCAATCTTAGTTCATCTTAAAACAACATATTCAGTGTATAGAATCAAATCAAAGTTCATATAAGTCAAACTTAGTTAGTTTTAGAAAAGTCAAAATTTCCATCTTGGTCGTTTTTGATTAAAATAGATAATTTCATTGTGTGTTCAATATTGAGTTTTAGCTTAAAAGCTCTTAGGGTATTAAAGTTCGGTTGCTTAAAAAATTAGAAAATACTAGATCTCTTTGAATCACTTATAAAGTGCTTTTTAATTAGCTTATTGTTGGTACTGTTTGAAAACCATGCCCTGCGCATTGGGAGGTCCAACTTGATAAGCTTGTACGAGCTTATTAGTTGACCAAAGCTTGTGATTTTGGTTCTTTGAGTAGCCAACCAAGCCATCTTGAGGTCTCAAGCCTTGTTTTCATTTTGAAGCTTGTTTCGTAGGGTCGCTATTAGCTTAAACTTTGTCCCATTTCGCTTTTCAACTCTAGTGTCATAAGTGCTTATTGGTTGTTTCTAGCTTATCGCTGTGCTTATCTTTGTCTTTTAGCTTCATATTAGTAGCACTAGCTTGTCTCGAATCTTATTCCACTCTTGTTTCCGGTTTCAAGCTTCTTTGAGCTTAATTCCATCGATAAGCTCATTTAGCCATCGTTGGGATCATAAGCTCATCAAAAAACTTATTTCAAGTTTGTAACATTTTTGTGTTTATTAAAGTTTCATAATATCAGTAGTAAAGTAGTTTTCAAAAAGAAAATCCAGAAAAATATCAAGTTAAAATCAGTGATAGTATTTATTTAATAGTTATTAGCTTTTTGATTTTTCTTTCTAGCTTATTATTAAGCAAATCTTGTTTTTCTATTTTTCTTAGTTTTCTGTCATAATATAGTATTTTTAGAAAAAGTTTCATAATTTTCCTAATCTTTTTAGTATTTATTATAATTTTAAATAGTTAAAATAGTAATTAATTAGTAATAAATAATTAAAAAGCATAAAAATATCTTTTCAGTTTTAAAATTAGTTTTATTATATTTTAGATTTTCCAAGTTAAAATTTCATTTTTCCAGTTTTATTTTATATTTTCTAGAATTGAAGTGTATTCTAAATAATAATTAATTAGTAATAATTAGATAAAAGTGTGAAAATATATTTTAATTTTAAAATTAGTTTTATAATAATTTAGATTTTTCTCAATCATAATTTTATTTTTCTAGCCTTATTTTGTATTTTCTTCTATTTTAGAGTATTTATTAAATAGTTAAAATAGTTTTAATTAATAATAATTAATTAAATAGTTGTAAAATAATTTTCTTTTCTAATAATTTTCTTTATTTTTAGGATTTCAAAATGTCATTTTCATATTTTTAGGTCTTTTATTTCTTAGATTTCACTTTTTATTTTGTGCGTATACGTAGTTTTTAAAAGTACTTTTGCATTTCTTTTATCTCGATTGTTGTGCTTTCCAATTTCGTATTTCATTCCATTCCAATCAATCAAGAGTGTAATAATTCATCAAAACCTTTATCGATCACTATCCTTAGTGATCACTCTATCATCCGAGTTTGTTTTGACACACCATTGAGTCTCCGTGGGACTTAACGACCCGAATTCATTCTATTCTCCAGACTTCATTGCATTTGTGTTTTAAGCGCTTTTAAGCTTCTTACAGTTAGCCATTCACAAGTGGCTAGCTTGTGTGAGGTAGCTTGACCGTAGTTCAAGATGATCAAATTTTGGCGCCACGCCGGGAGGCTTTAGCGTGTGTTTAGCCATTTTCGCACCCATTCTTGCACATACCCCACCATTTGTAAAAGTTTTGTAAAGTTATAAGAAAACCAAAAAGTTCATTAACACTTTTCCTAAAGTGTTAAAAGCACCAAAAAAATATATAAAACAACAAAACAATCGTAACGTTTTCTATCTTGTATTGTTTTTAAGGTGATTCTTAAAACAGTACGATTTGGTCAAACGAGACGATACCAAAAATATTGTCCAAAAGTTTTTAAACCCTTTGCACAAATCTTTACCTACGTCTTTTCGGTGGTACTTAATATATACATAAAATCAACCACCGCAAATCAAGGCAAGACACCTACTAACCTGGGTGTGACCATAATAAGTTCCCGAACATCGATTTAAAACTTGCCTTTGTGTCCTTGTGATTTGGTGTACCTTTTTCAAAGAAGCCATTTCATTTGTGATTATTGGTTAAGTTCACTTGTCGTGTTGCCTCATTTGTTTTGAAAATTGATTTTTATACATAGTGCATGCGCACTGCTCTTCCACTCTACAAGTCCACTTTTCGAACTTGGAAACATTCCTCGAGACGTGAGGACGCTCGGCTCCTTCACCGTGGATCGAGGAACGTCTACCACCACCACCTCTGTCGAAATGGCGAAGACAAACCTATGAATGAGCTTCTCCAAGCACCCATCGAGGGTTACGGAGATGCCATTGTTGTCCCGACCATCGTGGTCGACACTTTCGAGCTCAAAACCGGGTTGCTTAACTGTAACCCAAAGCCAATTCTATGGTTTTGAGCGGGATGATCCTCATGCACACATTCGATGGTTTAACAAGATTGCATCTACCATCAAGTACAAGAATGTCCCACATGAAGCTATCAAGCTTCTTCTGCTCCCATTTTCTCAGAGGACAAGCACGAATTGGCTTGAGAAACAACCCCTCGCTCTATGAGACATGGGAAGATCTAGTCACCAAGTTCGTTAATCTAGTTCTATCCTCCATCCCGAACCACAAGTCTTAAGAATGAGATAATGAAATTTTCTCGAGATTTGATGAATCATTCGGGAGGCATGGGATCGTTACAAGGAGTTGCTTCATAAGTGTCCGCATCACGGTTTTACCGAGTTAATGCAAATGGATACTTTCTACAATGGTCTCAATCGGACCAATCAAGACTCTTTGAATGCCTCCGCTGGAGGTAATTTCTGAAGCAAGACTACCAAAGAAGCCTTGCAAATCATTGAGAACAAATCTCGTGTCCGTCCTTTACGAGCAAAGACATATCGGCCTCATGCTGGACCTTCTTCTTCATCTCCGTGAGTACATCTAGCACCGATGCTAAGATTGACAAACTCACGATATTGTTCGAGCTTTGGTTCTTGCTAACCGAAGAAAGTGACCTTCACTCGACACCAACACATGGTGAAGTGAAGAAAGTCGAGAGTTGTGTTACTTGTGGTGGTCCTCATGCATACTACAATTGTACCGCCACCGATGGTAGTCCATTTGAAGCCAATGCTCTAGCCGGTAGTTCACGCAAGGAGGTAATCAATACCGTCCTCAAAATGAACCACACTACCGTGCTAACACTAATCGTGCACCACCCGGTTTTAACCGTAATCATAACATGCAAACCGAATCGAACCAACCAAGAATGAACCAAGGTTATCAAAACCAAGGTAATTTCTATCCGGACCCAATCAAGGTTTCCAACATTAAGGAAACCTCACCAAAACAATTTCAATCGAGGAATCAATTTCATGGGAATATGAATCCTAATCAAGGAATTTTGGCTATAATCAAAACATACGGCCTCAAATTATCCCTCCAGACTCCTCCCGCCATTATTCCTCCAGACCATCATCCGATGAGTTATCAAGTAATTCATGAAATCCCAAGATGAAATGAACAGTTGTTGGTTAGTCGATTGTCGATCTTAAGAAGTCTTTAAATGATCAACCTCGGGCTCGTGAAAACTTCCGAGCAACACGATCGCTAACCCGAGGGGCGATGCTAAGGCGATCACAACCGTAAGTGGTGTTTCATATGATGGACCTGCTGTTCCTACTACCTCTTCTTCTTCTTCTCTCCCAAAGGTAGTGGAAAGTGAACCTAGGACACACAATGGACCTATGACTCCGATGCCCCTCCACCTGTGGCAATGAGTCAAGTTACCAAGGAAACAACGGACAAGGTGCATTATTCAAGCCCAATGGCATCAAGACACGTCCCACCTTCTGTAGTCCAACCTCAAGTTGTCCAAACCCAAGTCAAATCAAGGAGTTGTTTTGAACCTCCGTAGCTCTGCTGAGAATCGAATCCAAATCTTCTATTCCTTACCCATCACGCTTGAATGAGCAAAGCTCGCGAAAAAGCTACCATCAAATGGACAAATTTTTCCAAATTTTCCAAGAATTACACTTTGACATAAGCTTTATGGATGCTATCATGTCGATGCCCAAGTTTGCATCAACTCTCAAACACATGTTAAGCAATAAGGAAAAGTCGTTTGAAATGGCAAAACTCCTCTCGAACGAGAATCGCCGCCAGCTATTTCAAGAAGCTTCAGAAAAACTTGGAGATCCCGGAAATTTCTCTTACCTTGTGTATTCTCAGAATGGTTGAATGCTTTGCCCTAGCAGATCTTGGTGCAAGCATAAACCTTATGCCTTATTCAATGTGGAAGAAACTTTCTTCCGGAACTTACTCCTACATGCATGACTCTCGAGCTTGCAGATCATTCCATATCCCGTCCTCTTTGCATTGTCGAGGACGATTTGTGAAAGTAGGAAAGTTCCATTTCCCACCGACTTCGTGGTTGTTGATTTTGATGTCGATCATCGGGTTCCTCTCATTGTTGGTCGAGATTCACGAGAACGGGTTTTGCTCTCATTGATGTATTTGAGCAAGAAATCACATTACGTGTTGGTAATGAAGCTGTCACTTTTAACCTCGATCAAACTTCGAGGTACTCCGCAAATTATGATTCTGAGTCGGTTAACCAAATAGATATCATTGATGTTGCTTCTGCATAGTACTCTCAAGAAGTTCTTGGTTATTCTCAAAATTCTGTGAGTAGGGATTCCACCACATCTTCTCAACCTATCATAGCCAATTCTACTCCTTCTCTCACTCCGCTTGAGGGAAGCGACTTCATCTTAGATGAAATTGAAGCATACTTGGCCGTTGATTCTGCTCCATGGGAAATTGATCACGCCCAATTGACATTGAGGGGACATACTTTTATTGAGAAGTTGCTCAATGATGATCCATCATCAACCCCTCACTCTAGTGATTCAATTCTCGATGAGATCAATCAAAATGAGATTAATATAGAGGAGATATTCTTCTAAAGAAGTTGTTAAATCAGACACTCCTTCTCCTCTCCTCCCATCAAACTTCATAATAAGGAAGTCAAGTCATTGAGAAAACCAAGTACTTCCGAGGTTGAGCTTAGGACTTACCTCCTCATCTCGAGTATGCATTTCTTGAGGGTGATGATAAATTACCCGTCATTATTGCTCGAGATTTGAGTAAAGATGAAAAGTCGCTCATAAAGATCTTGAAGTCACACAAGCAAGCAATTGCTTGGAAACTCTCCGACATTAAGGGTATCAACCCCGAGTTCGTACTCATAAAATCTTGATGGAGGATGACTTTAAACCGCAGCTCAACATCGAGACGAGTGAATCCAAAAATCCATGATGTTTTCAAACAGAGGTTATCAAACTTCTTGATACTGAGATTGATTTACCCTATCTCGCATAGTCCTTGGGTTAGCCCAATTCATTGTGTTCAAAAGGGTGGCATAACTATTGTCACAATGAAGATAACGAGTTAATTCCAACTCGATTGGTAACGGATGGCGTGTGTATTGACTATCGTAGTTAAATGACGCCACCGTAAAGACCATTTTCCTCTACCCTTTATGGACCAAATGCTTGAGAGATTAGCGCAGGAATGAATACTATTGTCAAACTCGTGACGCTTGTCAACGTCACGGCAATATATCTCAAAGAAATGAAATGCCACAAAATGCCATTCAAGTTTGTGAGATATTTGACATCCGGGTATTGATTTTACGGGCCATTTCCATCTTCCGTGGAAACAAATACATACTCGTGGTCATTGACTATTTGTCAAAATGGGTTGAAGCAAAAGCTTTACCTACCAATGATGCCCGAGTTGTTGTGAAGTTTTGAAATCTCTTTTGCGTGTTTGGAACTCCGAGAGCGATAATCGCGATCGTGGTACACATTTTGCAATGACCAATTTGATCGTGTCATGCAAAAGTATGGTGTTACCCACCGCTCTCTATCGCATACCACCCCAAACAAGTGGGCGGTGGAAGTTTCAAACCGTGGTATTAAAAGGATTCTTGAAAGGACAAGAGGCGAAAATCGTGCATCTGGTCGGATAAACTAGATGACGCACTCGGGCCTTCCGTGACGACTTACAAAACACCAATTGGGTGTACTCCATACAAGCTAGTGTACGGAAAGGCATGTCATCTTCCGATTGAACTAGAGCACAAAGCCCACGGGCCTTGAAGCATGCAAACTTTTGATATACGCATACCGGTGATCATAGAAAAGTTCAAATGAATGAATTAAATGAACTTCGTGATCAAGCTTACGAGAACTCTTTGATCTATAAACAAAAGACAAAGAAGATTCATGACTCCAAAATCAAGAACCGCGTTTTCAACGTTGGTGATCGAGTCCTTCTTTTCAATTCAAGATTGAAGATTTTCTCGGGAAAGCTCAAGTCCCGTTGGTCTGGTCCATTCATCATTGCTAAGGTTTATCCTTATGGCACCATTGAGTTATCTCAACCCGATGGTCCTAATTTTATAGTGAATGGTCATCGAGTGAAGCATTACTTTGGAGAGGACATTCCCCCTGTGGTTGTCCCGGATCTACAAACTTTCCCCATGAACCAATGAATGCGGGGATCGAGTCAAGCTAGCGACTCGGGAATCAAAACAATAGCACACACCATATGGGTTTTCACCCATATTTCGCCTTCTTACCCCTTTCTACCACCCTAGTGTGGGGAGTTTCCCACTGTTGTATATAAAATCATAGTTTAAAAAAAAAAAAAAAAAAAAAAAAAATCTTTCATAATAATGGCCGTAGTATTTCCTTTTACGTTCTTTGTTTCGCATAACCACGGTACTTTGAATATTGAGGCAATATTCATTTCTAAGTGTGGGGAATTCTCACGAATTTTATCATGAAACTATCCACACAATTCCCCATTTTGGCCAAAATATTTTTTGAATAAGTGTTTTCACTTATTTATCGATGGCAATCATCCGCCATGTCTAAAAACAAAAGGATTGGCTAATCCAGAGCAAACGGCTCTTGGTAAAGATTTCTCAAACCGCTTATATGGCTTGCAATTTGCCCAAAATTGTATGGTTCTCAACTCACCATATCCTAAAAAGTGAAGAGTTGGCTAGCCCGCAAGGTTATGGCTTGTGGTAAAGGCGAAGGAAAATCCATAATTGGTATTCACTCACCAAAGATAATTATGATAATTTATCTAAGAGTTGGCTAGTCCGAGCAAACGGCTTCGTAAAGACAAATCAAACCGTTCTGACTTATGATTTGCTCAAAATCATTTGGTTATCGTTGTACCAAGGTTCTTACTTGAATCAAAACAATTGGCTACTCCGTAGTGATGGCTTTTGGTAAAGAGTTTTAAAATCCATATTAGATCTAAAACATTGCTAGGGACTAGCAATATCTCGATGTGGGGATTGATGAGTATCTAAATACTCATCATTTTGTACAATCTAAGCGCAAAATCATCTCGAAAACACTCGTAAACACATCAAATGATCAAAATATCACAAATCGTTGTTTTATGTGTTTTAAATGTAAAAAGATCAAAATCGATGAAAAATGTATCAAGTTTGCAAAATTGGCGCTTTAGTCTCCCAAGTTTTAAAAGTTGTCAAATCTAGTCCTCGGAATTCAAAATGTGGAATTTTATCATTCAAGGCCCTCAAGTATTCTAAGATATTAAAATGGTCCTTGAATGATTCTTTGGTCAAATGGCGGAAAAGGTCCCTAAAGTTTGAAAATTTGCAAATTTAGTCCTTGGACTTATAAAAATGGAATTTTATGTAAAAAGGGTCCTTGTACTATCAAAGTTGTCAAGTTTGGTCCTTGTAATAACATTGGAAAAAGTATCATGATCAGTCCTTGAAGTTTGGTGAAATTACATTTTTGGTCCTTGTTATCATAGCTAAACCAAACGGATCCTCATTTTAATATCAAACCCAATCCAAGTCCAATACCAGCTGGCCCAAACCTTAGCCCAATCCCACATGAACCTTGTACCTTGAGCTAGGTCAAAATCCACTTGACCCCTGCCATGCCTGTGACCCCTCCCCATTTTTGACCTCCCTCGTTTATTATTAAGCTACGGTCAACGAAAGTCAAACAAAGAGAAATACCGCCCTCCACTGTAGCTCTCCTCTCCACCCCTGATATCCCAAAACCAGCCATGGTTTTCCATCTTTTTCTCCAACCCCTCACCTTACCTTGTCCCCTCCACCTCCACTAACACCAAAATCCTTAATTGATTGAAACCAAACCCATTAAAGCTCAAACCTGCTCATAAAGAAATTTGGCGCCAAAAATCCACTTGTATGGTTCTGATGAATTAGAGAGATCCAAGGGCTGGAAATTGGTGGGAAACAATCAGAGGTCAACAAAAGAGTGCTAAAGTCTATAAAGAGGAGGATGATGCAATGTATATGAGTATCTAGTGTAATCTTTAAAATTTCTAAGTCGTTTTAGTTTAATTTTCAATTTGGTGTATGTTTTAATCTTAAAACTCAGATTTCAAGTTCTTATGTTATAATAAAGCTTTTGTGAAACCTCAATTCAAGTATCAAGTTAAATTTCGTTTATGCGCTTTGAATCTCAAAATCTCATATGAATCAATTGTTGTTGTAAGATGTTATCTTGGACTAAGTAAGTCACATAAGCTCCTAAATAGCTTTTCTAAGCTATTAGAAACTCTAAAATTCAGTTTAGAAGCAAAATCGTAAAATCACCAAAATACAAATTAATTAGTGAAAAATCAAAATCCATTGAAATGATGTACACAAATTTGAGCGGGGTAAATCTTGGATGGCCTTGGGTTAGAAGCTTAGTGGTAAGCTAATAGGGGTAATAATTGGTCCTGGTTCTCAGATTTGAGCTTGGAAGCTTTTGTAAGCCTTTTTGTTCACTTTTGCATATCACTGTTATAGTTGTTCATTAGCTTTAATTTCTGTTTCTTAGTGATCACTAGTTATACTTAAGTATTTTTAAAGATTAAAATCAGTTTCTTGTTCTTTTAAATTAGTATTTATCAAAAATCTTATCTTGACAGTTAAAATTGCTTCATGGTCATTTCTGAGTTTTATGTTGTAATGGTTGTTGTTTAATGCTTAATTAGTCCTAATAAGTAATTATATAAGGTCTGAAATCAAGTTCATGGTCTAAATTTGTGATTTGCTTTGTAAAACTTCAAAACAGTCATCATAAGTGGTGTTTGGTTCTTTGTGTTTAAAGGTTCTCTGGTCATTGGACTTATTTGAAGATTGTTTAACTTGGCTCTAATAACTAATCTCAGTCATAAAAACCAGTGCTCATAAGCAAAAAGTCAAAAATTCTTTTAATCACATATCAGGCATCCATCGTTGGAATTTTAAGATCTAGGATCATGATTTTGTGTTAGCAAGTTGTTAAAATTACTCAAATCGGTCTTAGTTCATCTTAAAACAACATATTCGGTGTATAGAATCAAATCAAAGTTCATATAAGTCAAACTTAGTTAGTTTTAGAAAAGTCAAAATTTCCATCTTGGTCGTTTTGATTAAAATAGATAATTTCATTGTGTGTTCAATATTGAGTTTTAGCTTAAAAGCTCTTAGGGTATTAAAGTTCATTGCTTAAAAAATTAGAAAATACTAGATCTCTTTGAATCACTTATAAAGTGCTTTTTAATTGGCTTATTGTTGGTACTGTTTGAAAACCATGCCCCTGCATTGCAGTTGGGAGGTCCAACTTGATAAGCTTGTACTGAGCTTATTAGTTGACCAAAGCTTGTGATTTTTGGTTCTTTGAGTAGCCAACCAAGCCATCTTTAGGTCTCAAGCCTTGTTTTCATTTTGAAGCTTGTTTGGTAGAAATGCTATTAGCTTAAACTTTGTCCCATTTCTGCTTTTTCAACTCTAGTGTCATAAGTGCTTATTGCTTGTTTCTAGCTTATCGCTGTGCTTATCTTTGTCTTTTAGCTTCATATTAGTAGCACTAGCTTGTTTGAATCTTATTCCACTCTTGTTTCAGTTTTCAAGCTTCTTTGAGCTTAATTCCATCGATAAGCTCATTTAGCCATCGTTGGGATCATAAGCTCATCAAATGACTTATTTCAAGTTTGTAACATTTTGTGTTTATTAAAATTTCATAATATCGTAGTAAAGTAGTTTTCAAAAGAAAATCCGAAAAATATCAAGTTAAAATCGGTGATAGTGTTTATTTAATAGTTATTAGATTTTGATTTTTCTTTCTAGCTTATTATTAAGCAAATCTTGTTTTTCTATTTTTCTTAGTTTTCTGTCATAATATAGTATTTTTAGAAAAAGTTTCATAATTTTCCTAATCTTTTTAGTATTTATTATAATTTTAAATAGTTAAAAATAGTAATTAATTAGTAATAAATAATTAAAGAGCCTAAAAAATATCTTTTCAGTTTTAAAATTAGTTTTATTATATTTTAGATTTTTCCAAGTTAAAATTTCATTTTTCCAGTTTTATTTTATATTTTCTAGAATTTAAGTGTATTCTAAATAATAATTAATTAGTAATAATTAGATAAAAAGTGTGAAAAATATATTTTTAATTTTAAAATTAGTTTTATAATACTTTAGATTTTTCTCAATCATAATTTTATTTTTCTAGCCTTATTTTGTATTTTCTTCTATTTTAGAGTATTTATTAAATAGTTAAAATAGTTTTTAATTAATAATAATTAATTAAATAGTTGTAAAAATAATTTTATTTTTCTAATAATTTTCTTTTATTTTAGGATTTCAAAATGTCATTTTCATATTTTTAGGTCTTTTATTTCTTAGATTTCACTTTTTATTTTGTGCGATATCGTAGTTTTAAAAGTACTTTTGCATTTCTTTTATCTCGATTGTTGTGCTTTCCAATTCGTATTCCATTCCATTCCAATCAATCAAGAGTGTAATAATTCATCAAAACCTTTACCGATCACTATCCTTAGTGATCACTCTATCATCCGAGTTTGTTTTGACACACCATTGAGTCTCCGTGGGACTTAACGACCGGAATTCATTCTATTCTCCAGACTTCATTGCATTTGTGTTTTAAGCGCTTTAAGCTTTTACGGTTAGCCATTCACAAGTGGCTAGCTTGTGTGAGGTAGCTTGATGTAGTTCAAGATGATCACCCACCCAAAAGCTTTCAAGGTCATGTAAATCTTTCTTGTCTTAAGTCTTCGTCCGATAGCAGCAATGAAATCTTTACATCTGTTCACATCTTGTTCAGTCCAGAACCTCGTGTTGTCCCACGGCTTCAGGTTTAGCTTGAACTCCTTCACCCTTAAATTCAATTCTTCTTCAACAATCTTGAGCGTTCCATCACTGAACTTGTATAGCTCACACAGCCTCATTAGCATTCTTGTAAGATATAACTTTTCACATACACATCAAACCATAACACAAAGTAGCATATAGATGGAGTTCTAGAGAGAAAGTTAGAGGTTTAGGGAACTTAGTGAGAGAAAGTGAAAGATATTATTATGAGCTCCAACTCTACCTTGGAAGGTAGAGTATTTATAGTCTTACATAACTCGCCACACTTTGGGGCATGGATCGGGCATACGGTGGGTAAAGACCCGTCCGTCCTCCACGGTGTTACCTAACTAAATTACTACTTAACTCAAAGAACTACGACTACGAGCTTTTAACGATTACATATACTTGAGGTGACCGACTCTTTACTACTGGAATTTCTAATTCCTAACAATCTCCCAAGGAGGTCACCTCAATCATGTACCAAAATTACATAGAATACAAATAGATATTACATTAACAATTGATCTTGTATTCTTGATGTAGTCCTTGCTCCTAAGCTCGTAGTCATTGATTCTTCACATTGCATGTTTGGTTACTTCAGTGGAGGTCTTTACCGATCCACGTGATAATAATTTTGAGCCATCTTTTGAGATAATCACTATCAACAACCTCGACACATCCTTTGTGGTGTTGGTATTTTGTGATGTTGTGACTTTGGGACCGACATGCTCACATTCGGATCATGATATCTTCTCATCGAGTAGCGGAAGCATTTGTTGAATCATGATATTGGCGCAGTAGCGAAGCATGGAGTGAAAATATCGAGTCATTGATGCACTAATCATGATTTCTTTTGAGATGAATGTGTTAAGTGAGCATGCGGCTATGGATTGACCGCTTCATTCGATCACCGCAAACGTCGGGCGTACTCGCATACAACAAGATTAGCAACAAATCGCACGAAAGTGTCTTTGATCACTTCGTTGAATTGAGGTACACGCCCACGGTTCCCCGCTGATCAATACATGTACCGCCTGTGATCGGTATAATTCAAGAATTTCCTTGACAGGTTTCGCAATGCTCTAGTCGTTCTCAAACCGAACATCTCAAAGAAGACAACACGGAGTGAGTGAACCAATAATTTTAAGTTCACCGATTGATGAAAAGAGATTTGAAAACAATCGTGTATTGTTTCAATAGAAATTGTTTTGCAATACAACGAAGGTTTTATTGAAAATCAATTATCAATCATAAAATACCTTTTGGTTTGAAAAATGAGTACACAATCGATGTGCTAAAGAAAAGAGTTTTTAAGCACAAAGACCGGTTTTTCAAAGGTATCCGTCAATCCATAACTCGAACCGTGATTGATTCAAGAGATTGAATCGCCCCATTGTTTCTTCGGTTGTCACATGGTTGATCTATATAATAGATCTCACACGCCACCTACCAGAGCTTGTTTGATGTTGGCTCGGAAGGCTTTCCATCTTCATTGTGAATATGTAAACACATCACTCGGATGTTCCGCAATACCACAAGGATAATGCGAGGACTCAAGATATAATCTCTTCCACATTGTGTGAAACAGAGTCTTCATTGAAAGTGTCCTAATGAGATTTATTGATGATCTCGTGGCTCTAGACTCAATTTGTGCATATTTGGATCCCGTGTGGGAGACTAGGAGAGGGTCTCCTACTTCAATATCAACCATCTCTAAGAGACAATGATAGATTATGTCGGTTCCCGTGAGAATGAAACAAGCCCTTTTAAGAGGAACTTGAGTGGTTTGGAAAGTTGAAGTGCAGTGCGCCACCGGGTCCATGACGTCTTGTCTTCAATACCGATGTTACCATCAAGAGTATATGAATTGAACCCGGTTTCGCCCTAAGGTTGAATTAAAGGAGGGCTATTTGTTTTCACCCTATTCTCATTCAATTCTTTTTAATTCTTCAACCCCTTCAAGCTTACCGAGACTTCATAGCTAGAACCTTGTTGGGTTTATTCCAAGACTAGCTCGCCTTAGTCCGCACTCTTCCCTTATCTCATTTTTCTCCTTTTATCATCATACCTAAGGACTTCTACACTAACTAGTGGATTGTCCTCGGTAGATCCCTCCGGTTCGGCGGATCATGGGAACCAATACCTAACCTTATCATCCTTATATCACCGTACATTAAAGTAAAGTTGGTCGGTCTATTTGGTATTGTTCATCCGCCATTGGATCCAATAGAAACCATTTGAAAATCAATTCGATACTTGTGATGTATTATCAAAGCATTTTGTACCGAATTGTTTTTGATATTTTAGAACGAGAACTCCCTCAACATGTGCATCAAGTATTTGAAAGATGTTAAGCACACGGAGGCAAGAGAAAGAATTAACTTCTTTGATTACCATTTTCTAAAGATATCAACATCACTTCCCATATCAAATCAAGTAAATATAGCATTTTCGGAAGGATGAGGTTTCCATAAATTCGCTCCCCTCAATATGTGCCTCGAGGTTAGAAAAGAGTTTTGCACATACTAGAGGGAACCTGCACATTGGGATGAATGATCACGTTTCAAATCAAATGTTTAAGATAGATGCTCCCCTCAACATGTGCATTGAAAAATTTGAAATCGTTTGTCACATGTGGGAAGGACAGCATGTACATTCTTGTGAAACCATTTACCGAATTATCAGTTTAAATCCAATTTAAATCACACATTCTCCCCCGATTACAATTATCAAAACATTTGAGATTTGTGATCTCGTATAGATTTAAATTGATTTTGAAAGCTTTTAAGGAGAATTGTGACTAGATTATGAAAGCGTTTTAACTGATAAGGATCGGATTTTAAGACTTTAAACTCCATTGATAAAACATGCATGTATATCTTTTGAAAACAATTTAATGCCAAATAACTTTTTAATTTAATTGAAATCATTCTCCCCCTCAATCAATGACATAGGTTGTTGATTGAGAGATAGAGATTTTGACAAGTAAGTCCTGATGATTATCAAAATAGAGATCGAGTTATTTTTCAAAGCATTTGGTTTTCAAGAGATAAGAGTTTATAGAATCGAGCATAGAATTTGAAAACATGGTAAAACATGGCTCGTTTTTCTTTAAAATCGGGTTATTGCTGAAAATGACAATAAACCATTTCTCTTTCTCCCAAAATTTTTTTTTTTTTTTTTAGAATTGAACAACATCTAAAGTCCCGTGTCATTCTTTGAATGACAGACAAAGACCGTAGATATAATCGAACCGAAAAGAAAACATGACAAAATGACAATATTTTTGAAGATTTTTGAATTTTTCAAATTTTTATGGATTTTGAAAGTTTTATATTTTTCTATTTGATTTTTGAAGGTTTTATAATTTTGTATTTTGTTTTTTAAAAATATTTACAAGAGATAAATTAGTTTAAGAGGATGATGAAATGAGTACCGAGATACGAGATATCGCTCAAAGACGTTGTAGAAGAAAGGAATCAACATCTCTTAAACTTTCACCACCAAAGCATTCGAGGCTTTTAAGAAAAATCGTTCGAACATGAGCATTCACAATTTGAATCTTTGGTAGCTTCCCCAAATCGACAATCATCGAATAACGACCATTTCCTAAGAAGTAGAAACGAATATAAACGGTCTTATTAAATGAAGCTCAAGACTCAAGAACACGAGAACACCAAGTAACAAGTTGAAACATTGATCGTCTCGGTGGTTATCAAACCGGATTAACTGACACGACCGATTACATGAACTGTTAGCATCCCGATGTATACCTTACTCTTCGAGATTGACCGTTGTCTATTTGGGGAACAATATATCAACATCTTCATTTTACTAAGTGCATTCCGCTTATCTAACATATAACCAATCAAGACATAATGTACACATGTACCCAACAAGAGTAGAGACGATGGCATCCATGTAACATGTTGAGTCACTAATCATCTCGTGGATGTCATCATTACCTTGTGTACATGAGTCAATAACCGAAGCACTTTATCATAAACCGTATATAAGATGTCGATAGCGTATCATCTCAATGCTCCAAATATTCTTCTCACATTTCTTCCAATCGAATCAAGTAACATATACCAAAGGTCTCAGAGACCACTTCCCCAAATAGTTGGAATAATATATCCTTCCCCAAATGGTTGGAATAATACACCAAAGGCTACGAGTAAAACATCGAGTTTTCTACCGTTATGACGATTGTCTTTCGGGATAACTTCAATCGTAGAAGTGTTAAGTTCATCATGTGTACTCGTTGTGCTTTTAGATATATGTCTCCTTCCCCTTGTCGGTTTTGATACCTCAAGACGACAATACATTATATATACCAACTATTCTTGAAATAGAGAAGAACAACTAATTAGCTCAAATGAATCTCGTGAGAATCAATCGCTGTAAACTCTCTCGACTATCTTTATCAACCCATATGAAGACAACTTGAAGTAACCATTAAAGGAGAAAACTTGATATACCAAACTTGAAACAAAAGACGAATTCCCCACACATGTATCTCAAGCTTGCACTTAATGATGGAAGAACGGTGTTGAGAATTTATGCACCAAGCAAATCTCTTAGTGCTCGATACTCAACCAAGGTATGAGACATTAACACCTCTTGCGATTATCCACAACGACATCTGCGTGTGACACTGAGTAAAACAACGTAACTCCTTAAAGTGATAGTTAACCAGGTCTTCAAAACATCCCGACTGCTGGTAACTAGATAAACCAAGTCTTCAACTCAAATTCTTAAGCCCGAGCAAGTTTATCAAATAAGAACACGCCATAGAGAAATTCAACTTCAATCTCAAATAAGTGATAGATGATTAAATCTGAAGTAATCAAATTGAGTCAGATGCCCAACACGTGAATAAACATACAACCGGATGTACATTGACCCACTGAATGAACCGAAGCAAATGATTCCTCAATCATCAATGCATTCTTCCTAAAGGTATACATGTAGAGACTGATATGGAAGATTCACCAATAATGTCTTCGAGCGGATGAGGTGGTCAATTTCCTTAATGTTCATATGGTTGATTTATAGCATGCACAATGAGAGGAATAATAATCCGTGAAGATTTGGCAAAGGAATACCAAAGAGCGGATCATTATTCATGAACAATAATCCGTGAAGATTTGGTAAAGGAATACCAAAGAGCGGATCATTATTCATGAGTGCAACTGCAATAATATGATAGTCATTATCAACGCCTTGAGGAATAACTGGAGATTGGGTTTCTTGAGAGTTCGAGAAGTACTTCTTAGATGGTGAACTAGTTGAGTCAAGAGAAACCGGAGCATGAGCTTGTGTCGGATGATCAACATTCGTTAGAGTTTGGAAGTACTCATCAAACATATCTTTGAAAAACAATGAATCCCAAACAATGAATCCCAATTATCCTTAGTAATTGAAGCATTAGGCGTTGGAGGAGTGTCATCAAAATCAAGCAATGAATCATTGCTAAAGAATCGAGCAAGTCTAATTGGGATTAAATTTTGGCTTTTCAATCTTCCCAATTAGTGCTCTCCCTAAACCGACGAAGATTTTCAAGTGTTCTTCTCATCCCGGATTAAGAAGAAGTCTTTAGATCATCAAATGCAATTGCCTTTAGTCTTCTAATCATGTAGCTTTCAAATGTAGATTAGGCGTAGACTCGACCTTCTTCAAGATTATCCGAATGGGAAATAGATAGTTAACATCTTCTTCACACCAAAGGCATTCCTGTTAACTTGTAAATAGCAAATCCCTTAATTAAAATCCTCCCATCAAACAAAAAAGTAAAGATGTTCATCAAAGAAATCACCAAAGAACTAGAAGCACTTTGTCATTTAATCATATCACCGTGTGAAGATGTCAACCAACGGCTCTTAGAAGAAACTACATGTGAAGATGATCCAATAAGAAGAATCTCGGTTCTTACATGGGTTAGGAGCCGTTTGACCATATATTCTCAAATATCACCAACCATGCAAAGTTCACACTTCTTCTTCCCTCAAGAATTGCATACAGAGATGCCATTCTTGATTAACCAAGTGATTATCATCCAAATGTATTATATTCACACTTCTCCCCACAAAATTAGCACATGATGTCGCCATCTTCATTATATTGAGCAAGAGGAATAAGAGTAATTATCGTAGTCCGGTTCACTTGATGATCAAGCGCTTGGAAAAAGCATGAAGCATGTTGATGAAGAATGTCGATGAGAATGGTCCTAAACATGAAGATTTCTTCTTAAGAAGATAAAGCGCATCAAGCGTACACTTTTCTTTTCTATGAGGAACGGGGCTCAAGTGTTATCTGCAGACGCCATAATGATGAAGTACGAGGCTGAATCGATTTGAGCAGACGTCATTGTTAAGAGCCCGGTCATATGTTTAGAGCAGCCAATCCAAATACCAAGGGACGATTTGTATGACCGCTTTGGACAAATGAGCGAAGACAGAGAATTGGAAACATTGGATCCCCACGTCTTGATGGGTTCCTTTTGGTTAGCACAAACAGTCTTTGAATCCAGAAACCCTAGATGCAATGGCATTATCCCTAGGAGTCGAACTAGTAGAGGCATCGACTTAGTCAAATTACATTTTGTGCTTAATGGGATTATTCTACCGGTTGGATTCCAAACCTTAACAGCACTATTCTCGGCATAGTGGATCTAGTTAAAGAGCAAGGTTTGCCATTCGTGAACATTCGACTGTTGGCTTCCACCGAAATCCTACATTGGTAAAAACCTTCCTGTAGGTTTCGTGATTGCTTAACTGCTTTGCTTTCCAAACTTTCTTAATCGGGGTATGATTCTTAGATCTCGTAAATAACACATCATATTTATCATGATTACCGAAAATAAACATTTTTACATGTTTTGCAGACAAGATAAGGCCTCGAATTAATTTCAGAAGCTTAGAGCTAATACTAGAACTAACACGATTCTTTTGTTCAAATCAAACTTCTTGTCCCTATGGTGTTCTTTTACTTCCTTATCATGATCACTTTTAGTTTGCGTAATCCTATCCTTCTTTGCATTGCTTCTAGGTTTTGACCCGCTAACTTTAGTGTCAATCTTAACATCCGTAGAAGTAACGATGGGAACATTACATGGCTTCACTACTTTCGCATTCCCGGTCTAGAAGTTGGGATCCGAAATTCTAGGAGGCACATCAAAGGTTGCTTGCTTGAATTTTGACATGGAACAAGGCATATCAAGGGTCACATGCTTGGCTTTAGGCATAGAACAAGGCACAACTATTCTATCTCGCCTATTGTTAGATTTCGGACTTGTGACAATTACATACTCTAAGAGTTCCCGAGATCGTTTGGCATCCATGCAGCATAGGCTATAGTACTATCAAAAGGTTTTTCTAATCTTTCATCTTCAACAATCTCACGGAGACCCTTCAAACTATCCTTAAGGTATGAGAGGTATGCTTTATGTGCAAGTTCATTATTCCTAATGGGCGGAGGAATATATAACATATCGATAGCATATTTATCACAATCGAAACCTTAGGAACAGTAGTATTTGCAATTGGGGATTGGCAACTTTCCTTTCACCTCACGCTTGATTCTCAATATCGTTAAGTAAAGAAGTTATCTTTTCAATTTGTTTATCATGATTAACTTTAAATGAATCACATAACTCTTTGTTTTGATCATTAACCTTTGAAATTTCACTTTAAAACAATCATTTTCCTTTTGCAAGTTATCAATTATGTTTTGAAGTTGGAAATTCGAGAATCTAAAGGTGGAGGCATATGGGAACAGTCACATCCTTCTTTTCACCTTTCGCCAGAAATTTGGGATTTCAATCTTTTGATCGTGTGGCAATGAGCTCGAATTTGTTCATCACGTTTGCTAATTTCAAAAGCGCATCAAACTCGGGAGCATCGAGGATGTCTTGATATTTGAGGTTTTAACATTTTCTTTGAGATGTTGATGTTTTAATTGCAAAGCAAGATGTTCAACTTCTAATTTAGAATAATGTTTGACCAAGTTATCATGATCATCTTGTTCTATTTTTTCATGCAATTTTGAATTTGTTGTTTCAAGCTCAATGACACGATCATGGGAGACTTTCGAGCAACAGATAATTCATGAAATTGAGAAGCATCAATGGAACAATTTGTAGCAAATGAAAACACATCTTGAGCAATACATTCTCATTCGGTGTATGCAAGTTCTTCCTCTCAATCTCATTATATTTTAATTTCTCTCATAATCACCGACCTCAACAATCATTGCATCAAATACCTTTTCCATTTCTTTAATATCGAATGCGCCCCTTTTAAGACTCTCAAATTGATCTTTTAGTTGTTTAAAGAAAGGCATGACCTCGGTTAAATAGCATTCTTTAGTTTGCTCAAAACCCTTTCCCTTCGCTTATACCGGTGGGTGTGATCCTTTTCTTACAAGTTTTCTCAAAATCAACAAATAGTTGAAAGATAACATATTCACCGATTAAGGTCTTTCTTTTAGTGGCAAGAGATCTAGGAACTAAGTGCATTGGTGTATTAGGAGGATACAGTTGATTTAGGCGGTTTCCTACAAGGGGATTCTTTTCAACAAGATTTTCACTTTTGCATTTCCATATCTTTTTCCGAACACTTGTTCGTGGGGTTAATAGAGTCTCGAGGCTTAAACTTGTTCAAGGAGATCCAATTTTCTTTAGTGTAATTATGGGGTTTGATCGTTATGTTATTCTTTTTACACTCGGGATCTTCTAACTTCTTATTCATTTTCTCCCTAGTGACTTCATCGATTTCTTATCTTCCTCGGTGCACTCAACGCAACTAGGTTTTCGCTTAGGCTTAAGGATTTCATTACCATCATAAAGCACCTTATGAGCATTTCTAGCCTTTTAATTACCTCGGATTTGGTTCCTCAACAAGGGAATGCTATGCTTATCGCTTAAGACTCGATGCTTAGTGATCATGTGAGCAGTTTGAATGGTATTCCTTGTACGCATAACTTATTTTCAAGCTTGTTTTTCAAAGTTTTTAGATTGGAAAAATCATTCAAAAGTTTTAATTCCTTAGCCTTGAATTCTTGCTTAAGCATTTTAACATTTTCTTGAAGTTCGTTTTTTGCTTAGCGCTTTGGAAAGCTTTTCTTGTAAGGAGTTTAACTCTTGTTTTAATACTTCTTCTAAAATTACTTTTTCTAATAATTGTACACATTTGGATATCCATCTCCGCTCACGAGTGGTAAGTTCAAACTTAGCACTGCTCAGATATGGCAACTTGATCCTTATAGGTATTGAGTTCGGTGGTCAAGGAATCATCAGCACAAATGAAGTGTACTTATGCAATTCATAATCATCATTTTGAGAAGAGGATGCATACCTAGGTACTGCAGAAACTTTCATGCAAGTTTCCTCTGCATTAACGTGCATGTGTTGTGGCGGTGCATCTCTATCTTGGGTACATCCAAGCTTCCATGTAGCGTTCCTTTGCATTAGCTTGCACGGGTTGTGATGGTGCACTCTCTCTTGTGAACATGAGCATGAAGATTCTATTTTAGCATTGTCGACTCATCATTATTTGTTTTCTAACATTCTCGCATTCAAGAACACCGATTCTTCCATAGATACATTACCCAACTTATCACAACAATCTCTCAACCGCACTGACACTCATTTACTTTTTCATCCTTTTGTGCGGTTTCCTCAATGTACTTTTTCACATTATCCATGAGTTGGATAAATGTCTCAATGAATTCTGAATTTCCATTCCAAGATGTTTTTGAAGGAAATTCGGTCAAGTGTTGATCATAATCATTGAATATTCCCCATTGATGAATGGTCGAAATTGTTTGTAGATTACTTGAAGAGTCTGACCGAACCATCCTTTTGAACTTCTTCATTGGTAAGTTGCGACTTTAAATGCTCTAAGTTCAACAAAGAAGCTTCTTGTCAATGTAGGTAAGTCTGGCGGAAAAGAGCACTACATGTTCGATCCCGACTATGGATAACAACCGTATGAGGTGCGAGATGAAGTAGTTGATAGGGCTCAATGTCGCATTCCATTTGCATGGCATTCAGTAGGTGTGCAACTCATTCTCATTGTACTCGAACATGAATATCTCACATCCTCGTTGTTTAATTCAAGAATCTTTAATCGTTCGATGTAGCATCCATTATCATTATTATCCACAACATCATACAATTTAAGCACTTCAAATCACCGGGTCAAGAGAGTAAGACATGATGTGGTAGAATGCACGGATTTTACAAGTCTATGATTTAAACCGAGAAATAGAATCTTTCGGGATTTTACTAAAATCAAGACTAAACCGTTAAGCAATGACGAATGGAATGAATGGAATGATAGACAATTGTGTGTTAGGACATATGATTGTATGTAGGATTAGCAGATATGTTGTTTGGTTGTGATTCGGATTGGTTTATGCCCGCTTTTTCCCGAGAAATTTAGGTCTAAAACTTAAAAACCTCAATAACTTCATTTGGAGCGGATTTAGACCACGAAGGTTGACCGAATAAACTTTAGTTTATTCGGCGTGCCATTCTCCTCGTTCTCATGGTCGCTTTGATGGGTAGAACTGAAAACGGAGTTACGGTTCAAAAGTTATGGCCGTTTGAAGTTTTGACGGAAAATCAACCAAGTCGCTACGAATTCTTGAACCAAGTCGCTAACAACTAATTCGCTACACCACTAAGTCGCTATAGTCCCAAGTCGCTAGACAAAAATCAAGTCGCTAAGTAGTAACTCGCTAACCATCAAGTCGCTAGCAAAATTTTGGCAAGAATTGCCACACAAGTCGCTAGAGATACAAGTCGCTAAAGAGCAACTCGCATGCACCAAGTCGCTACCACCAAGTCGCTACTCGTAGTGGAGAGTCCACTACTTGTACTTTAACTCGCTAGATCTAACTCGCTAGGTTTAAAAGCGTAACTCGCTACAATTTTGTGAAGCAAGTCGCTATGAAGAAAACTAAACCGTGAGCTAAGTCGCTAGCAAGAAAAACCTTATAAACATCACTTTTCAATCCAAAACAACCCAACCAAGATGATTCAAGCTAACCAAATGAAAACCTAAACACTTGTGATGATTCTAAACATAAAAGTACCAACAAAATTCAAACTTTAACACAAGAAATCACCCAAATGATGCAAAACCACTAAACTTTTTCAAACTCAAAACCACCTAAAACCACTAGAAATCCAAAGATGTGCAAGATATGATCTAACCATGGCTCTTGATACCAATTGTAAGATATAACTTTTCACATACACATCAAACCATAACACAAAGTAGCATATAGATGAAGTTCTAGAGAGAGAAAGTTAGAGGTTTAGGGAACTTAGTGAGAGAAAGTGAAAGATATTATTATGAGCTCCAACTCTCTACCTTGGAAGGTAGAGAGTATTTATAGTCTTACATAACTCGCCACACTTTGGGTCATGGATCGGGCATATAGTGGGTAAAGACCCGTCTGTCCTCCACGGTGTTACTTAACTAAATTACTACTTAACTCAAAAGAACTACGACTACGAGCTTTTAACGATTACATATACTTGAGGTGACCGACTCTTTACTACTGGGAATTTCTAATTCCTAACAATTCTTGACCAAGATTTATCAAGAAAGATAATTGCTCTAGGAGAGTCAATCACCGTAGTAGTCGTCTAAATTCATGCCCTGTGGCTTCCCATTGAGGTCTAGTTAGATTGACCCGAGTCGGTAGCTTTCACACCAAGTTGAAAATCACCAACTCTTTGTCGAATTACTAAGCCCTTTATCCAAAGATTGACTGCAGCAGAGAGAGACTTCTTTTCTCGAGCGGTAGATGGTCAAGATGCCCTTGGAGGTTCGAAGATATAGATCTTCAAAATCACTTGGTAGCAAATGTTTGAAGTCGTTTTCTTCAATAACGTGATCTTTCAAGTCGCTCTTCTAAGAACAACCTTCTTCGATAATCATAGTCGAGATTGAGAAGATTTCCACACCGACCACACTTAGCATACACGACTTGGATCGAGCAGCTTTGCGCTCTTTTTTTCGCACCATGTCTTTCAATGTAGAACTTCTTCTTTTGAACCACCAATGATAAATGTCGATGAGGCAAACAATGTCGTATACTTGTTCCTTGTCAACCCATAAATGATCGGTACCATCCGCTCAAGACACGGATCTAAGTAGGTAGTGACCTTCATCTTGAAATAGATAAGGCGGTATTCTTCCTCTGCTCCAAAGACGTAGGTAATCCGGTCTCGGTTGAAGAAGAAATCGATTGTATAGTCTTCGTCGGGGTTCACCGCCAAGAGGAAGAGGATGGTTGACATCAAAACGACTGATATTCTCATCAACTTGATCAGTCAGCATCTTGTGGCATTCTTTCATCTGGTATTGAAGGTGACCGGCATCATAATGGAAAACCTTGATGATTTCAAATGTTAGGCCTTCGTTAGTTTTTCAGGATATCCCAATTCATCCACAAACTCCATTAGTTCTTCAGTCATGGGTGGAGCGACAAATGGATTTGAAGGGTCTCTTGGAGTGATCTGAAGGGCATCACTGAGTATCTCAGTGGTGATGTCATACCACTTGTCTTCAAGTTTACACGAGTATGTAGCAGTGATCTTGTCCCATGTTACTGTGTTCCAGAATTGTTGAAGATAAATGGAAGGAATTGTGCAACGCATGGTTAAAGCTCCAAAGAAGTTGGTGTCCTTTAAAATATCAATAGCTAATCGGTAGATTAGATTATGTTGGTTTCTATCCACATCCACATAGCAGTTGCTCTTTGCTATTGTCACCCATTCCATAAATGGAAGAATTTCCTCATCAATAGGAACAATGGTTGGTGCAGTGGTAGCAAGATTCTCAGAGGACGTGGTGTCTGCCATTGAAATCTGAAGAACACACATACAACAACAACAATATCCGGAAAGTTTGTTAGGTTAGACAAGGTTATTAGATCGACCAAGTAGCCACCCCATATCATAGACTCTAAGAGAGTGATAAAAGCATACGAAGACATATGCATACATTAGAAAGCAAGATATGAATAAGGCGGAGACATAAAAAGCAAAGCAAATAATGACTAAGTTTGAAGGATATATAGAATAAGTTGCATGTAAACATCTATAATATGAACAAGTCGCATAGGACAAGTCGTAAGTTAATACAACTCACAATCTGGACAACTCGCATATTGAATAAGATACCTAGTATAGGACAACTCGCATACATCAACTCGCTTTGAACAAGGATATGAGCAACTCGCATAGGTCATATAGTATATAATATCTCGCACAACTCAACCCGCATGAGACAAGTCGCATAAGGCAACTCGTATTCATCAAGTAACTAGAGACAACTTGCACCCTGAGTGTCAAGGGACAACTCGCATTAGGTAACTGAAACGATAACTCGCATCAATAGAGTTAAACATGACAACTCGCATACAACAACTCGCTTTGGTCACGGATATGGACAACTCGCATATCACAACTCGCATAGGTCATAGTGTGTATACTAACTCGCACACGTCAACACGCATGAGACAAGTCGCATAAGGCAACTCGCTTTCATCAACAAACAAGACACAACTCGTATTCAAGAACAGTATGTGCAACTCGCATTCAGGAAACAGAGGATAACTCACATACAAGAACATACAACAAGAGACCCAGATCATCTTACTCATACACACAAGACATGTCGATTACCACAAAGATGAACCGCAAACTCAAGGATGCATCATTCAAAAGGCCTAATCCAATGATTATAACATATCATACAACCCAATCATATGAATCGATCTAAAACGCAACAAACACCACAACACCTAAATCTATCATGCGCACATATAACCAACATTAGATCATAACAATGATAACCCTACACATCCTTATATAAATCCTATATCAATTACATAGAGCAGACATTTTAAGTGAGGATCAAAAGTGAGGGAATCAAACCTAGTATCAGTTATAGAATAAAGAATCAATAGTGAGGGAATCTGCAAGATAAGTTAATTTTAGAGGAATGATTCAATTGATATTCATAGCACAATCATGTAAAGCGATATCAGATAACCTACCACACGATTATAAATTGGGCAACTCACTTTGAAGAATGCAAATAGAGAGAGAGAATGGTGAGTATGTGTTTGACTAAGAGGACAAGTGGTTTGACTTTGAGTCAACTCGCATTACTTAAACCAAGAAACACATTTGCATATATGACACATTAAGTCCTTGCACTTAGACAACTCGCATGAATAGACTAACAAGATAACTCACATGCAGGAAGAGACTTGACAACTCGCATGTAAAGACTGACAAGACAACTCGCATGTAAAGACTGACAAGACAACTCGCATACATGAAATCAAAAGACTAGCACATATAAGAGCATAATCAAGCAAATTAAATCACTCCAAGTAACATGCAAAGACTAACCAGAGTACTGAGGTCACAGAAACCATACCATACCCCACCATTAGTAATCACACAAGCAAGACAAATGATACTTATCACAAGACATTATTTAACAGTAATGGCAGAAAGATACTAATTCTCCCCCTCAATCAATGATATGGATGAGAGTGAGTGATCATTGATTGAATCAATCCCTTGCTGTGAGTCCTAGTCGATTTAGGTATGTGAGTATAGCAGGACAGGTTATAAGGAGGGTAGAATATCTGTTCGAACTTCATCTAAAGACCCGTGTCATTGTTGAATGACATTTCTAGGACCGTAGATGTTATCGATAACAGATGATAAATTATTGTGATAACAAAAGAGAGATTTTTAAAAAAAATAAATAACTAGTAAGTTACGAGTTCTGAGCAGAAACGATCAGAAGTTACAGTACATGCAAATCAACTTTGACAAGCAGCACTTCCTTGATGATTTGCCTTCAATTTAGTTGGAAACTACGTCATGATGTTCATGATAGAATTGAGCATTGTACCTGAAAAAGACTGAGGAAAATTTGCACTAATAGCGTATGTAGTATTGCAAATAGATGGGTTAGTGACATTTGTATCCTCATCTTTAGATGTTTTACAACAGCCTTGGAGTGTCATTAGTTGTCAATGTTCGATGGGAATCCCTTAAGTCCAACATTCTTGAAGATTTTCCCTGGGCATCCACTTAAGACAAGATCTAGGTGTGTAATTCGTATGGATCTTGTGTTCTTAAATAATCTACTAGTAGGCATCCACTTTAGACAACAGCTAGAAGAGTTAGATCCTTTAGTTACAGAAGAAGATGTAACTATTTCCCTATTCTTAATATTGGTCCTTTTGCAATTAGTTTGTTTCTTAGGGAAGTGGTCAGTAACTTGACGCTTCTTATGTGAACTTTATGATCTCCTTATATTCCTGATCTTAGAGTTTTGAGCATTAGACTGAGAAGGCTTTAGTGAGGCGACTGATTTTGGCAAAACTGTGTTCTCATCGACTTGGGAAGCTAACCTAGACTTGAATGGTTTAATTCTTTCTGACCAAAATGCATTAGGTTGCCTAACAACAGATCGTTCATTAGCCCTTAGTGAATCTGGTTTCTCCAAGGTAGATGATTTTGCAAACTTAGTGTTCCCACCATTCCTAGTAATTTTCCTAAGCTCATTTTTCAAAGCAACTACGGTGAAGCTCTTATTCTGAAGATTAGTGTTGAGGGCATCTATGTCCGCCAACAAGGAATTAGTTTGATCTACAAATTTGGTCTTATCCTCTAATTGATTCTTCCTTAAAGACTCATTTTCCCTTAACAACTTGGCCACACACAATGCCAATTCATCATTCCTAGATTTAACCTCATCACTAATTTCATTGTTAAGATTATTCACCCCCATATTAATTTTCATATGTAAGTCTGAGATTTGATTTTTCCGATTACATATGGTTGAGTCTTTGTCTTGAAGTCGAGTTTTAACCGGTTAATTTCAAAAATTCTCGAAATTCGAGAATTCGGATTTATGCAAGCTTTTGTTGCCAGAAAACTTTCTTCCTTTTGTTGTATTTCAATTTCTAAAGAAATGCAATGTTTTTCAAGAATTGAGTATTTGTTTGAAATTTCTTCGAAAAGTTTCTTATCAACCATGTTGTGAATCATGATATGTTTTATTATTGACTCAGTCTCAGTTGCAGGACGTGTACTAACCACATGTTTTGTAAGATTATTAGTTTGCACAGAATTAAGCACAGATGAATTATCAATAGGTGTTATCGAAGATTCAGCACTTGATGAAGATTCTCCACTCAACGTTTGCTCGTTCAATGTTTTCCACTCTGCATCCTTCATTGGTGAGGCAAAAGTTTCTGAGCTGTTGGTTGCTTCCATTGTTGATGTGTCTGTATTTCTGGCTTCAGCACTACCCGATAGATTACCCAACTCTCCACACTTCTCCATTGATTGTATCCCATGTTTATTCATGTGATCATTGTTATGTACTTCTTCAATGTACTTCTTCACATTGTCCATAAGATGGGTGAATGTGTCAATGAACTCATGGAGTTCCATTCCAAGATATGTTTATGAAAGAAATTCGGTCAAGTGTTGATCGTGAATCATGAATATTCCCCACCGATGAATGGTGAAATTGTTTGTAGATTTCTTGAAGAGATGACTGGAACCATCCTTTTGAACCTTTTTATTAATAAGTTGTAGCTTCAATTGTTCTAAGTTCAACAATGTGGTTCTAGTCAATGTAGATAACTCCTGACTGAAAAAGGCACTACATGTTCGATCCTTAATCATGGATAACAGCTGTATGATGTGAAAGTGAAGTAGCTGATAGGGCTCAATGTTGCATTCCATTTGCATGGTATTTTGTAGCATTAGCAGGTATAATTCCTTAGGATTGGACTCTGAGTGTGAAGTGTTTTAATCATCATTGGCTGAGTCAGTCATGGTTAAACTTTCTGAGTAGTAAGTTCTTTCTTTGTTGTCCACTGAATCATATAGTTTTAGGACATTGGAAATTAATGGATCGGTTGTGTAAGCCATTATGTTAATATCAGATGACAAGTATTAATAGACTAGTTGCACTCAAGATGACTCGCACTCAAGACAACTCGCTTAAAGTATAACTCGCTTAATATACAACTCGCATAGTCTGACAACTCGCTTATATAACAACTCGCTTAAGGCACAACTCGCCTAAGGCACAACTCGCTTAAGTGACAACTCGCATAAGCTGACAACTCGCTTAACAGACAGGTCGCATAAAACACAACTCGCATAAATTGACAACTCGCTTCCAAGGCAACTCGCACCCTAGACAACTCGCTTAAACGACAACTCGCTTAAGGTACAACTCGCATAAGATGACAACTCGCTTCACAAATCAAGACAACTCGCATACAAGAAAAGCACTACGAGACTCAACTCGCATCCAATCCAATATTCAAAAACCACCACTTTTCAATCAAAAAACAACCCAACCACGATGATTCAAGCCTTTCAAATCAAAACCTAAACACTTATAATCATTCTAAACACAAAAGTACAATTAAAATCCAAACTTTAATACTAGAAATGATCCAAATGATGTCAACTACTCTAAACTCATTTAAACCCAAAAACCTTATGAAATCCACTAGAAATCCAAGAACATGAAAGATGAGTGATCAAACCATAGCTCTGATACCAAATGTAAAGTATTGGATTTCATAAACACCTAAACACACAAATCAATTGGTGTATGAATTAGAGTTTTAGAGAAGGAAAGTGAGATATTCTAGAGAGATAAAACACATGGAAGGTTAGATTACCAAATGAACATCCAACCCTCTCCCTTGTGGGGAGAGGGCTATTTATACAAATGACTACGCCCTCCTTCGGGCTGTAGATTAAGCATACAGTGGGTAAAGACCCGTCCTTCTTCCACGGTGTTACTTACACTACTGCTAATCTAACTAATATACAAATACGTCTATGAGCTATAATATGCTAAACATACGTTGGGGTGACCGACACTTCAGTATGGATTTTCTAAATCCTAACACAAATGAGCCCCAAATCACTAATTTGTGAAAGATTGCACAAATTACACTTCTGGTCCATGTGATTTACTTCTATCCACCCCTCAACCTTTTGGGTAATTACAAACTAGTCCTTGTGCACCTATAAAAATAAAAAGCTATCAAAGCTTAGGGTTTTGATAACCCACCCCCTCCTCTCAACTTCCGGCGCCGACACCCTCATTTCTGGCCATATTCCGGCCGACGCCGGTCTCACCACCGTTTTGCCGCCGCTGTCACTTGAAGACCCAAGTTGTATTTGTTTACTACGAGTGTAAACCAAAGGTTCGCGACTATGGTTTGTTAAGATTTGTTTGTTGGGTTCGAGCTCGCTACCACCACGGTAACAACCACCACACCGCCGTCAGCATCTCCTCCATCTCACTCTCGTTCCTCTCTCATTTTTGATTTGGTAAATCGTAAACCCCAGTTCATATATATATATATATGATATTTTGTTTTGAAACCAATTACAAATTGTTGTTTAACGTTTTTCGTGGAATGAAATATATATTAACTTCGGTTTTTGGTTTAGTTCATGTGGATAATATTTTGTTAAAAATGGATTAAAACAACTTTGGTACATGTTTCATGTCGCAAGAAAAACGATTCAAAGAAATGTTGCTTGTCGTCGTTTTGTATATGGATCAGTTTAGAATCCATAAGGGTCGAGTTATGCTTGAGCTTCTATAGAGTTGGGATTTTCTATTGTCGACCTTGGTCTCTTTTGAGTCAAATTTTCCGTGTGGTGATAATTGTGGTAAAAGTGTTTGTGTTGTCTGATGTTGTAAACGGGTGGGATTTGGACCCCGTACGGGTCGGGTCAGACCCACCATGGCCTCGAGTAGACTTGAGTCTTATCATCCTTGTTACAAGTAAATTTTGATGTTGTAGTTGTGAGTTGAAACGAATTTGTTTAAAACCCGTTTAAGGTTTCGGTTAAGACCCAACATAGCCTCGTGTCGGTTTGTACAGATTTAATTGTCATGGATATAAACCAGTTAAAATGAGTCTAGTGTTTCTGTGGATAGTGAAATTAGTTAAAAACATGTTTTGGAATTAGTGTCGTGTGGAAAGAAATTATTTTGAAGGTGTTCATTGTAGTTGGTATGAAGCGGGTGGGGTCGACCCGGTCATTGTCTCGGTTCTATTCTAGTTCGTGTGGATACAAACCTGTAAATGCTAACCGGTAAATGATATTTGGAAATTCTTGTCTAAACTTCAAAAGTCGAATATATTAAGGTTTTAAATTGGAATTGTTGTGATTGGTTTAATGGGATACACGAATGCGAAACCTTGTGTATTATTATTGTGATTATAAGTTGTACAATGACCTATGGGTGAATTTGAAAGTGTTGTGTTCAAGTAGTCTTAAATCGGTTAAAGTGTTAAAATGGTGTTTTAGTTTTGTTTAAATAGGCTAATAAGCCCACACATTTAAATTGGAGTGCGTTTGTTAATTAACAAGGTTTTATGAATTGTGATAGCGATATTTAAACATGTATTAATAATTTTGGTTACCAAACATTTGGCTAATGCGGTCTATTAGTTTGGCTATTATTGGATCATTGGAACGTTTCAGGCATTCGAAATTGTGATTTGGAATTGAATACGGATTTTGATTTGGATTGGTCATTAATTGAACAATGGATGTTTATTGAACATTCGACAAATTGGACTTATTGGACTTGGAAACGAATACAATATATTGGACTCACTATGAATTTAATATATTTGATTCGCAATGATCAATAAGGAAAAATTGTCTAATAATCAATGAATACTCGTTATTAGTTTTCTATCAAATTGTCGGGAAATATTATTTGAGAAAATTGATTTTATTAAGGTCACGATGACTTGGGAATGTTGTATAAATGGACGCGTCATACCGAAATCTATATAAACATTCTAACTTATATTTTAAAATTCAAATCTATTTTATTGTTATAAAACCTGAGAATCTAAGCAAGTGTTTCTTTAAGAGATAAAACCTTTATTGTTTGAATTGCAAGTTCAAACTTATCATTGATATTAAACATGTTTGTACAAACTAGTTGCGATTGAGGGTAAATACCGAAACTACTAATGTACTTAATTCTTGAAGTAATTATGTGTCGCTATTGTCTTAGCATCTTTCTGGTCATTGTCTACTCGAGTTGAGTATTGGTCAATTCTTATTGGCTATTCCTTTTAGCATATTGAGATATATATTATGCCATAGTGTGAGTTCCGTTTGGCGTGAGTTGTATGTTGAGTCTAAGTTTTCTTACCAGCACACGAAACGTTAAGAATAAACTTTTGAGATATTGATACTAGATTTTTGGAAATCTTTGATTAGAGTATTCCACAAAAACTAAGACACATTGTCTTTCGGAAATTCATTTGCTTTGCTTGATTTATTCTGAGATAGCAAATTGCTATTAGGTTGTGCCGATGTAGTACCGTTGTGCTTGTACCCTTTGGATATCGTTGTGCTTTTCTTGTGTGATTGTTGTGCTTTGCTCACTGATACCAGTTGTGATTCTTGCGTTGCTTCGTATCGAGGTGAGTTCATGGCCCCTACTTTTACTTGCTTTTAAACTGTTTTGGGGGAGAATACATGCTCGTTTTTATTAAATTCAAATGCTTGATTTTTTTGAATAAGTTGTTATTACTTGGTTTGATGAAATGCGTGATTTAATTTAAATATGTTTTTATGTGGACACAAGTGCTTGAAACCTATTTTGATTGAACCTGGAAATGTTTTGTAAGCTATTACGTAAAAGGTTAAGGTTAGAAACCCAAGCGTTGTTATGAATTATTACATCCTGGCTCAGGATGGTGCGAATGTTATGGATAGATCTATTGGGAATGGCCACCCCGTCCGACCAACATGGCTCATGTGGGGACGTATAACATGTCGATTTTTTGTGTGCTATCTAGAGTTGGTTTCATGACTTAGCATACGTAATAGTTAAGCTTGCATGACACTATATGCTTCCGCTGAAACCCAAAACTTGTATGACTTAGCATACAAGTAGCACCCAAAACTTGTATGCTTCCGCTGAAACCCGATTTTGTTTTGGGGGTGTTACAATCTTTCCATGGCATCAGCTTCCATTGCAGCCACTCATGTAAGTGTGCCACCATCACCATGCAAACATTGAAACATTTTATCACACTCACAAGTCATGACCTCTGAAGATTCAAGGTTGGAGTCCAAGCATAATGCAATCAAAATTAATCTCCTAGCTACTTCAGGCCAAGTACATAAATAAGCATTCCCAAACACCCACTTAATCAGCATTTTAGAATTTGACCCATTATGGCTGTAATAAAGAGGTAATAGTCTTATAACTTATTTTTTGGTGACTAATAACTCGGTAATCTATCATCTTTGCAGAAAAGTAAACAAAATAGATACACGATAAACATCAACCTTTATACATCTGGCTTCCAAAAGAAACGAGGATAAAAAAGAGTGGGAGAGATACAACATGTGTGTTTATGTGTATACATACAGAAAACTCTTTCACAACATGTTGCTCCAACTGAACACTCTTTGACTTCAACACAGAAATGACAATTCTCCTAAGAGGCTGTAATAATGCCTAATCTTTTTTCCCACAATTTGACAATTCTCTTTTCTTTTTTGTCACTCTTTTATTGTATACTTATACTTTTGACAATCAAATTTTATCTTTCACTTCTATTTTCCTTTTTTTCCCTAAGAATAATCTTTAGATAATTATAAGAATGAATCTAAGAAAACTGATGGATTCAGAAATTATGAATAGATGTACCTGAAATGACTATTTGGAGAGGTTTTGCTTCGGACTCGGATTCCTGATTGATCAAAAGGCTACACTTGCTAATATGAATAATAATATTTGTTGCAGTGCCTAAGTAATCAACCTCCATCTGCATATTACAATTATTGGAGCTCAGTTAGATCCGTTATTCAATGATGATATATTAAAACATATGTCAAAATATGCTAGGGACTTTCTTTTATTAAAATAACACATAACTAACTCACTGAACTTAGATATTTGCATAACTGGATCATTTCATACATAAACAAACGGAGGTGGTATACGTATCACCTCAGATAGTGATTTTAACACTTAGATAAGGCAAAAGGGAAAAAACTTAATATCTTATTTCAGCAATGGCTTACAAATTAGTTTCAATATATTCTTGTTTTTTGTTAATGTACGCCCTTGATATAGAAAATCTCAACGAAGAAAAGAAGCTTATTAAGGATTCGTTTAATAATCAATGATTGGTTAGGTCTTTTGGGACATTGACCATCTAAAAAAGGTTACTTACAAGCCCTTCTCTATGACCTTGATCGCTTTCCGACTTCAATACCTTAACTGCAACAACTTGTCTAGTACCTGGCCTCGCGGGAGCAAGCGTAGTTTCATCAGTCCACCCTTTGTAAACCCGACCAAAACCTCCTTCACCAATCATACTATCCGACCTGAAATTCCATGTGGCAGCCTTGAGATCATGCAACCTAAACGCCTTAAGATTATTAGGCATCGGAAAATGATCATTAACTGATGCTTTTGTACTTTTTTTCAAACAGTAAACCTTGATAGCTTTCTTTTCCTTTTATTCTTATATTCTACAAAAATAAAAATTCAAGAATATTAAGCCAATTCCTAATCATTATGCAGGTGTTTGGATTAGCTTATTTATGTTTGTCTCACCTTTCATTATAGCAGGCCTGCGTAACCTAATTTCACCCGTCTTTCCAAAAGAATGATACAAACCAATAACCCATTTTATATTTTCATGGTAGAACATGAATGGTGTTCTTTTCCGAGTCAAATTCTCACAGTAGAAAATCTAAGAAACGTAAAAAATAGCAATGTAGTTCCAGTTTTTTGGCAGTAATAACAACACTATTAGCATGTTTATGTATGAGGTTGGTTACAAATTGTAGTTAGTCTAATAAATGGATCACTAAATTTAGCTTGAAGAAAGAATGTAAAATACAATTTACATGTAATTCTCGTTCAACTCAGTGTTCCAGAGTCGCTATCACCTGTGAAGAAATAATAAAATTTTCTATTGAGCTTCAACTTAATTACAAACTACTTATTTAATGTTGCAGAGTTGCTATGACATCCTCTTTAGTCTTCACCTTGGATACATATAGACCACCCACTAAGTTGGGTACTTTATAAACAAAATAGATGGCTTTATATAAAAACTAATCACCGGCTACATGGTTGTACATACTTCGTATAGGTCCTTTGCATAGTACATCATCCGTAGACCCTTATGATACCTGTAAAATGGGGTCATCTGTTACATTTCTCAATGGCGTTCCATGGTATTCAAAACCTTTAACAAATTGGCTATCATTTAGTAGAAACAAACTTAGATGCACAACTTGATGACATGTATTTAGATAAAGAAATTCCTCGCCAATGTTTGTAATTGAGACTCCAACTATCCATGGTACCCAAAAGGAGTGACCAGGAGAGTATAGCTCCACACTGAGCATCATGTTATGCAAACCCAAAATAGATACAGCAAAATTTCCAAAAAAATATTTTAATAACTGCACATACCGACTTTCTCAAAAACTTGCCTTTAGATGTGCTCCTGAATGCATGAAATGCCGTAGTAAATAGTTTATACCACTTATTTTAAAAAGCCTTCAACAGTTTAAACAAATCCTCGACACTCTTTATGATTTGACTTCAAATATCTGATCTAACTTTACCTCAATATTTTAGATCATCGAATTTTGTTTGTATAAAATTACATAACTAACCCAATTTGGCCATTTTCCAAATAGTTATAGAGCTGCCACTTCTTGCCAAAATAAAGAGCAAGATTGCTAATTGTCGATGACACTAAAAACTTGTAACATATTCTAAAAATCTTGCAAAAAAAGATGAAATTCACATTAAAATCAATGAAACACGAAAATATACATATATATATTCATGAACTACCTTATAAAAACAAAAACGTTTCCAAACTTTTGGCTTAATAAACAGAATCTTGATAAAAATTCTACAATCAGCTCGAGAAGTACCTATATATTCTAGTATAGAAGTACCTATATATTTTTGTATAACATCACGTGCCGCTGATTGTTCAGCTTCTTTCTTACTTCTATTGTTCTCTCAGAATCAGGGATGTATTATAGATCCTCCAAAAATAATGTAAAAAAGTGAAGACTGAAGTAAAGTCTTAGAAACGTACCTATCCTAAGCGCGCAACACCATTTCTGAACCCGTAGCTCGCTCATTGACTTTAACGCCAAGAATTAAAGCATTGTTTGATAACAGAAATGCACTTTCATAAGTAGAGGGAATTTGAAACTTGATTGTAGCCTAAAATGACATCATAAAGTAACAAATAAGAACAAAACCTATCTAGTGCCGGTAAAACGATCACCTAGTAAAGCTTATAATTATTTAAGCTTTTCATTGAAGATAGAAAATGAAGATGAACCTTTTTACCCTTGAAAGAAACAGTAAAGCAATAATAAGAACCATATTGCATTCCTTTGAACGTAAGCAGCTCTTCTAACCGCATTCGCTTTTTCTTTGCAATTGTCTCCATATCAACATGTGTCGAAGGCACTTCCGGCGGCAAAGCCTCATTCTGCACAAAACCAAAAGAATGAACCCTTTTAAAATTAACCTGGTAAAAGAAGAGAGGAAAATTAAGAAATATAACTTTGAGATATAATCACCTCATAAAACTTAGATGACATCAATGCATGTGAAAGCTATATTTTAGGAGCATTTTTCCAACTCAATTGAAAACGAATGGATTTATGATCCCTCTTAACATATCTGAATTTATTTTTTTCACAAATGAGAAAGTTCTATCATCATGAATTCATGATGCAAAATATTGTATTTCATTGTAAGAGTCCCGGTCTTATCAAACACAATGCATCCATCTATATAATCACACAAATTTTAATGCTTCTTAATCCTTGGAAGCCATATGATAGTTTAATAAGGTGGTACTCATAAAAATAACTAAACTGGATCTACATCTATATAATGTGAAAAAAAAGAGTACCTCATCGCCCATCTCACGCAAATATATAATGCAACCGGTTCTCCGGGACCATGATAAATTGCTTAACACTGACTCGTTCAATTTTCTACCTATATCACTGTCAAACAAAACAGAGAAATATAACCAACATCATTCATAGAAGCAATATAATACACGCATGATCCTTTTCCACATAAAAATTAACCCGTAATCCGATAAAATAAGATGAACCACAGTCCCGAACACACATTAAAAATATATTTGGTTTTGAGTTGCAAAAGATTTAGATACTAATATCCATAAACAAAACAACATTAAGAATGGCCCATAACTTTAGTATAATTAAAAGTAATCAACATTTAAAGTTAGAAATATGGTATAAACATATATTCTATTTTGTATATAGATAGTATTACCTAAACATTGTTTGATCACCATTTTAACAGCGTTGGGGAGTGACAAAATTGGTCGAAGGCCATAACTCTTATTTTTTGACTTAAGGTACCATCAAAGAGACCCAAGACCAGTCACAACAGGATAGTTCCTGATCTTGTTTGTTGATACGTAAGCTTCGGAAGAAGGTGAGGGAGTGAACTCACTTGCTTTTGTGTCTGGTCAATCCAAGCTTTGTGACTTACCTTCAGCTCTTTAGCCTTGCAAAGTCACCAACGCGTTCATTACTCTTGCATCCAGAAGATTTGTATAATCGCATATATGAGACATTGTAAATCATTTTATTTAAAGGACTTGATCACAATCCCCCAAATACATATATTCTAACGGTCGGCCTGTATGATTACCCAAGAAACAAACTAAGTGAAGCCTACCATGACTATACTATTCATATAATCTTGAACCATTTATCTCGGAAGCACCAATGGTGGAGAAAAGGAGACTAATCGAGAATTGAAAATATTGACAAGGAATTAATGTATCACAAGCATCCTAACGCACTATCCTATGTAAGACATTCAAAAAACTATATAATGTATCATGAGGCAAGGAAACACTGTTGGCTAGAATGAGCTTCAAAACGTGCTACCTTGGATCTCGTTTGTGACAACCGGCAATTTAGGAGTCTATTTTAGGTAACCGCATTACGTTAAACTAAACCGAGATTTGCCTTTAACACTATTTTTATAAACCATGACTTGATTTTATATCGCCTAATGGTTTTATGATTTATTTCATTATTAAATGAGTTAGCGTATGCGTTTTAACTCTATTTGGTAGGCACTATTCGATTCGGCACTAGAAAAGCCTAAAACAAGAGTTATTGTAACTTTTAGATCGTAACTCGAAAATTGACAAATAAATAGTCAAAACTCGAAACCGACATGCTCACATTCGGATCATTATATCTTCTCATCGAGTTGCGAAGCTTTAGTTGATTCATGATATTTGCAAAGAACAGAAAGGTAAGCATGGAGTGAAAATATCGTAGTCGTTGATGAAGTTATGTATTTATCATGAATTCTTTAGATATGAATGTGATGTGTGAGCATGCGGCTATGGATTGTCTTCTCAATTCGATCACCGCAAACGTTGGGTGTACCGCCACAACGATTAGCAATAAAGTGCACGAAGTGTCTTTGATCACTTTCGTTGAATTGAGGTACACACCCACGGTTCCCGCTGATCAAGACAAGTCTTACTGTGATCGTATAATTCCTAAGAATCTCCTTGACGTGGTTTCGCACTACTCTAGTTGTTCTCAAACCGAACATCTCAAAGAAGACAACACGGGGTGAGTGAACCAGGGAATTGAGATTCATTGATTGATGAAAAGTGATTTAAAAAACAATCGTGTATTGCTTAATATAAAGTGTTTTGCAATACAACGAGGGTGTTAAGGAAAATCAATTATCAATCATAAATGCCTTTTATTTTGAAATATTAATACACAGTCGATGTGCAAATGAAAAGAATTTTTGAGCACAATGACTCGTTTTTCAAAGGTATATGTCAATCCATTTCCTGGACCAAGGTTGATTCAATATGAATCGCCCCATCGTTTCAATCCAGTTGTCACAAGTTTGATCTATTGAATAGATCTCACATGTCACCTACCAAGAGCTTGTTTGATGTTGGCTCTAGAAGGTTTTCCATCTTCATCATGAATATGTGAACATATCACTCAGATGTTCTGGCAATACAACAAGGATAATGCGTAGGACTCTAAAGATATATTCTCACTTTCCACATTGTGTGAAACAATGAGTCTTCATTGATTGTGTCCTAGTGAGATTTATTGAAGATCTCGTGGTTCTAGAATCAATAGTGCACATTTGGTTCCTATGCCGGAAACCAGGGAGAGATCAACAGTCTCTAAGAGAAAGTCAATAGATAATGTAGGTTCCCCGTGAGAATGAAATAAGTCCTTTTAAGAGGAACTTGAGTAGCTTGGGAAGTTGTAGTGCAGTGCGTCACTAGGTCCATGACGTCTTGTCTTCAATACCGTGTTACCTTGGTAACCACCAAGAGTATATGAATTGAACCCGGTTTACGCCCTAAGGTTGAAATAATGGAAGGCTATTTCTTTTCACCCTTTTCTCATTCATTTCTTATTCATTCTTCAACCCCTTCAAGCTTACCGAGACTTCATAACTAGAACCTAGTTGGGTTTATTCCAAGACTAGCTCGCATGTCCGCACTCTTCCCGTATTCTCATTTTCTCCTTTTTTCATCATACCTAAGGACTCTACACTATCTAATGGATTGTTCTCGGTAGATCCTTCCGCTCAAGGGATCGTGGGAACAAATACCTAACCTAACCATCCTTATAACACCATGCATAAAGTAAATTGGTCGGTCTTTTTGGTATTGTTCTTCTGCCATTGAAACCAAATGAAAACCATTTGAAAATCACTCCAGGTACTTATGATACATGATCAAAGCATTTTGTACCTGAATTGTTTTTGATATTTCAGAAAAAGCTCCCCCTCAACATGTGCATCATAGGTTTGAAATTGCTTTAGCACATGGAGGCAAGAGGACTTGAGAATCTTAGATTAAGGATAAAGAATTCACTTCTTTGATCAACATTTTCTAAAAATATCGACATCACTTTCCCGATCAAAATTAGTATTTTAAATACTTTGTTAAAGATATTTTTAGGAAAGGATGTGGTTTTCAAAAAGTTGCTCCCCCTTGATGTGAAGAATTTTTTATACATTTTAGAGCTTGTAGGGGGAATATGATACAGAATTCACGATCGATGAATCCAATGAAACCTTTTAACGTTACTATCAAGGAACTCTTATGAAGAGGAACTTTTAATTATAGAACCTTGATAGTTTTGTCAACCTTTTGAAGTTCTCCCCCTCAATGTGTGCTTCGATACACGAAAAGGTTTAGCACATATGAGGAAAGATGCCAATATATTGAGTCTTGAAGATCACATTTTATCAGATTGCATATTTATATCACATTTTCTCCCCCGATCAAAAATTTCAAATCTTTTGAGATTTTGGATCTCAAGTGATTTAAATATGTAAGAAAGATCTTGTTGGAGAAAAATGTGTCCGGTTTTATTTGATCTGAAACAAAAACACTCCTAAATTCCCTTTTCAGAACAAAAAGGGAAAACTACAAGCCATAACCTATCACTACTATATACATTATAGTTATTGTTGTTCATATTACATTCACCACATTACACATAAACACAACGAAGCTACAAAAGGAAGATTTCTTCATTCTGTTCTCTGAAGTAGCTTGTAGTGTCCTTCCCGTATTCTCCCACCCACAAAGCTTTCAAGGCTGAGGTAAATCTTTCTTGTCTTAAGTCTTCGTCCGATAGCAGAAATGAAATCTTCACATCTCATCTTGTTCAGTCCAGAACCTCGTGTTGTCCCTCGACTTCAGGTTTAGCTTGAACTCCTTCACCCTTAAATTCAATTCTTCTTCAACAATCTTGAGCGTTCCATCACTAAACTTGTATAGCTCACACAGCCTCATTAGCATTCTTGACCCGTATTTCTCGGTAAAGATAATTGCTCTAGGAGAGTCAATCACTGTGTAGTCGCGTCTAAATTCATGCCATGTGGCTTCCCATCGAGGTCTAGCTAGATTGACTCGAGTCCGTAGCTTTACACAAGTTGAAAATCACCAACTCTTTGTCTAATTACTAAGCCCTTTATCCAAAGATTTCTTGCAGAGAGAGACTTCTTTTCTTGAATGGTAGATGGTCAAGATGCCCTTGGAGGTTCGAAGATATAGATCTTCAAAATCACTTGTAGCAAATGTTTGAAGTCGCTTTCTTCAATAACATGATCTTTCAAGTCCGCTTCTTCTAAGAACAACCTTCTTCGATAATCATAGCCGAGATTGAGAAGATTTCACACCGACCACACTTAGAATACATGACTTGGATCGAGCAGCTTTGCCTCTCTTTTCGCACCATGTCTTTCAATGTAGAACTTCTTCTTTTGAACCACCAATGAGAAATGTCGATGAGGCAAGAATGTCGTATACTTGTTCCTTGTCAACCCGAAATGATCAGTACCATCCGCCAAGACCAACTGAAGTAGGTAGTGATTTCATCTTGAAATAGATAAGGTCGTCTCGGTTGAAGAAGAAATCGATTGTATAGTCTTCCGTCCGGGTTCACCGCCAAGAGGAAGAGGATGGTTGACATCAAAACGACTGATATGCTCATCAACTTGATCAGTCAGCATCTTGTGCCATTCTTTCATCTGGTATTGAAGGTGACCGGCATCAGAATGGAAAACCTTGACGATTTCAAATGTTGGGCCTTAGTTAGTTTTTCAGGATATCCCAATTCATCCACGAACTCCATTAGTTCTTCAGTCGTGGGTGGAGCGAAAAATGGATTTGAAGGGTCTCTTGGAGTGATCTGAAGGGCATCACTGAGTATCTCAGTGGTGATGTCATACCACTTGTCTTCAAGTTTACACGAGTATGTAGCAGTGATCTTGTCCCATGTTACTGTGTTCCAGAATTGTTGAAGATAAATGGAAGGAATTGTGCAACGCATGGTTAAAGCTCCAAAGAAGTTGGTGTCCTTTAAAATATCAATAGCTAATCGGTAGATTAGATTATGTTGGTTTCTATCCACATCCACATAGCAGTTGCTCTTTGCTATTGTCACCCATTCCATAAATGGAAGAATTTCCTCATCAATAGGAACAATGGTTGGTGCAGTGGTAGCAAGATTCTCAGAGGACGTGGTGTCTGCCATTGAAATCTGAAGAACACATACAACAACAACAATATCCGGAAAGTTTGTTAGGTTAGACAAGGTTATTAGATCGACCAAGTAGCCACCCCATATCATAGACTCTAAGAGAGTGATAAAAGCATACGAAGACATATGCATACATTAGAAAGCAAGATATGAATAAGAAGGAGACATAAAAAGCAAAGCAAATAATGACTAAGTTTGAAGGATATATAGAATAAGTTGCATGTAAACATCTATAATATGAACAAGTCGCATAGGACAAGTCGTAAGTTAATACAACTCACAATCTGGACAACTCGCATATTGAATAAGATACCTAGTATAGGACAACTCGCATACATCAACTCGCTTTGAACAAGGATATGAGCAACTCGCATAGGTCATATAGTATATAATAACTCGCACAACTCAACCCGCATGAGACAAGTCGCATAAGGAAACTCGCATTCATCAAGTAACTAGAGATAACTCGCACCCTGAGTGTCAAGGGACAACTCGCATTAGGTAACTGAAACGATAACTCGCATCAATAGAGTTAAACATGACAACTCGCATACAACAACTCGCTTTGGTCACGGATATGGACAACTCGCATATCACAACTCGCATAGGTCATAGTGTGTATACTAACTCGCACACGTCAACATGCATGAGACAAGTCGCATAAGGAAACTCGCTTTCATCAACAAACAAGAGACAACTCGCATTCAAGAACAGTATGTGCAACTCGCATTCAGGAAACAGAGGATAACTCACATACAAGAACATACAACAAGAGACCTAGATCATCTTACTCATACACACAATACATGTCAATTACAACAAAGATAAACCACAAACTCAAGGATGCATCATTCAAAGGGCCTAATCCAATTATTATAACATATCATACAACCTAATCATATGAATCGATCTAAAACGCAACAAACACCACAAAACCTAAATCCATCATGCGCACATATAACCAACATTAGATCATAACAATGATAACCCTACACATCCTTATCTAAAGCCTGTATCAATTACATAGAGCAGACATTTTAAGTGAGGATCAAAAGTGTTGGAATCAAACCTAGTATCAATTATAGAATGAAGAATCAATAGTGAGGGAATCTGCAAGATAAGTTAATTTTAGAGGAATGTTTCAATTGATATTCATAGCACAATCATGTAAAGCGATATCAGATAACCTACCACACGATTATAAATTGGGCAACTCACTTTGAAGAATGCAAATAGAGAGAGAGAATGGTGAGTATGTGTTTGACTAAGAGGACAAGTGGTTCGACTTTGAGTCAACTCGCATTACTTAAACCAAGAAACACGTTTGCATATATGACACATTAAGTCATTGCACTTAGACAACTCGCATGAATAGACTAACAAGACAACTCGCATGCAGGAAGAGACTTGACAACTCGCATGTAAAGACTGACAAGACAACTCGCATGTAAAGACTGACAAGACAACTCGCATACATGAAATCAAAAGACTAGCACATATAAGAGCATAATCAAGAAAATTAAATCACTCCAAGTAACATGCAAAGACTAGCCAGAGTACTGAGGTTACAGAAACCATACCATACCCCACCATTAATAATCACACAAGCAAGACAAATGATACTTATCACAAGACATTATTTAACAGTAATGGCAGAAAGATACTAATTCTCCCCCTCAATCAATGATACGGATGAGAGTGAGTGATCATTGATTGAATCAATCCATTGCTGTGAGTCCTAGTCGATTTAGGTATGTGAGTATAGCAGGACAGGTTATAAGGAGGGTAGAGTATATGTTTGAACTTCATCTAAAGACCCGTGTCATTATTGAATGACATTTCTAGGACTGTAGATGTTATCGATAACAGATGATAAATTATTGTGATAACAAAAGAGAGATTTTAAAAAAAAATAACCAGTAAGTTAGGAGTTCTGAGCAGAAATGATCAAAAGTCACAGTACATGCAAATCAACTTTGACAAACAACACTTCCTTGATGATTTGCCTTCAATTCAGTTGGAAACCAGGTCATGATGTTCATGATAGAATTAAGCATTGTACCTGAAAAAGACTGAGGAAAATTTGCACTAATAGCACATGTAGTATTGCAAATAGATGGGTTAGTGACAGTTGTATCCTCATCTTTGGATGTTTTACAGTCAAGCCTTGGAGTGTCATTAGTTGTCAATGTTCTGATGGGAATCCCCTTAAGTCCAACATTCTTGAAGATTTTCCCTGTGGGCATCCACTTAAGACAAGATCTAGGTGTGTAATTCCGTATGGATCCTGTGTTCTTAAATAATCTACTAGTAGGCATCCACTTTAGACAACAGCTAGAAGAGTTAGATCCTTTAGTTACAGAAGAAGATGTAACTATTTCCCTATTCTTAATATTGGTCCTTTTGCAATTAGTTTGTTTCTTAGGGAAGTGGTCAGTCACTTGACGCTTCTTATGTGAACTTTATGATCTCCTTATATTCCTGATCTTAGAGTTTTGAGCATTAGACTGAGAAGGCTTTAGTGAGGCGACTGATTATGGCAAAACTGTGTTCTCATCAACTTGGGAAGCTAACCTAGACTTGAATGGTTTAATTCTTTCTGACCAAAATGCATTAGGTTGCCTAACAACAGATCGTTCATTAGCCCTTAGTGAATATGGTTTCTCCAAGGTAGATGATTTTGCAAACTTAGTGTTCCCACCATTCCTAGTAATTTTCCTAAGCTCATTTTTCAAAGCAACTACGGTGAAGCTCTTGTTCTGAAGATTAGTGTTGAGGGCATCTATGTCCGCCAACAAGGAATTAGTTTGATCTACAAATTTGGTCTTATCCTCTAATTGATTCTTCCTTAAAGACTCATTTTCCCTTAACAACTTGGCCACACACAATGCCAATTCATCATTCCTAGATTTAACCTCATCACTAATTTCATTGTTAAGATTATTCACCCCCATATTAATTTTCATATGTAAGTCTGAGATTTGATTTTTCAGATTACATATGGTTGAGTCTTTGTCTTGAAGCTGAGTTTTTAACTGGTTAATTTCAAAAAATTCTCGAAATTCTGGGAATTCCGGATTTATGCAAGCTTTTGTTGCAAGAAAACTTTCTTCCTTTTGTTGTATTTCAATTTCTAAAGAAATGCAATGTTTTTCAAGAATTGAGTATTTGTTTGAAATTTCTTGAAAAGTTTCTTATCAACCATGTTGTGAATCACGATATGTTTTATTATTGACTCGCCTCTCTTGTGGACGTGTACTAACCACATGTTTTGTAAGATTATTAGTTTGCACAGAATTAAGCACAGATGAATTATCAATAGGTGTTATTGAAGATTCAACACTTGATGAAGATTCTCCACTCAACGTTTGCTCGTTCAATGTTTTCCACTCTGAATCCTTCATTGGTGAGGCAAAAGTTTCTGAGCTTCTGGTTGCTTCCATTGTTGATGTGTCTCGATTTCGGCTTCAAGACTACCCGATAGATTACCCAACTCTCCACACTTCTCCATTGATTGTATCCCATGTTTATTCATGTGATCACTGTTATGTACTTCTTCAATGTACTTCTTCACATTGTCCATAAGATGGGTGAATGTGTCAATGAACTCATGGAGTTCCATTCCAGTATGTTTTATGAAAGAAATTCCAGTCAAGTGTTGATCGTAATCTGTTGAATATTCCCCACTGATGAATGCCTGAAATTGTTTGTAGATTTCCTGAAGAGTTGCACTGGAACCATCCTTTTGAACCTTTTTATTAATAAGTTGTAGCTTCAATTGTTCTAAGTTCAACAATGTGGTTCTAGTCAATGTAGATAACTCCGACGGAAAAAGGCACTACATGTTCGATCCTTAATCATGGATAACGGTTGATGATGCAGAGTGAAGTAGTGATAGGGCTCAATGTTGCATTCCATTTGCATGGCATTTTGTAGCATTAATGTATAATTCCTTAGGATTGGACTCGAGTGTGAAGTGTTTTGATCATCATTGGTGAGTCATCATGGTTAAACTTTCTGAGTAGTAAGTTCTTTCTTTGTTGTCCACTGAATCATATAGTTTGAGGACATTGGAAATTAATGGATCGGTTGTGTAAGCCATTATGTTAATATCAGATGACAAGTATTAATAGACTAGTTGCACTCAAGATGACTCGCACTCAAGACAACTCGCTTAAAGTATAACTCGCTTAATGTACAACTCGCATAGTCTGACAACTAGCTTATATAACAACTCGCTTAAGGCACAACTCGCTTAAGTGACAACTCGCATAAGCAGACAACTCGCTTAACAGACAGGTCGCATAAAACATAACTCACATAAATTGAAAACTCGCTTCCAAGGAAACACGCACCCTAGACAAATCGCTTAAACGACAACTTGCCTAAGGTACAACTCGCATAAGATGACAACTCGCTTCACAAATCAAGACAACTCGCATACAAGAAAAGCACTACGAGACTCAACTCGCATCCAATCCAATATTCAAAAACCACCACTTTTCAATCCAAAAACAACCCAACCATGATGATTCAAGCCTTCCAAATCAAAACCTAAACACTTATAATCATTCCAAACACAAAAGTACAATTAAAATCCAAACTTTAATACTAGAAATGATCCAAATGATGTCAACTACTCTAAACTCATTCAAACCCAAAAACCTTATGAAATCTACTAGAAATCCAAGAACATAAAATATGAGTGATCAAACCATAGCTCTGATACCAAATGTAAAGTATTGGATTTCATAAACACCTAAACACACAAATCAATGGGCGTATGAATTAGAGTTTTAGAGAGGAAAGTGAGATATTCTAGAGATAAAACACATGGAAGGTTAGATTACCAATGAACATCCAACCTCTCCCTTGTGGGAGAGGGCTATTTATAAATGACTACGCCTCCTTCTGAGCCGTGGATAAGGCATACAGTGGTAAAGACCCGTCCTTCTTCCACGGTGTTACTTACACTACTGCTAATCTAACTAATATACAATTACGTCTATGAGCTATAATATGCTAAACATACATTGGGGTGACTGACACTTCAGTATGGATTTTCTAAATCCTAACACAAATGAGCCCCGAATCACTAATTTGTGAAAGATTGCACAAATTACACTTCTGGTCCATGTGATTTACTTCTATCCACCCCTCAACCTTTTGGGTAATTACAAACTAGTCCTTGTGCACCTATAAAAAGAAAAAGCTATCAAAGCTTAAGGTTTTGATAACCCACCCCCTCCTCTCAACTTCCGGCGCCGACTGTTACACCCCGTGAATGACACGACTTAAAATAATCAAAAATTAAAAACTTTAATGCGGAAATGACTTGACTTAAAACTGACCCGCTGTTACAAATCATTAAACTGATTTAATCATGTAACAAACCGACCATTGAAAGTATTTTTATATGAAACTAGACTTAATTACCTTCGAAACGACGGGTGGCACGACCTCTAACGACTTACGGTTTATTTTATACAAAATAAACAAAACGACAAAAATCTGCTAAACATCAAAATTCTGGTCTGAGCATAGATCTTAAGATCTATGCTCGTGAAAGAAACTCTTTGAAATCAACTTTATAATGAGCATAGATCTTAAGATCTATGCTCAGAAAGAAACTCTTTGAAATCAACTTTAGTCCGAGCATAGATCTTAAGATCTATGCTCATGAAAGAAACTTGTACGGATTGAGCATAGATCTTAAGATCTATGCTCAGGGAAGAACTTTTGCAAAAATTCCGGAAAACTAACTTCTCGAACACGACATCACATGAAAACTTCCAGAAATCATTTACATACATAACTCTCCATTTTCATAGCACTCGTAGTCTCAAAGATCTACGAAAATGAACTTTACAAGGTAACGTGTGTTATGCCAAACACCCGTTTTGACCCATTTGCATATTAAACTTTAACCCATTACTATAACATACAACTTGACAACCAAAATACTATAACAATCTTGACATAAGCTTTGACACTTGACAACACGTTTACAAAACCATTAACGACTCTCGAGGGTACAACATTGAAACGAGCTCGGTATCTACCTAAGCTCTACCTTCTTACCATATTCTAACTTCCGCATAATCCAACCTTAGACCTTAGTCCAAGTCAAGCATCAATACACAACCTACAAAACATTAAACACTTAAACCGTAAGTACGAGGCTTAGTAAGCAAAATGGATATAACTTAACATTATCGTCAATCACACAATACACATTATAACCATTCATCCATTACAACATTTGAACATAAGACATACCTTAAGCCATCACTAAGCTTCACCACTTACTTCCTAGTCAAGCCCTCCTATTCTAACATTCATTTGCTAGTTATGCCAAACTAGCCTTACTATCCAATATCACATATGCACAAACATTTGAGTCATACCATGTCCTTAACATAAACATCACATAACACATAATGCAATGAAATCCATATAACATTAACTTATAACCGGTTTACTTACCTTAATTCCAAGCTAGTGAAATCAAGTACAACATCTTCTCCATACTTGACATTTAAGCCAACACCACTATAGACATAAACACATAATTAATCAACTATGTCATGGCCATAATAACCATAACCCCTTTTTAACCATTACTAATTATCACATAATCATATGATGATTATATGATAATTAATCCCACTAACTTATTAACTTAACTTCAAAAATAATTAACCCATATTCATCATAACTTCTTAATTTATCTTATAAACATCATTTACCCAATTCCCCCAATTAAGGTTCATAAACCCTAACATTTCAATCATCAATTAAACACTAATTAGAGGTTACTTACTTTCAAAGATCATTGCTAGGTACATTAATCTTGGATTGGAACTCTTAAACCTCGTCAATTTGATCATGAAAACCATCTTGTATTTTCCCTCCTTTTTCACTTCACGACACACACATACACACCTAAATTTCTGGAAAATCTATTGATACAAGGAGAAGGATCCAGACATATGTAGGTGGCATGTTTGTCAAATTGGCACATTAGGTCCTTCAAGTCTCATTCCTTCTATTTTGGCCACACCATACTTTATAACATGTTTATCACTTGGCAACTTAGGTCCCTTAAGTACCTTTTTCTTATAAATGTGACATGTCATATTTTCTATAACCGTTTACAGAACTTTATCACTTATATTTTTGCCTATCGGGTTTGACTAACCAATCCCGTAAGTACTTTGAACTTATAGAAGTCATGGTCAACCATTCAAATGGCATTCTTGTAATAAAACGCTTAGCCCGGTTTCAGGGTGTTATAATTCTACCCCCTTATTTAGATTTTGTCCCCGAAATCTTTCGTTTAAACTACCGTTGAATTGATCACTTCTTGCCCCCATTCTTAGCATTAAGTACATTTATCATCCATACATTCCGTTGCAATGATCTATGTGATCTTGCAACATTAAGTAATACAGATCAAAATCCTTAACCTACTCTAATTCTCATTTAACTTTCTAAGAGCGTACGACTCTTACTAAGGTCATTATGTCAAACATGACGTATTTACTATAATCATTGTATCATTTTTCCAACCCCATTCCCATCACACTGCATTCTTACTTACTACTCTTAACTTTTAAATCAAGGACTATGTGTCACTTGAGGAAATTTACGCCGTTTTGACTTTACATACGTCAAACGTTTACATATACAACTTAGCATTTTCATTTCTACCATATTCATTCTACTCTTCACTTTAAATTTTTGTTATAATTCTTCATCTTCGTTGTTTCATTTTTAAGGATTTTCGCTAAGTGTTAAGGGTTACTTAGGGAAATATTGGATTACTTTGACTTTCATAACTTAACATTAACTATTATCAACCCATCTTACATTTGTCATTCCCTTACTTCGTTAACGTTTACATTATATTGTCTCAATTTCTCTATTTCTTACAATAAATTTCTTGTCAAAGACTATGAGTCTTATAAGAAGTTTCAACGTTTTGACTTCAAAATTCAAATTTTAACTTATACCTTCACATTCACTCATAAGAGTGCTAATATTAATTAGCATCTATTTCCATCATTACTCACATTTGAACCACGTGTCAAGGCATGCTATAACATCATTACCTTCTTAATCTTTTCGAGTTATACTATAGAGACCTAATGGTTGGTTTCATTTAATGTCTCAATTAAAAGTTGCATTCTAATTATATATCGATTATCTTAGTTCTTAAGACTTTTAATTAATTCTAGGCATCCGTTTTCTACCCCTTCTACCTTACTCATACCATGTTGGGAACACATAAGCCCACTCATTTACACTTCTTCATTTACATAGAAAGGCGTCCCCATCGATGTAAATCAAGAAACATAAACTCATGGTTCAGCGATTCATAATTTCTTTAATTAAATGAAAAGGCGTCCCAATCCATTTAACTAAGGAAAACATAAGTCTTCCTACTTACACGCTCCAACACAACACTCGTACTTATTCGTTACACATTTTAACTTTTCTTTCTTTTAGTTCTTTTTAACTTTTTAGACTTGGATCCATACCATTTTTACATTCATTTTAGGGATATTTTTATATGCCAAGGATGTAGGCAACCCCTTGCCGGTAAAGGCAATACTTTTCGTCCCAAAAGATTCCTTGTCATTCATTAATTTGGCCATCCCGAAGGATACCATCATTAACATCATTCACTTGGTAATCTTGAAAGATACCAGCATTAACTTGGCCATCCCGAAGGATACCATCATTCACATGGTAATCTCGAAAGATACCACCATTACCTTGGTCATCCCGAAGGATACCATCATTTACATGGTAATCTCGAAAGATACCATCATTACCTTTGTCATCCCGAAAGATACAATCATTAACTTCATTAACTATCATTAACTCATCGGTTACATGATAGTTACCTTTAACCTTTCACATTTAACATTGGATCCAAGTCATCATTATTTTTATACACATTCACATTTCCATTCCTTTTATTTAGTTTTAAGAAAGAATCAATAGAAAATGACACTTGCTTGTTATATTTACACATGTGTTTACACATCTTACTTTCTTATTTACTTGTCAACTCTTGTTGACCATTTACATCATCTTCATTCCTTACCCTGTTCGTCCACACGACTCTTCTTCCACATCTAACCTTACATAGGTTAGTTCAATAATACATTCCTTAGCCTTATTCGTTTCTCCTTCTTACTTATCTTATGCATGTTTTACCAATCGAGAATTTCATTTTAAATGATCGCCGTTAATGGAAAACATTAGCCACGATATAATAATTCAAATTCATTGTCTTAACTTTATACATACTTATCACGTTTAACTACAAGACATGTCATTACGTTCTTACTTACATTCTCAACTCGTCTCTTCTTTAATCATGAGCTCATTAGTTATTCCATTTTTATTTCATCATTACTCGTTATCGTTTCTTAGCCTCATCCTATACATCTCGTATTAATAGACACTTAACAATAATGTGTCAATTCTCATCTTGCTTTCGCACATTATACTTTAGCTCACCTATCATTACTACGTTCTATACTTTAAACATCAAGTACTTTATTTCTCTTTTATCCCGTCCCTATTACCACTTACCATTTTAATGACATTCCATTACCATTACTCTTTAAAACACGTTCTTAGAATCACAAAGCGATTACCGGCACTAACCAAGGTGCACAGTGATTCAAATCACTTAAACATTTCAAGTCCTCCACGAACTTATATCACATATACATTAACATTATAAAACACATGCATTATTATCTACTTAGGTTCATAAAACCTATCTCATAATTCGCTTCAAGCTTAAACATTTACTTCCACACATTACTTATTCTTAAATTCAACGCATTCTAATAGTGGTTTAAGTCTAGACAACCTAAATGGAAACCTAATTCACTTAAACCAAAGCTCTGATACCAAGTTGGTACACCCCGTGAACGACACGACTTAAAATAATCAAAAATTAAAAACTTTAACGCGGAAATGATTTGACTTAAAACTGACCCGCTGTTACAAATCATTAAACTAATTTAATTATGTAACAAACCGACCCTTGAAAGTATTTTCATATGAAACTAGACTCAATTACCTTCGAAGCGACGGGTGGCACGACCTCTAACGACTTACGGTTTATTTTATACAAAATAAACAAAACGACAAAAATCTGCCAAACATCAAATATCTGGTCTGAGCATAGATCTTAAGATCTATGCTCAGGAAAGAAACTCTTTGAAATCAACTTTATGGGCTGAGCATAGATCTAAAGATCTATGCTCATGAAAGAAACTTAAAATTTCTGGATTGAGCATAGATCTTAAGATCTATGCTCAGGGAAGAACTTTTGCAAAAATTCTGGAAAACTAACTTCCCGAACACGACATCACATGAAAACTTCCAGAAATCATTTACATACATAACTCTCCATTTTCATAACACTCGTAGTCTCAAAGATCTACGAAAATGTACTTTACAAGGTAACGGGTGTTATGTCAAACACCCGTTTTGACCCATTTGCATATTAAACTTTAACCCATTACTATAACATACAACTTGACACCCAAAATACTATAACAATCATGACATAAGCTTTGACACTTGACAACACGTTTACAAAACCATTAACGACTCTCGAGGGTACAACATTGAAACGAGCTCGGTATCTACCTAAGCTCTACCTTCTTACCATATTCTAACTTCCGCATAATCCAACCTTAGACCTTAGTCCAAGTCAAGCATCAATACACAACCTACAAAACATTAAACACTTAAACCGTAAGCACGAGGCTTAGTAAGCAAAATGGATATAACTTAACATTATACATCAATCACACAATACACATTATAACCATTCATCCATTACAACATTTGAACATAAGACATACCTTAAGCCATCACTAAGCTTCACCTCTTACTTCCTAGTCAAGCCCTCCTATTCTAACATTCATTTGTTAGTTATGCCAAACTAGCCTTACTATCCAATATCACATATGTACAAACATTTGAGTCATACCATGTCCTTAACATAAACATCACATAACACATAATGCATTGAAATCCATATAACATTAACTTATAACCGGTTTACTTACCTTAATTCCAAGCTAGTGAAATCAAGTACATCATCTTCTCCATACTTGACATTTAAGCCAACACCACTATAGACATAAACACATAATTAATCAACTATGTCATGGTCATAATAACCATAACCCCTTTTTAACCATTACTAATTATCACATAATCATATGATGATTATATGATAATTAATCCCACTAACTTATTAACTTAACTTCAATAATAATTAACCCATATTCATCATAACTTCTTAATTTAGCTTATAAACATCAATTACCCAATTCCCCCAATTAGGGTTCATAAACCCTAACATTTCAATCATCAATTAAACACTAATTAGAGGTTACTTACTTGCAAAGATCATTGCTAGGTACATTAATCTTGGATTGGAACTCTTAAACCTCGTCAATTTGATCATCAAAACCATCTTGTATTTTCCCTTCTTTTTTGACTTCACGACACACACATACACACCTAAATTTCTGGAAAATCTATTGATACAAGGAGAAGGATCCAGACATATGTAGGTGGCATGTTTGCCTAATTGGCACATTAGGTCCATCAAGTCGCATTCCTTCTATTTTAGCCACACCATACTTTGTAACATGTTTATCACTTGGCAACTTAGGTCCCTTAAGTACCTTTTTCTTATAAATGTGACATGTCATATTTTCTATAACCGTTTACATAACTTTATCACTTATATTTTTGCCTATCGGGTTTGACTAACCAATCCCGTAAGTCCTTTGAACTTATAGAAGTCATGGTCAACCATTCAAATGGCATTCTTATAATAAACGCTTAGCCGGTTTCGTGGTGTTATACCGACACCTCATTTCCTAATCAGATTCGGCCGACGATCTCACCACCATTTTGTCATTGCCACCAAGACCCAGTTTTGTATTTTTACTATGAGTGTAGACCAAAGGTTCGCGACTAGGGTTTGTTAAGATTTGTTTGTTGGGTTCGAGTCGCTACCACCACGGTAACAACCACCACATCATTGCCAACATCTCCTCCATCTCACTCGCTCATCTCTCGTTTTGATTTGGTAAATCAGTAAACCCAGCTCATATATATATGATATTTTGTTTTGAAACCGATTACAAATTGTTGTTTAACGTTTTGTGGAATGAAATATATATTAACTTCGGTTTTGGTTTAGTTCATGTGGATAATATTTTGTTAAAATGGATTAAAACAACTTTGGTACATGTTTCATGTCGCAAGAAAATGATTCAAAGAAATGTTGCTTGTCGTCGTTTTGTATATGGATCGCCTTAGAACTGTAAGGGTCGAGTTATGCTTGAGCTCAGAGAGTTGGGATTTTCTATTGTCGACCTTGGTCTCGCTTGAGTCAAATTTTCCGTGCGGTGATAATTGTGGTAAAAGTGTTTGTGTTGTCTGGTGTTGTAAACGGGTAGGATTTGGACCCCGTACGGGTCAGGTCAGACCCACCATGGCCTCGAGTAGACTTGAGTCAGATCATCCTTGTTACAAGTAAATTTTGATGTTGTAGTTGTGAGTTGGAAACGAATTTGTTTAAAACCCGTTTAAGGTTTCTCGTTAAGACCCAACATAGCCTCAGGTCGGTTTGTACAGATTTAATTGTCATGGATATAAACCAGTTAAAACGAGTCTAGTGTTTCTCTAGATAGTGAAATTAGTTAAAAACATGTTTTGGAATTAGTGTCGTGTGGAAAGAAATTGTTTTGAAGGTGTTCATTGTAGTTGGTATGAAGCGGGTGGGGTCGACCCGGTCATTGTCTCGGTTCTATTCTAGTTTGTGTGGATACAAACCTGTAAATGCTAATCGGTAAATGATATTTGGAAATTCTTGTCTAAACTTCAAAAGTCGGATATATTAAGGTTTTCAATTGGAATTGTTGTGATTGGTTTAATGGGATACACGAATGCGAAACCTTGTGTATTATTATTGTGATTATAAGTTGTACAATGACCTATGGGTGAATTTGAAAGTGTTGTGTTCAAGTAGTCTTAAATCGGTTAAAGTGTTAAAATGGTGTTTTAGTTTGTTTGAATAGGCTAATAAGCCAACACAATTAAATTGGAGTGCGTTTTTTAATTAACAAGGTGTTATGAATTGTGATAGCGATATTTAAACATGTATTAATAATTTTGGTTAGCAAACATTTGGCTAATGCGGTCTATTGGTTTGGCTATTATTGGATCATTGGAACGTTTCGGGCATTCGAAATTGTGATTTGGAATTGAATACGGATTTTGATTTGGATTGGTCATTAATTGAACAATGGATGTTTATTGAACATTCAACAAATTGGACTTATTGGACTTGGAAACGAATACAATATATTGGACTCACTATGAATTTAATATATTTGATTCGCAATGATCAATAAGGAAAAATTGTCTAATAATCAATGAATACTCTTTATTAGTTTTCTATCAAATTGTAGGGAAATATTATTTGAGAAAATTGATTTTATTAAGGTCACGATGACTTGGGAATGTTGTATAAATGGACGCGTCATGCCGAAATCTATATAAACATTCTAACTTATATTTTAAAATTCAAATCTATTTTATTGTTATAAAACCTGAGAATCTAAGCAAGTGTTTCTTTAAGAGATAAAACCTTTATTGTTTGAATTGCAAGTTCAAACTTATCATTGATATTAAACATGTTTGTACAAACTAGTTGGGATTAAGGGTAAATACCGAAACTACTAATGTACTTAATTCTTGAAGTAATTATGTATCGCTATTGTCTTAGCATCTTTCTGGTCATTGTCTACTCGAGTTGAGTATTGGTCAATTCTTATTGGCTATTCCTTTTAGCATATTGAGATATATAGTATGCCATAGTGTGAGTTCCGTTTGGCGTGAGTTGTATGTTGAGTCTAAGTTTTCTTACCAGCACACGAAACGTTAAGACTAAACTTTTGAGATATTGATACTGGATTTTTGGAAATCTTTGATACGAGTATTCCACGAAAACTAAGACACGTTGTCTTTCGGAAATTCATTTGCTTTGCTTGATTTATTCTGAGATAGCAAATTGCTATTAGGTTGTGCCGATGTAGTACCGTTGTGCTTGTACCCTTTGGATATCGTTGTGCTTTTCTTGTGTGACTGTTGTGCTTTGCTCACTGATACCAATTGTGATTCTTGCGTTGCTTCGTATCGAGGTGAGTTCATGGCCCCTACTTTTACTTGCTTTTAAACTGTTTTGGGGGAGAATACATGCTCGTTTTTAGTAAATGCAAATGCTTGATTTATTTGAATAAGTTGTTATTACTTGGTTTGATGAAATGCGTGATTTGATTTAAATATGTTTTTATGTAGACACAAGTGCTTGAAAACTGTTTTGATCGGACCTGGAAATGTTTTGTAAGCTATTAAGTGCTAGGTTAAGGTTAGAAACCCAAGCGTTGTTATGAATTGTTACATCCTGGCTCAGGATAGTGCGAATGTTATGGATAGATCTATTGGGAATGGCCACCCCGTCCGACCAACATGGCTCATGTGGGGACGTATAACATGTCGATTGTTTGTGTGCTATCTAGAGTTGGTTTCATGACTTAGCATACGTAATAGTTAAGCTTGCGTGACACTATATTCGTTGTAGTGTTTGATTTTTATATGGTCCAAGTGGTTGTTTATGAACTATTTTGCGGATAAATGTTTTGATACTATGAATTAGGCAGGGTATGCCTTGGTTAAATTTGACTTGTTTATGAGAAATGATTTGCACTTGAAAACCTTGTTGTCCACTTTACTATTTTTGCTAAGGTAAACTTTGTTTTCGCGACATTGTGGGTGCCACAATGATCGAAAGACTCTTTTGAACCCGCTATACTTTTATGCAAACCTATGAACTTACCAACCTCGTGTTGACACTTTTAGCATGTATTCTCAGGTATTGAGGCGATTGTTTACTTTTGGAGGCGCTTGGGCAATGACATGGCATGGTCATAGACGACTCTGATATTTGTATTTGGGGACCGCTTATTTATTATGGGCCTATTTTCGTATTAAATTTTATTGTAAACATTGATTTTATTAAATAAATGATTTTTCTTAAGAAAAACCTTTTATTCTATGCTTGGGTTGTGATACCGATTAGTAGCACCCAAAACTTGTATGCTTCCGCTAAAACCCGATTTTGTTTTGGGGGTGTTACAATCTTTCCATGGCATGAGCTTCCATTGCAGCCACTCATGTAAGTGTGCCACCATCATCATGCAAACAATGAAACATTTTATCACACTCACAAGCCATGACCTCTGAAGATTCAAGGTTGCAGTCCAAGCATAATGCAATCAAAATTAATCTCCTAGCTACTTCAGGCCAAGTACATAAATAAGCATTCCCAAACACCCACTTAATCAGCATTTTAGAATTTGACCCATTATGGCTGTAATAAAGAGGTAATAGTCTTATAACTTATTTTTTGGTGAGTAATAACTCGGTAATCTATCATCTTTGCAGAAAAGTAAACAAAATAGATACACGATAAACTGCAACCTTTATACATCTGGCTTCCAAAAAAGAACGGGGATAAAAAAGAGTGGGAGAGATACAACATGTGTGTTTATGTGTATACATACAGAAAACTCTTTCACAACATGTTGCTCCAACTGAACACTCTTTGACTTCAACACAGAAATGACAATTCTCCTAAGAGGTTGTAATAATGCCTAATCTTTTTTCCCACAATTTGACAATTCTCTTTTCCTTTTTGTCACTCTTTTATTGTATACTTATACTTTTGACAATCGAAGTTGATCTTTCACTTCTATTTTCCTTTTTTTCCCTAAGAATAATCTTTAGATAATTATAAGAATGAATCTAAGAAAACTGATGGATTCAGATATTATGAATAGATGTACCTAAAATGACTATTTGGAGCGATTTTGCTTCGGACTCGGATTCCTGATTATTCAAAAGGCTACACTTGCTAATATGAATAATAATATTTGTTGCAGTGCCTAAGTAATCAACCTCCATCTGCATATTACAATTATTGGAGCTCAGTTAGATCCGTTATTCAATGATGATATATTAAAACATATGTCAAAATATGCTAGGGACTTTCTTTTATTAAAATAACACATAACTAACTCACTGAACTTAGATATTTGCATAACTGAATCATTTCATACATAAACAAACGGAGGTGGTATACGTATCACCTCAGATAGTGATTTTAACACTTAGATAAGGCAAAAGGGACAAAACTTAATATCTTATTTCAGCAATGGCTTACAAATTAGTTTCAATATATTCTTGTTTTTTGTTAATGTGCGCCCTTGATATAGAAAATCTCAACGAAGAAAAGAAGCTTATTACGTTTCCTAATCAATGATTGGTTAGGTCTTTTGGGACATTAACCATCTAAAAAAGGTTACTTACAAGCCCTTCTCTATGACCTTGATTGCTTTCCGGCTTCAATACCTTAACTGCAACAACTTGTCTAGTACCTGGCCTCGCGGGAGCAAGCGTAGTTTCATCGGTCCACCCTTTGTAAACCCGACCAAAACCTCCTTCACCAATCATACTATCCGACCTGAAATTCCATGTGGCAGCCTTGAGATCATGCAACCTAAATGCCTTAAGATTATTAGGCACCGGAAAATGATCATTAACTGATGCTTTTGTACTTTTTTTCAAACAGTAAACCTTGATAGCTTTCTTTTCCTTTTATTCTTATATTCTGCAAAAATAAAAATTCAAGAATATTAAGCCAATTCCTAATCATTATGCAGGTGTTTGGATTAGCTTATTTATGTTTGTCTCACCTTTCATTATAGCAGGCCTGCGTAACCCAAGTTCACCCGTCTTTCCAAAAGGGTGATACAAACCAATAACCCATTTTATATTTTCATGGTAGAACATGAATGGTGTTCTTTTTCGAGTCAAATTCTCACAGTAGAAAATCTAAGAAACGTAAAAAAATAGCAATGTAGTTCCAGTTTTTTGGCAGTAATAACAACACTATTAGCATGTTTATGTATGAGGTTGGTTACAAATTGTAGTTAGTCTAATAAATGGATCACTAAATTTAGCTTGAAGAAAGAATGTAAAATACAATTTACATGTAATTCTCGTTCAACTCAGTGTTCCAGAGTCGCTATCACATCCTGTGAAGAAATAATAAAATTTTCTATTGAGCTTTAGCTTAATTACAAACTACTTATTTAATGTTGCAGAGTTGCTATGACATCCTCTTTAGTCTTCACCTTGGATACATATAGACCACCCACTAAGTTGGGTACTTTATAAACAAAATAGATGGCTTTATATAAAAACTAATCACCGGCTACATGGTTGTACATACTTCGTATAGGTCCTTTGCATAGTACATCATCCATAGACCCTTATGATACCTATAAAATGGGGTCATTTGTTACATTTCTCAATGGCGTTCCATGGTATTTAAAACCTTTAACAAATTGGCTATCATTTAGTAGAAACAAACTTAGATGCACAACTTGATGACATGTATTTAGATAAAGAAATTCCTCGCCAATGTTTGTAATTGAGACTCCAACTATCCATGGTACCCAAAAGGAGTGACTGTGAGAGTATAGCTCCACATCGAGCATCATGTTATGCAAACCCAAAATAGATACAAAGAAAATTTCCAAAAAATATTTTAATAACTCGCACATACCGACTTTCTCAAAACTTGCTTTTAGATGTGCTCCTAATGCATGAAATGCCGTAGTAAATAGTTTATACCACTTATTTTAAAAAGCTTTCAATGCTTTAAACAAATCCTCGACACTCTTTATGATTTGACTTCAAATATACAATCTAACTTTACCTCAATATTTTAGATCATCGAATTTTGTTTGTATAAAATTACATAACTAACCCAATTTGGCCATTTTCCAAATAGTTATAGAGCTGCCACTTCTTGCCAAAATAAAGAGCAGCATTGCTAACTGTCGATGACACTAAAAACTTGTAACATATTCTAAAAAATCTTGCAAAAAAAAGATGAAATTCACATTAAAATCAATGAAACATGAAAATATACATATATATATATTCATGAACTACCTTATAAAAACAAAAATGTTTCCAAACTTTTGGCTTAATAAACAGAATCTTGATAAGAATTCTACAATCAGCTCGAGAAGTACCTATATATTCTAGTATAGAAGTACCTATATATTATTGTATAACATCACGTGCGTGATTGTTCAAACTTCTTTCTTACTGTTGTTCTCTCTAATCGGATGTATTATAGATCCTCCAAAATAATGTAAAAAGTGCGATCGGAGTAAAGTCTTAGAACGCATACCTATCCTAAGCGCAAGAAGACCATTTCGAACTCGTAGCTCGCTCATCGACTTTAACGCTAAGAATTCCGGCATTGTTTGATATCAAAAATGCACTTTCATAAGTAGGGGGAATTTGAAACTTGATTGTAGCCTAAAATGACATCATAAAGTAACAAATGTGAACAAAACCTATCCAGTGCCGGTAAAACGATCACCTAGTAAAGCTTATAGTTATTTAAGCTTTTCATTGAAGATAGAAAATGAAGATGAACCTTTTTACCCTTGAAAGAAATAGTAAAGCGATAATAAGAACCATATTGCATTCCTTTGAACGTAAGCAGCTCTTCTAACCGCATTCGCTTTTTCTTTGCAATTGTCTCCATATCAACATGTGTCAAGGCACTTCCATGCAAAGCCTCGGTCTGCACAAAACCAAAAGAATGAACCCTTTAAAATTAACTCGTAAAAGAAGAGAGGTAAAATTAAGAAATATAACTTTGAGATATAATCACCTCATAAAACTTAGATGACATCAATGCATGTGAAAGCTATATTTTAGAGCATTTTCCAACTCAATTGAAAACGAATGGATTTATGATCCTCTTAACATATCTCGAATTTATTTTTTTCACAAATGAGAAAGTTCTATCATCATGAATTCATGATGCAAAATATTGTATTTCATTGTAAGAGTCCCGGTCTTATCAAACACAATGCATCCATCTATATAATCACACAAATTTTAATGCTTCTAATCCTTGGAAGCCATATGATAGTTTAATAAGGTGGTACTCATAAAATAACTAAACTGGATCCACATCTATATAATGTGAAAAAGAGTACCTCATCGCCCATCTCACGCAAATATATAATGCAACCGGTTCTCCGGACCATGATAAATTGCATAACACCGACTCGCTCAATTTTCTACCTATATCACTGTCAAACAAAACGGAGAAATATAACCAACATCATTCATAGAAGCAATATAATACACGCATGATCCTTTTCCACATAAAAATTAACCCGTAATCCGATAAAATAAGATGAACCACAGTCCCAAACACACATTAAAAATATATTTGGTTTTGAGTTGCAAAAAGATTTAGATACTAATATCCATAAACAAAACAACATCAGTAATGGCCCATAACTTCAAAAGATAATTAAAAGTAATCAACATTTAAAGTTAGAAATATGGTATAAACATATATTCATTTTGTATATCGATAGTATTACCTAAACATTGTTTGATCACCATTTTAACACGTTGGGGAGTGACAAAATTGGTCAAGGCCATAACTCTTATTTTTGACTTAAGGTACCATCAAAGAGACCCAAGACCTACCACAATGCTACCACAACAGGATAGTTCCCGATCTTGTTTGTTGATATGTAAGCTGCGGAAGAAGGTGAGGGAGTGAACTCACTTGCTTTTGTGTCTGGTCAATCCAAGCTTCGTGACTTACCTTCAGCTCTTTAGCCTTGCAAAGTCACCAACGCGTTCATTACTCCTGCATCCAGAAGATTTGTATAATCGTATATATGAGACATTGTAAATCATTTTATTTAAAGGACTTGATCACAATCCCCCAAATACATATATTCTAACGGTCAGCCTGTATGATTACCCAAGAAACAAACTAAGTGAAGCCTACCATGACTATACTATTCATATAATACTGAACCATTTATCTCAGAGCAGCCAATGGTGGAGAAAAGGAGACTAATCAGAGAATTGAAAATATTGACAAGGGAATTAATGTATCACAAGCATCCTAACGCACTCTCCTATGTAAGACATTCAAAAAAACTATATAATGTATCATGAGGCAAGGAAACACCTGTTGGCTAGAATGAGCTTCAAAACGTGCTACCTTGGATCTCAGTTTTGTGACAACTGGCAATTTAGGAAGTCTATTTTAGGTAACCGCATTACGTTAAACTAAACTGAGATTTGCCTTTAACACTATTTTTATAAACCATGACTTGATTTTATATCGTCTATTGGTTTTTATGATTTATTTCATTATTAAATGAGTTATCATATGCGTTTTAACTCTATTTGGTAGGCACTATTCGATTTGGCACTAGAAAAGCCTAAAACAAGAGTTATTGTAACTTTTAGACCGTAACTCTAAAATTGACAAATAAATAGTCAAAACTCGTGGAAAAATATAAGTAACGATGTTGGAAAGTTAAATAAATGTCGTGGGACACTCGGGGGACGATATGTGAGCTCAGGAATGGGTAAACGAGATAGATACGAAAAATTACAACCCAAACCCTCCTCTTTTTAATTGTAGCCGCCCCTCCCCTCCTAATTTAATTATTTTGAGGTCCCTAAATGCCAAGTATATAAAGGGTCATCCACCTTCACTTCCACCTTTCATTCTCTCACTAAAAACACACACACAATACACCTTTCTCTCTCTATCTTTCTCTCACTAAAAACCCTAGCCACCACCATAGTGGCCGCCGGCCATATTCCGGCCACCACCACCGTACGGCGGCGTGTCACCCAACACCACCACCACCATCTTAAAGATCTTTCTTTCCTCTTTCCAACCATATATCATACGCTCCATTTGGACTTCAATAACACCTTCAAATCTTTGAATCAAGATTCGTACCTTTAGGGTTTCAAAAGGATTTTGCAATTGGTGATTAGATAAGGTAAAGGGAACATGTTTTGAGCTTGTTTGGGTGATATAAACCAACGAATTTCAAATTAGGGTTTCGACCTAATTTTTATTTTTGGGGCTTTTGGGTGGAACATGAAATTAAAGCTAATTAGTGACTAAGTAAACAAGTAATTAGTGTTTGATACATGTGTGGTGTATTAATTTGATGGGTTTGTGCATTTAGGGTTTAGTTGCATGTTTTTTATTAAGAATAGTTGATGGGTTTTGTGTTTGGTTAGTGTTTGGAGCTTGAATGATTGGATTGGGATGTTGTGGAAGTGATTTGGTTGTGTTTGGTGATGAATTGCGGATGTACGAACCACCATGGTCACGACGTGACCCATGGGTTATGTCACGTGACCCACTTGGGTCATGGGTCCGAGTTGGGTCGTTGGTAGCTTGTTGATTGGTATTGTTGAGGTTTGGATGAGACGCGTGGAGCCGAAAAGCTTCTAGAGCTTGTTTGGTTCACGTGGTCTTGATCATGACCGTGTCATGACCATTAGGTCATTTCATTGGTTTCAGTATATTTGGTTGATTGATTTGTTGGCGAGATTGGTTTGAGTTGTTTTGAGATTGAATTGCGATATTGTGACATTTAATTTGGACTTGATATATATATTGTTGACTTTGAGCTACGCCGCGCCACTTTGACTTTTTAGTCAATAGTTGACTCGACAAAGCCGTAATATGGACTTTGATATAATTTGGACTATTGATTGATTAAAAGCCGAGAAGTTATGACTCGTGCTTGTGGACTCAAACTAATAACGATATGAGATTAATAATGGAATTTGTGAAAATATATGTATATATGAAAATGCTAATAAACTATAAAATGGGAATAATAAATGGGCTTTTGTACCTAAAATTGTCGATAACAAGTCTTATCTTGTTATTTACTATTTTAAACGAAACTAACGATTAAATTGGAAATGTTTTGCAATAAATAAGTAGTTAATGTTTCGAGTACACGTTTATCAATAAATGTCAATTATGGACATTTAAAATTTGTTGAAGTATTTAATTGCTTACGTTGTGTGCATGGGTTACGAATAACCTAACATTAATAGTGTTGATCCACGTGGGTAGCGGATTTATTAGGTTGACGAATCTAATAAGAACCCGCTAGGTACGTTGGATAACCTTATTAATGGGCGACTTGTCCTTATGACTCGTTAGGATGCGACCGGTTTATGGAATAATAAGCGATACGAATGAATAATTGAGTTTATCGAGTTGACGAATTCGATGAGGTCTACAGTTTATTCCGAAACTTATTGGACTATGGAGCTTATCGCTTAAACGTCTCATTGTGTCGCATTGAGTCACATATTGTGTTAAATGGAGTTGCATATTGTGTTGCGAAGCCTAATATATGGGTTGTTTGAGTGCATTCATGGCATCATATTGAGTCGATACACCCACATGAGGAATACCAAACACTAGGATTAAATGGTGAACCGAGGCATTTTGGAAATAACAAAACGGAATACATTGGGGTAGATAACGTTGATTTTGAGGAATGTATATATTAAGTTTGGTCTACATTAATAGGTTGTGCCGAGTCGATAGTTGTTGTGCTGTGATATCGTTATCTTCTGCTAGTGTTTATTTGTGCGTTGATTTCTTGCGTTGATTGCTTGAGGTGAGTTTCATAGCCCCACTTTTATCTACGTTTTGAACTATTTTGGGGTGAGAATCATGCTACTATTTTTGGACCGTGAAAACTATTTGGATTTGCTTATGTGCTTGACTGTATAGATAGTTGTGTTGTAGTTGTTGCCTTAGTCTAGGTTTAACCGTGCCTAGCTAAGAATAGACTTCTACATCGACCCAGTCCGGGGTTGGCAATTGTTCTAGATTTTGCCACATCGGTCTTTGGACTACGATCGCAGGGCCTGCGTACTCCTCGGATGCGGATTTGATTGGAGATCCGGTAGGATCATGTGAACGGTATTTATCTATCTTAGGTCTTGCATAGCAAATCAACTCTTACAGGTCCACTATGATTTAGTTGAACTTAAACCTATGAACTCACCAAACGTGGTCCACCTTTTAGCATGATTTCTCCGGTAATTGAGAGATGTTTGGATTACTTGATCGGTGGAAGCTTGGCATGGAGACGTGGTTCAAGGATCATTTTCCGACTCGATAAACTATGGGACCTATCTTAGTAAATCATGTTTTGGGCCTAATATTTATATTTTGGATTAAATGTTTTGAATACTTAAATTTGGGATTGGTTTTATATATTAAATGACTCTCTTTTGGCTATACTTGTGTGCGATACCAATCCAATAGTAACGCCCCGAAAACTTGATTAAGTCTTCCGCTGTACCGAGATTTGGGGGTGTTACAAGTTTCTCTGCTAAATCATACAAATTGTAATGGAGGTAATTTTGAAGTACCAGGTTAAGAAGTGTTTCCTACATATCACACCGATCACATTTAATAAACACTTGTAGCAAATCGCTAAAGGTACCAATTTAGACGCATACACTTATGAACGGGTCAAATTCTGTATTACGTAAAATAACCAAATTACACAATATACGGGCTTGATTGTGTAAGATTGCATTCTCATTGTTAATCCCCCCCCCCCCAAAAAAAGCCAAAGTAAGTTCTATATAACTATTTTGTTATCTTTATGCGTGCTTCATCAAATAGTGGCAATAGAATAAACACGCGGTCAACTTTAGTAGCACCATACAAACTACTATCTGCTGACACGTAAACACATTCTTAAAAAGATGAACACAATCCAAATAATTATAAAGTTTGTGCAAGAATTAATAGATGGTATAGATTGAAAAACAAAACGTTGGAGATAGTTGAGTTACCTTCATAATCTCTGATGAAAAAAGAAACATGAGTGTTTAAACCAATCTACTTCTTGATGGCCGCCATTAATCAGTAGGTAGCATGTAGTATCTCCTACTAGAATAGTAAACAACATTGTTATCTTACGTCAGATATTTGTGAATGTATAAGGAGATGTTGCAGCAGGGGTACTTTAACATTAGCATCTTATTTAATTTTGTAAAGCAAATAACAATCGACTAAGCATTAACATTTTACAAACTTAGCCCCTCCTAAAATTCATCTTTCATGATTGGAAAATGAGTGAAGTTGTTTAGAAAAGTTAATAAAGAATAGCATAAACAGATGATAAAGAATACACATCGTAATGTAATTTTTCACTTTTCACCCATGAAATAGTTAATTTAACTTGCATACATAACATGTTATCATTTATCTTTTAAAAGAACATGATAGTTAATTAACTTTTAAATATGTTTTCCCTTGACAGATGATATTAAAACCTAGTGTAATGCAACAGGAACCATTAAGTTATATATATATCAAACTAAGATGAATGCTTCACTTGAATCCATAAACCGATCATCAGAAGAGATTGTGAGGAAAAAGGAAATTAGGTTTCTTAATTCATCAACAAATACTATTATCTCCCTAAAAGTCTTTCTATGATTTTCAATAATGAGCATCAAATCTAAACAACCTTACGTTGTAGTTAGACGTGTACAAAGCTACATATACACTTGAGGTGATCAATCAAATAAAGATAAAAGTTGAAAAACCCAGTCAGACAAATCAATCAATTTTTTTATAAATGATGAACTCACAAACTTGGTTCTCAGATCGATCTGTTTTTTGAGAAATTTGGCTCGTATATGTAGCACGATCATAAAACACGTAAACCTACAAAACAAATGAAAACAAGTCATAATAAAACACAATCAAACTTATAATAATAGGGACCTATTTAAATTCTGATCAAATGGTGAATGACAATCAATTTATCAATCAAATGTTGAGATATGATGATTCATGATTATGTGTTTATGAATCAAATGTTGGATCGCCATAGGTTTTTTTTGAATGATCTAGAGCACCATTTAGGGTTATGTGAATGATTTATTAGGTTTGTTTTGAGATAAATTTGTGTGTCTAAAACCAATCGTGATTATCGGTATGGAATTCGAAAATCAAATATAATGAAGATAAATATGAGAGATATTTGAATAGGCATTGAAGATTAATTGATCAGGAGCGATTTAGCAGGGTAGTCTGTTTTAAATAATGTGAAATCTTTGTCCATGACATATTTTTTTCCAATGTCATTCACAAAAACATAGTTGGTCCAGTGGTTGGCTTGATGTTTTTGGATGTAAAGACCTGTGTTCGAATCTACACTTGGTCAAATTTTTTAGTCAAATTCCGGATATTTCATAAAAATGTCATGGAATGTTGATGCCAAGCGGCATTGAGATGGCATTAAAATGTACACATGGCTTTATGACGTGGCATAATGGGATGCCACGTGGAATAATATGTGGCATGCCTCCTCTTATATATAATGTGTATATATATATATATATATATATATATGGCCTTTATTTTCGTAACCTGTAAGTGCAAGAATCTGCGAGAACTCCCAATATTAAAGATTATTATTTAATCTAAAGGGTATTATAGTAAAAGATAATTTTAGATTTTTTTAGTAAATCCCATTTTAAAATATCTCAAAATTTTAGGATTTCTTTTTTTGTGTGTGTGTTTTTCTTAACATTCATGTTTCTAGAAAGTCGTGCATATATGTTTCTTTTAAATTATGTAAATTTACATGTGTTTTTATTGTACAATAGTTTAAACTTTAATGAGTTTTACTAAAATTGCAATTGCATACGTTTCTCAGTATATATTCTATAAACTTCTTAAATAAAAATTAAAAACATAAATTATAGTCGTAACATTTATTACAAACAAAAAACATAATATAATACACAAAATTTTATATCAAATGAATACAAATCAAATGTATCATTTTGAAAATACATATGCACACCTTCTAAGAACATATGTGCACAAAACATATGTATTTGAAGTTTCTCATCAGATTCTTTCGAACATGCGTGCACGCCTTTTAAGGACATACATGCACACCCTCCAAGAACATATATGTACTGGCAGTTTCTCATCTTTCAAATTTGGGTGCACGTCTTCCATAAACATACTTGCACGCCTTGCAAGAACATATATGTATTTCAAGTTTTTCACCAAATTCGTTAAAACATATGTGCACGTCTTCATATAATATATTGTCATACCTAGAAAAAATAATAGTCAAGATTAAATACTTTTAAAATAAAACTCATGATAACATAACACATAAACTAGCAAACACGAATAAACTAGAGACCATTTTAAAATTAACCTTGAAACATATATGCACACTCATTTATTGATTTATATCAGCTATAAAACATATATGCACCATTTTAATTGTTTTTTTACTGACCGTAAACATGTATGCACCGTTCCTTTTGATAACTATTTTTTTTAATACACGTATGCACCATTCAGCCATAAAACATATATCAGTCATAAAACATATATGTACCCTTTTAATTGTTTTTTTACTAACTGTAAACATGTATGCACCGTTCCTTTTCATAACTACTTTTTTTCAATACACATATGCACCATTCCTGAGTCCTTTAATATACTACATCATATCTACTTTTCTGGTGTAATCAACGATTAAGACTAGTTCGAATGCACATTTTTTACATGTTCCTAGAAATTTGATTACTTTCGCAAAAAAAGTGATTACCCTGATCAATCATTTTACAAGCGCACTTTAGCATTGTATCAGTTAGGTACAGTTACTGACTTGTTTTAGATATAAATGATCCAATATAAAACACTCTTGGCTTATTTACGGGGGGCTTTGTAAACATTATAACAATATAAAATTGAAAGAAAGCAAATTATATTGCTTGTTCAGTGAATATCTAATAATCAAACTTACTCATCCTTTTTGAGCTGTCTTATTTATAACATGACATAATAATCATCAAACAAGTACTCCGTAACTCATAACATCAATTCGTACAAACCTTGATTCCCATAAAGATAATAATAAAAAATCAAACTTCATTTATATACCATCAAAATTAAGATCTCATTCTCAATTTTTACTTATACTTCTGACTTCAACTAAAATTAATTTTTGATACTTAAATTTATATAATTAAGATAATTCAATACCCCTACAAAAGATAGATTTTAAATATCAAGTTTTTAGATCAAATCTGGATTCAAAACACACACACACACTCTTGAAAATGTACAATACAAACCTTATAATATGTGACAGTGTAGGATCGAAATAATATTATGTTGATGATTCGGGTGGTCTTGGATGATCAAAATACATGTTTGCCATTAGAGAGAGAAGTAGAGAGTTGGGTGTTTTCTTGCTAGAGACTTGGTATACAAAAGTATGGAATGTTAGATTGAAAAGCACCACCCTTCCATGGATGGAAGGGTATTTATAGTTACAAACATACCGCCCTCCTATCGGTTGTGGATCGTGCATCTGATGGGTAAAGACCGTCCTTCCTCCACGGTGTTACACTAGACTAAGCTACGCTACCAACTAACTAATAAACTGCTAAATAACGTAACTAATAACAAGTCTACGAGCTAACTTATGCTAGATAATATTTGGGGTGACCGACTCTTCACTTATGGAATTTCCAATTCCTAACAATCTCCCCCTAAGGGAGGTCACCCCATGTTTTACATTTTGAATCCTAGCATTCTATTCTTGACTTTGTTCTTGAGCTCGTAGACTTCAATTATTCAAATCTGCAATCTTTGTGCTTAAGCAATGATACTTCAAAGTCCGCATAGTTTAGTACTTTCAGTGAAGGTCTTTTAACTGATCCACATTTTTGATGATCTTCGAGCTTTCATTGAGATCATCAGCCACAGCAAATCTCTCTGGATCACCCTTTATTGTGTTGCCATCATGTGATGTTGTGACTTTCGGACCGACATGCTCACACTTTTGAATCATGACATCTTTCCATCGTAGTAGCGGAAGCTTTACTAGTTCATGATATTTGCAAGAACAGAAGCGTAAGCATAGTATAGAAATATCGAGCCGAGTTATGTAGATATGCAATACCATGATTTCTTTAATTTAAGTGTAGATGCCGCGAGCATGCGGCTTTGGATTGACTCCTCAATTTTGATCGCCGCAACCGTCCGAATGTACCGCAAACAACAGTTAGCAATAAAACACACGAAGTGTCTTTGATCACTTTCATTTGAATTGAGGTACACGGCCCACGGTTCCCGTTGATCAAGACAAGTACCGCCTGTGATCGGTATAATTCAAGAATCTCCTCGACGTGGTTTCGCAATTTGTTCTAGTTGTTCTCAAACCGGAATGTCTCAAAGAAGACAACACGGATTGAGTGAACCGATGAATTGGGATTCACCGATTGATGAAAATGATTTGAAAAACAATCGCGTATTGCTTTAAGAAAGATTTTTGCAATCGACGAAGGTTTTATGAGAAAGATCAATTTTCAATCAAAATACTTTTGTATTAGAGAATGAGTACACATTCGACGTCTTAGCAAAAAGAAGAGATTCGCACATCGAACGGTTTTTCTAAAAGTATTTTTCAATCGAGATACTTTTGAATTTGAAATGAATACACATTCGACGTGCAAGATAAAAGAAGGTTTGCACATCGAACGGTTTCTCCAAAAGTATTCATCAATTCCATTCTCGGACCAAGGTTGATTCAAGATTGAATCTCCCATCGCTTCTATCCAGCTTGTCACAAGCTTGATCTTACGAGAAGATCTCACATGCCACCCACCAAGAGCTTGTTTGATGTTGGCTCTAGAAGGATTTCCATCTTCATCGTGAATACTTTACATATCACTCTGATGTTCGGCAATACCACAAGGATAATGCGTGGGACTCTTAATATATTCTTACTTTCCACATTGTGTGAAACAAAGAAGTCTTCATTAATTTAGTGTCCTAATGAGATATTGTGGATGATCTCTAGGCTCTAGACTCAATTGTGCATATTTGGTTCTGTCTTGGGAGACTAGGGAGAGGGTCTCCTTCTTCAATATCAACAATCTCTAAGATAAAGTCGATAGATAATGTCGGTTCCCGTGAGAATGAAACAAGCCCTTTAAGAGGAACTTGAGTGGTTTGGGAAGTTGTAGCAGGTGCGTCCATCGGGTCCATGACGCCTTGTCTACAATACCAAGTGTTACCTTAGTAACCACCAAGAGCATATGTATTGAACCCACATCGCCTCTAAGGTTGAATTATTGGAGGGCTATTTCTTTTCACCCTTTCTCATTCCAATTCTTTTCATTCTTCAACCCTTTCGCTTACCGAGACTTCATAACTAGAACCTTGTTGGGTTTATTCCAAGACTAGCTCTGTCTCGACCGCACTCTTCCCATTTCTCATTTTCTCCTTTTTTCAATATTCCTAAGGACTCTACACTATCTAGTGGATTGTCCTCGAAGATCCTCCGTTCGGCGGATCATGGGAACAAATACCTAACCTAACCATCCTTATAACTCCATGCATAAAATAAATTGGTCGGTCTTTTGGTATTGTTCTTTCTTCCTTGAAACCAATTGAAAAATCATTTGGAAAAACAATCAAGGTACTTGTGATACGAGATCAAAGCATTTTGTACCTTAATAGTTTTGATCATTTAGAAAATGCTCTCCCTCAACATGTGCATATGATTTTGAAATTGTTTAGCACATGGAGGCAAGAGTTCTTTGAAATAATTTCTTTGAAATAATTTCTTGATCACAATTTCCATGGAAAAAGCTATTTGATTTTCTTTGGTAAATTCTCCCCCTCAATATGTGCATAGGATATTTGAAATCATTTTTATCACATAGAGGCAAGAGTTCTTTTGAAGCACATCCACGATTACAAAAGCCATTTAAGAAACCATTTGAAAACTCAATCAAGGTACATTATGTTAAAACATAAAAGCTTTTGTACCTCGATAGTTTATTTTCTTTAAAATGCTCCCCTCAATATATGCTTCGAGATTCGAGCGTTTAGCACATACGAGAGAGAAACTGCACAATTGAATCAAAACGATCACCTTTATCAAATTTCATTATTAAATCACAAATTCTCCCCGATCAAAAATATCAAACCCTTTGAGATTTTGGATCCCAAGTGATTTAATTCGGTTTAGAAAACATGGGAGAAAATGTAGCCTTGTTTAAATACTCATCTGGTCTTTGGATAAATCCTCCTCCTCAACATGTGCATTGTGTATTTGAAATCGTTTGGCACATGGAGGCAGGAGTGCCTTTGAAGGACTAAAATCAATTCCATTTAAAACAGATTTGAGATTTAAATCACGATCTCTCCCGCGATCAAAAATTTCAAACCATTTGAGATTTGTGATCCCAAAAGATTTAAATCATTTAGAAAATTTTGGGAAGACGTGGCAAGATTTGATTTTGAAAATGATGAGATAAGGACCATTTAAGACATTAAAGATTGTTAGTGTCAGGTATGATTGTTTTAAGAGATCTTTAAGTAAAATAAAACAGTTTCACAATCAAACAAGAACAGAAAAAATTTCATTTTGAAAGACCTTGATTCTAAAGAAAAATCATACCATGACATAACATTAAATCTTTAGATCACCACTTTATTTCGTACAAATCGGAACTTTTGTGAAGAAATATCGTTTGAAAATATTATAATTTAAATCACTCTCCCCCTCAATCGATGACCGAAATTGATAATTGAGTGACATAGGTTTTGATAAAAAGAAGTCCGTTGATTTTCAAAATTTAGTCCAATTTATTTTCAAAATAATATTTTTCCATTTTCAAAACAATTTTATTAAAAAAATTTCAAAATTGTTTAATAATGGTATCCTGCACAAAGATACGTTAGGTGGTTGAGAAGCTTCGTTGTTCGTCAGAGGGCTTGGAAGAAAAAGCGTCTCCAGATGCGGTGAGACTTCTTCTTATGTTGCATTTTGAATGCCAACCGAGGTCAAATTAAGCTCCGTTTCTTCAATCACTTAGAAGAAAACCATCTCACGATGCGGTGAGACCTCTTACGCTGCATTCATGCCAACTCTCCATTGAAGTCCAATTAAGCTCCGTTTCTTCATTTGTCAACCCAAGATATAGTTACCCTTTCCTTTCGGCATCCAATCATCTTCAATTGTGGGATCCAAATCGGGAACATTCGTATATACCAATATACCTGCATACGTTAGTGAACACACACACAAATATATGGTGGTCGACATCACCCAAACATCAATCGACTAATAAAAGTCAATTCAACATATCAATCAGATCATATATGGCATGGGAATAATGTGTTCATCAAACTCTAATCATCTAAACCTAACAATCACATCCTAGAAACCTAGTCCTTCAACATAGGCAATTGTATTTTACAGATAAGCACGTAGGATGATTAAGATAATCTCATTAGATGATCTGATTTGAAAACATTATCCCCTCAATCCATGACTCATTTTATGAAAAGTTTAAAAGCGCTAAAGTCATTGATTGAGTTTTCAATTTTAGCGAAAACTCAAACCGATTGAATTTCAAGCAACTCATTTACCACCATTTTGAAAACACCAAATATTTTTCTAAAGAATTTTAGACGGAAAAACATTTGTGTAGGAACAGATCTTCGACATACTTTCCTTGTTTTGTTTTAGGAAAAGTGCACAAAAATTGTGAAAATCATTTAAGCGTAGCACTTTCCTTCCTTGAAGAGCGGGTTGCTATCAGAAATAATAGCAAGCCGTTTTTGAAGCGCGGGTTACAGTCTGATATAACTGTAAGCCATTTGATTTGTGACATGTTTTGAAAAGAAATATTTACACCTCCTGCTCGAACTTCATCTATGGTCCCGTGCCATTATTGAATGACATTTCTAAGACCGCAGATGTTATCGATACGAAGACATGTCTTGAGAAAACATATTTTGGTATTTTAAATTTTCGATTTTTATGGATTTTGTTGGTTTTATAATTTTCTATTTTCTTTTACGGTTTTATATTTTGTATTTGGTTTTGAAAAGTATTTACAATGATAGAGAAGATGATATAGTTTAAGAAAGATGATGATACAGTGCAGAGATAAGGATATCGAAAAGACGTCGTAGAAGATAGAATACGTCATCTCTTAAACTTCCACCACCAAAGCATCCGAGGCTCCAGAATAGAATGTAGAACATGAGCCTTTGAGAAAACGAGACTTTGGCAGCTTCCCACCAAACCGAAAATCCATAAGATGAGCAGATTTGAAGCTCTATTTCAAGCTTGCCTTAGCCAGGTGCACAGAAGAGCACACCATTATCATCGATCCCACTGCTTCTTTTAAGAACGATAATCGAGATTCTCCATTCGGGGTTATATCATCCAATAAGAACAGCAACGTATCATCCCACTCTTTAAATTTCTTCTCATATTTCATTACCACGGAAGTCTGAAGCAATGCATTCCCAACGAGTTGTCAAGAGACCACTTCCCCCAAGTAGATGAATTGATGCACTGTCTCTTAGAATAGAGCTCAAGAGCCGAATACACAAATAGATTTCAAAGAATAAATGATACAACCACCCAATGCACATTTATCTTTCACGATGATTGTGTATGAAGCTCAAGAACCAAGTACTCAAATGCCTCCTCACTTGTGTGCCTCTTTATCTTGTAAACTTTCAATTACATCACTTCCCCACGTCATTGGAATAATAACACTAAAAGCCTTGATGAGTAAAATCTTGAGTTTCTCTGCGGTCATGACATTTGTTTTCCCGGGATATCTTCAATCACTTAGAAGTATTAAGTTCATCAAGTTTACGCGCCATGAGTCAAACCTTGAGTTTCTCTGTGGTAATAACATTTGTCTTCCCGGGATATCTTCAATCACTTAGAAGAATTAGGTTCATCAAGTTTACTCGATTTGTGTTTAGATGTGTGTCTCCTTCCCCTTGCTAGTTTTGACACTTTAGAATCAGCAACATAGTATAAGCCCAAATACTTGAAATCTTTATGAGAAGATCACTTGAACTCTTGTGAGAATCAACTTGCTGAAGACTCACTCTGACTATTTTTTATCAACCCTTATGTAGACAATTTGAAGTCACCACTGAAGAAGAAAACCCGATATACCCTACTTGAAACTGAAGTCAAATTCCCCACATTTGTATCTTAAGCTTGCACCTAATGATAGAAGAACGGTGTCGAGAATTTATGCTTCAAGCAAATCTCTAAGTACTCACTACCCAAACAAAGTATGAGACATTAACACCTCTTGCGATTATCCACACCGTCATATGCGTGTGACACTGAGTAAAACAAAGTAACTCCTAATAGTGATAGTTAACCAGGTCTTCAACCATCCACCTCATTGCTGGTAACTAGATAAACCAAGTCTTCAACTCAAATTCTTAAGCCCGAGCAAGTTATCAAATAAGAACACTTTGTGAAAGTCAACTTCAATCTCAAATAAGTGATAAATAATTAACTCCGAAGTAATCAACTTGTGAAATGTCCAACACGTGAATAAATGTACAACCGGATGTACATTGACCCTCTTAATGAACCGGAACAAATGATTCCTCAACATCAATTCCATCTTCCTAAAGATATACATATAGAGACTGATCTGGAAGATTCACCAATAATGTCTTCAAGCGGATGAGGTAGTCATTTTCCTTAATGTTCATGTGGTTGATTTACAGAGTGCACAATAATCCGTGAAGATTTGGTAAAGGAATACCAAAGAGCGGATCATTTTTCATGAACAATAATCCGTGAAGATTTGGCAAAGGAATACCAAAGAGCGGATTACTATTCAATAGTGAAACTGCAATATTACAATAGTCAATATCAACATCTCGAGGAGTCACTGCTAACGAATATGAGCAAGTCTAATTGGGGATTGAATCTGACTTATAATTATCTCCCAATTAGTGCTCTCCCCTAAACCGACAATCTGTTTGATAAATGCCCAGATTAAGAAGAAGTCTTTAGATCGTTAAATGCAACTCGTCTTTAGTCTTCTAACATGTAGAAAATGTAGAATGATGTAGACTCAACATTCTTCAAGATTGTGCGGTTGGGGAATAGATATTTAACATCTTCAACTCACACCAAAAGCATCCCAATTAACTTACATCTTGCAAATCCCCTTAACTAAAATCCTTCCCAATCAAACAAGAATGAAAGATGTTCATCAAGGAAATCAAGAATCGGGCCATAACGAACACACAAGATGGTAACACCAAACTACCAATCACATCAAACAAGAACAGAGAGATTGTTCGGAATCATCATGTTGATGTATACGTGAAGCATTAACCGGAAGCACTTTGTCGATAAAATCATCAATCCGAGTGAAGATGTCAACCAACGGCTCTTAGAAGAGAAAAACCCATGTGAAGATGACCCGATAAGAAGAAGCCGGTTCTTACATGAGTTTAAAGTCCGTATGACCATTTATATTCTCAAATATCAAACAACAATGCAAAAATTCACACTTCTTCCCCTCAAGAATTGCATACGGAGATGCCATTCTTGACTAAATAAGTGAAATCATCCAAATGTTCTATTCACACTTCTCTCCCGCAAAATCGACACATGATGTCGCCATCTTCATTATAATCGAGCAAGTGGAATGAGAAAACAATCGGTGGTAGCCGGTTCACTTGATGACCAAGCGCATGGAAAAAATATGAAGCATGTTGATAAGAATGGTCATAATGAGAAGATTTCTCTTCTTCCGAAGATAATGCGCACTGAAGCGTACACATTTCTTTTCTATAGAGAACGAGGCATGAACTATTGTGTTCATACGTCATAATCTCTCTCTTTTCATCACCTCTTGGCAAAACATGTAATCAATCCCATTATCATTCAGTAGGCTTTTTGTCGTGACAGCTGATGGAGAAAACCCAATATGATGAGTTTGATCTCGAAGTAAACTAACCCGAACTCGTGACTTAAACTTGCACATATGTAACAAAGATCGGTGCCGAGACTTCATCCTCCATTGAATCTCTAAGTACTCTATACTCTTCAACCAACCAACCATCAAGTATTAGACGTACATCACCTCTTGAAAATCCACAATTGAATGTGACACTGAGCACTACAATGTAACTCCTTTAAGTGATAGTTATATTGTGGTAATAAGAGCCCAATTCTCCCAAGTGGTAAAAGAAGAGGTAAAAGTCACCCAACAATAACTAGATTTCCAAGTCTTCATTTTTTATAATAAGCTCGAACAAGGATCATGAAGAATCTTCATCCATCCATCCCCGATACCTTCAGATACTAAGTACACTTGCCCGTGATAATTCACTTCAACCTCAAATAAATAATAATGAATTAACGCCGTAGTTACATCTTCTGGATAAAAGCTTAACTCTAGCCTCCTTTTACGAATTAAGTGAACTCTGATAATGGTATCATCCCGACCATGGTTTAACGCACATAACCCCATTAAACCATATAATAACCAAACTACCATGACGAATATCCAAGCACACATCCAATTCATGAAGTACACCCTTTTATCCCTTCTTCAAGCGTAAATCGTAGCACCAACATCAAAATGAGATCCCGAAATACACTTTCCTTTCTCGTGATGGTTCCATCATTACGGATTTTACAACTCTATGGTTTAAACCAGAAATAGTTTCTTTTATGGATTTTACAAAACCAAGAATAAACCGTAAGATAGATCCAGAAACGCACTTTATAATTACCGGGATGTTTCCACTGTCACGGGATTTTACAAATATATGATTTAAACCGAGAAATAGGTTCTTTCACAGGATTTTATAAAATCAAGACAAAACCGTAAACAATGTCAGCTTGAATGTGTTATGACAAATTTGGTTTCAGTGAATATCTGTTTTAGGGGAACATGCAGTGGTTCATCAACGGTACATTTACCAACATCATCAACCATCCAATCAACACTTTGGTAAGCACATCATTCACGCATTCTGTCGGCTATTGTAGTGACCACATGGAGAAGTAAACCCGATATACCAAACTTGATCATGAAGCAAAATTCCCCAGATTTGTTACTTAAACTTGTACTAATCCTTGTGAAGAAGAAATGGTGTACCCAATGTATAAAACCTCTTGACATTCTCAACTGAGTGAGACACCGAAGTGATAGTTACGTTGTGGGTTAAATGAGAAAGAATCACAACCGTAATTAAATAGCCAAGTCTTTATCACTCTCAATAAACGCCCAAACAAGTCATCTTCGCGGAAGGGTAGAAAGAAAGAAGATGAAATAAGCAATCGCGCCTGGAAAAACTCACATCAAATCCAAATAAGAAATACCGTCTGACCAACCTAGTAGTCAACATTTTCTAATAAACACTTCAAGCCGTGAATTTGTATCCATCCGTGAGAATTAACCATACCAAAAATATTACTCCATTAAAAATAAAATTTCATCCAAATATTTGACAAAATATTCGGATAACATTTTTATTTTTCAATGAGTTCTAATATAACAATCATCCTCAGCCTAATCCAATCTATTGATACAATCCATGCGAGCCCTATACTGGTCCAAATTAGACAAAAGCCCAACTCCAATATCAATATAACATATACAGAGATTGAGAGTGGTAAACGGTCCATGGGCCTTTTTCAGTCAAATCACGTGATACCCAAATTATTATGAGTATAAGGAGCCACATATCTCACACATACCCTAATAATCAACACACACAAACCCTAAAAACACTCCATCCGCCCCCAAATAATCTCAGACGCAAATTTCCCCAGAAAAAAAATCCTCATGTGAGCAATCAAGTGAAATATCATCTAACCCTAATCCTTCTCACACAATAATGTACGCCTCTATCCCATTTTCATCCCAATATATCAAAACCCTAATAAATCATACCAATCAAACCTAATATCTTATATGTCCGCCCCCTTCATACAAGATTTCTGGAACTCATGTGATCGCTACAGGGATGGCATGATCCATAAAGATGATTTGTCTTCTTGATCCATACAAAATGGGTTCACAGGTAGGTTTAATAAGTGATGTTGTTATTCGGTTTGATTAACGAACGAATCAAGGACAGAAATTAACATATTGTTAACTTTCTTCTCTTAACGATTCGAATATTAAACTGAAGCTAAGTCTTCAAAAATGATCGATGAGGAATAAGGCTCAATTATAGAATCTTTAAAGATTAAATAAATTGACACAAACCGAGATCACTTTTAATTTATAGTATGTTTTTCGGTTTGAGGAATGGTATAGGGATAGAGTTGATGAAGGGATAGGATATTATGACTTAGGTCGTGTATGTTTGATCTTTGTTGATGATCTTTGTCGTACAGATGATGTAATACCTGAAGTCGAGTGTTATTTGGTTAATGGTATTTTAGTGATGTGGTTGAGGTCTTGTGGTCATATCTTCTCATTCTTCATTTCTGCCACGCTGTCAAGTCGCTAATTTAGGAGTCCTGAGTCAAGTCGCTACTTTTTTTTTTCCAAACCAAGTCGCTACCCATTTTTCCAAACCAAGTCGCCACCCAATTTTTCAAACCAAGTCGCTATTGACTTTAACGAAAGTCAACAAATCACCTAGTCGCTACAGATTTCTTTAAGCAATTAGCTAGCATAACTCGCTACACTTATGCAATGAATTTAGGCGACTTGTAAAGACAAGTCGCCACAGTACATGTAACAAGTCGCTGGGAAGAGAAACATAATGAACAAGTCGCTAACATGAATATATGAGTTTTAGACCACTTTCCGGCGATATTCAAACAAACCCAGAAAAACTGCATGTGACATATTTGACCCAGTTTGACCTTAGAACCTGACCATATTCATAGCAACCCATTTTTAACCCATATTGTTCATGATATCTGGTCCAGTTTGACATTAGTACCAAGAAGTTCATAAAGATGACACAAATACAAATATCAGTTTTGACCCAAAAAAAATACAAATATCAGTTTTTGGACATAAAGATGACACAAAGACAAATATTGTTAATAAGAAAAGACCAAGATTTTGTATTTGACCAAAACCAGAAACACCAAAACATGAGAAACTGTTTTACCAAAAATAATGTACAAACATTATCCGAACCAAAAAAAATGATGCAAAAACAGTTTACATGAGCATTAAACACCACAATACATCATCAAAACACAAAAACCTTGGCTCTGGTACCAATTGTATGATCGAAATAATATTATGTTGATGATTCGGGTGGTCTTGGATGATCAAAATACATGTTTGCCATTAGAGAGAGAAGTAGAGAGTTGGGTGTTTTCTTGCTAGAGACTTGGTATACAAAAGTATGGAATGTTAGATTGAAAAGCACCACCCTTCCATGGATGGAAGGGGTATTTATAGTTACAAACATACCGTCCTCCTATCGGACTGTGGATCAGGCATACAGTGTGTAAAGACCCGTCCTTCCTCCACGGTGTTACACTAGACTAAGCTACGCTACAAACTAACTAATAAACTACTAAATAACGTAACTAATAACAAGTCTACGAGCTAACTTATGCTAGATAATATTTGGGGTGACCGACTCTTCACTTATGGAATTTCCAATTCCTAACAGACAAGATTCTTCCATTTGGCTTTACACTGCTGGAAAAAAACACAACCGCCACATCATAGCCGCCACTGGAAAAATGCAACGACAAAACACAACCGCCACAACAGGAAAAAAAACAGTGGTTCGGGATGTAGGTTTCACAGATCGGACATTTAGGGAGTCAATTCACAGATAAGATGAGGAGAGGGTGTTGATTGGGTGGTTTTCATAATTGCACGATTTAATCTTGATTTGATGTGGGAGGCAGAGGAGCAACTAGGTTTAGATGAAGGGGAGGGAGCGTGTGTGAGAGAAAAAAGAATGAGGCCGTGATTTTTCTTTTCATTTTTTTAATAAGCATTAATATAGGACCTGATATGTTAAATAAAAAGTTCCAATACTACCCTTCCACCATTTATGAGATGTTACATTATTTTTGAAAATATTACACTTGTGCCACCATCATCTATAGCCGTTGATTAAAAAATAGATGGCTTAAATTGAGTTCTCATGGTTCTCGCATATGAGTTAAAACAAAGTTACACATATATATATATATATATATATATATATATATATATATATATATATATATATATATATATATATATATATATATATATATATATAAATCTAGATCAAATAAGATCAAACTTAAAGTTGTTAAAATGAGATCAACTAAAATTTGACAAGCGACACTCTCCTTACAAAAAATAAATTTTTTATTCACTACAACTAAAATTGTTAAAGTTTCGATAGATTTTTTTTAAAAATTTTACGAAACCTAGGTGATACACTTTAATTAGAAGTGTAATGTGTATCAGTTTTTGTATGTGTATCAGGTCTTGGAATATTTATTAGTGTAATGTGTATCAGGTGTATCACTAATCCAAAGTCATGTAACATTTGGTTATTAGTTGCTAAAATGTTAATTTGTATTAAAATATTATTTTTATATGTATTATTGTTAAAATTGTTATTTATAAATGTTTTAGTAGTTTTTTAGACTTGATCTTATTTTTACAACTTTAAGCTTGATCTCACGTTAACTCTCCCCTATATATATCTATACATTATATATAAGAGGAGGCATGCCACGTCATAATGCCACTTGGCATCCCATAATGCCACGTCATTATTCCATGTCATCATAATTCCACCTAAGCATACTTTGTTCATTAATTTTGTTTTAATAAAATTATTATTATATATATATATATTATATATATATAACGAGGAGGCATGACACGTAGATTATTCCACAATTGTTACCTCAATGCCATGTAATTCATTTAATGCCATGTATAAGTTGTCCACCTAAGCAATATTTTTGTCCACCTAAGCAATATTTTTTAATTTATTAGAATTTTGAATTTTTTTCATTTATTAAAATTTCGTTTTTTATTCTTCAAAAATCATGCATGCAGTTGGATTAGAACACGGGTACATTAGTCTACAAACAAACATGATTACCACTAGACCAACACATTTTTTTTATTATAACTTGAAAAACCTAATTTATAAATCTCTGCAACCAATCATTGACCATTTTGATTAGTTTGAAAAGTAATGTATTTATCTAAAAAAACATAATTATAAGAATCTCTACAACAAATTATTTACCATATCATACGGTATTTTTTTTTTCCAAAACCCTAATATAACTCATTCATCTCATCACACACACGATATTTTTTTCTTTTCTGATTTGATGTGCAGGTTATTTGTTGGGAATTTTAGAAGTTCCTAGTGATGAAGTTCTACTGACAGGTTCCTACTTAAGCTATGATGGTTTCTGCTGATGACATGGTTCTTGCTGATATTGTATTTCTACTGATATAGTTAATCAGTATTAGTTTGTTAGGTTTTGCATGAGTTATTTTAGGTAGTGATATGCATTTATTTTTATTATTGTCTATTTAGGGTTCCTGGTGTATAAAAAGAACTGATGACTTTTGTATTGAATAACTCTTGAAAAAAATATTCCAGGAAAAAGAATTAGAGAAAGTAATAGAGATCCATAAAGGATCATTGTTTCTTGAGAAAAACCTTGTTGGTAGCTTTGATTGTGTCAATTATTATTCCACTGTGCATTCAATCAATCAATTTTACTCATACCCTAGTTGAGTCAGGATCTTGGATTCTACATTATTCGTCTTCTTTGTTGGTATTATGTATCCATGTATATTGTTTATAATGGCTTCATGTATACACAAAAAGTATTAGTAAAAAAGTATTGGTTATTCTAAAAGGTATTTTTTTTATTCGCATGGATATGATATCTGGAATAAAAGAATTGAAACCAATTTTGTTGTTATATCGTGTAGTTTAAGTGACACACTGTATCAAGAATTGAAACCAATTTTATTGTTATATTTGTACCAGCTGTAACACTTTTGGTGTGTGTGGATGAATGAAACAATTTCTTGATTTATTTGTCAGCTTTTTATAATATCCGATGTGCTGGAAAGTGTATAAATTTTGTAACCATGAGAATGGTACTATTAAAGCGTTGTGTCCACAATCTCATCTAATGATCGTTTATGTGTTTTCTTCATCACAGGTTTGTAAGAAAACATTGATGTTCGCGGACAATCTCTTTGAAGACTCGAAATCACTAAGGTATGTGTTTAAAGTTATGTCATCGGATCAATGTATGACTAATGTGTGTTTATTTGCGGAAGTCTGCTTTGTTATTAGTAAGAACTTAGAGGTTAGAGAAGGAATTACTAGAGCTAGAGGAGAAGCTTAACATAATAGAACAAGTAAGTCCATTGAATATCATCACGGAAAGTCTTATACATGATAATATGGCCAACCAGCACTTTTGCTCACACCAAAACTTGCAATTACAATCACAGTCACATTCCTCTTTTTTCTTTACTCAAGAAATTTTGTATTGTAATGAGTCAGAGATTGAGGCGAAAGAAAGTTCACTCTTGATAGAAGCAGCGTCATTTAATAATGAGTATGCCTCACCTTCTGTTAAATATTTGTACTCGACAACATAATTTTGATCGTCTTGTTTTTACATTTTTTTGGTTGTCGGAGAGATGCACATGAGCGGAACTTAGCCAACCAAAGGGAGGACTTAAGAGAATGGGAGAGGAAGTTACAAGAGGGAGAGGAAAAGTTGGGTGAGGTTCGTCGACTACTCAACCAAAGGGAAGAGCTTGCGAATGATAGTGATAGAGTATTTAAGCGAAGCAACTTGATCTTGAAGAAAGCGAAGCGGATAGATGTGGCTAATTTGGAGTTGAAAAGTAAAGAAGATGATATTAGTAAAGGATCGAAAACCTAGCTTTGAAAGAAGGTCCGTCATCGTTAGGCTTTTGGCTAATTGATATCTTAAAGTTATGTCTTCATATCAATGTATGACTAATGTGTGTTTATTTGCAAGAAGATGCTATTATTAGCAAGAACTTAGAGGTTAGAAGGAATTACTAGAACTAGAGGAGAAGCTTAGCAGAGAGAACAAGTAAGTCCATTGAATATCATCCGGAAGTCTTATACATGATAATATGTCCAACCAGCACTTTTTTCTCACACCAAAACTTGCAATTACAATCACAGGAGCATTCCTCTTTTTTCTTTACTCAAGAAATTTTGTATTGTAATGATTGTTTTAAAACTGGCATTATTAGTTTATATAGTTACAGGCATTGACCGATCTTGTGCATAGGAAACATCTACTGTGTTTACATGGAAAGGTACGACTGATTGATAATGGATATGATGATACTCACATTCAGATTATATTAGTTTATCATTACATAGAATTGACAATGAAATCAGGTTTCTTTTAATTACTATACTCATATTATCATTACATAGAATTGACAATGAAATCGGGTTTCTTTTAATTACTATACTCATATTTATGTTTATGTGTAGGTGCAATGAGGTTGATTCATTGGCATGGTTAGGTTTCGGTGGCATGGTTATGTGGTTGGTTCGGAAAGGTGGGTTGCGTTATCGAGTTGGGTTGGTTCGGCGGAACACATCAACGCCAACCCAGCGAATCTTGAATACGCGAACACGTACAAGCTGAACACTTATAAGATGAACAAGTACAAGCTGATCCTGAACACGCTGAACACGTACAAGATGAACATGAGCACACTGAACGCGAACAAGCTGAAATGTTAAAGTTGAAGGCGAACAAGCTAAAGACAAACAAGATGAAAGCGAACACACTGAAGATGAACAATCTGAGCGCGAACAAGCTAAACGTGAACACACTGAAGACGAACATGCTGAACGCGAACAATCTGAACATGTACAAGCTAAACGCGAACAAGCTAAACATGAAAAAGCTAAACACGAGGTGGGTATCTTTGGGGTTTAAGAATGTTTGTTTCACATTTTTAGTTTCCAAAAAAAATAATGCTTTTCAGTTGATATAATTTACATGGTTCCTTGAATTGATTTATTAATTAATGAGTTGTTCTTCAATTAATGAGTTGTTCTTAATTAGTCATTTTAGTAAAATGACATAAGTTATTATTGAAATTATGTACATACTAATTATTGATAGAAAAGATCTAATTTTTTTGACTAAACATTCTTTGAGTGTACCTGTTTAAACTCAAATAGAATCATCAAACTTTTGTTCTTGATTCTTAAATCCGTTTAACAAATTGAAACTTTGTGCAGGATGCTTTTGAAGTTAGGTGTTAATGTTCGAGATGGAACACGTAATATACTACCCTTCGATGTTATCGATTGGTGAGATCTCTATCGTATTGTGCTACAGCTGATGAGCAGTTTGAACCCGACAGGGCTGAAGTGGTTGAGGTAATTTGCACTCTTGAGCTGAAAAGTCAATCGTGCTCGGCATTGAAGCATTCAAATCAGACATTGTGATTTATGGAATTATGGGTTAGTGTTAAATTTTTAGTTTTTATGGTCTTTGATAATCTGAATACTTCGGGTTTAGATGTTTGTGCTCATTTGTATGCACTTTGTATTCCGACTTCAAATGGATAATGTGTAACATATTGGATTTCATAAACCACTAAACCATAAGATCAAATAGGCGTACAAAGAGTTCTAGAGAGAGAAAGTTAGGTTTGGGAACTTTAGTGAGAGAAAGAAAAGTCTTATTATGAGCTCCAACTCTCTACCTTGGAAGGTAGAGAGTATTTATAATCATTACATAAATCGCCACCTATCGGTACTGTGGATCGGGGCATACGATGGGTAAAGACCCGTCCAGTCCTCCACGGTGTTACTTAAACTAAATACTACTTAACTTATAATAATCTCATTACGAGCTTTCTAATGATTACATATACATGGGGTGACCGACTCTTTAATAATTGGATTTACTAAATCCTAACAATCTCCCCTAAGGAGGTCACCTCAAACATATAATAAAATTAAATTGAATACAAGCAGATATTACATTAAAAATTGTTCTTGCATTCTTGATGTAGTACTTTGCTCAAGCTTCGTAGTCATCGATTCTTCTCATTGCATGTTTGGTTAATCCAAGTGGAGGTCTTTTCTTGATCCACACGATAATAATTTTGAGCCACTTTTGAGATTATCACTAACAAAAATCTACGAGACATCCATTGTGGTGTTGATATTATGTGATGTTGTGACAAACGGACCGACATGCTCACATTACGGATCATGATATATTCTCATCGAGTGGCGGAAGCTTTGTTGATTCATGATATTGGCGGCGTAGCGAAGCATGGAGTGAAAATATCGAGTCATTGATGCACTAATCATGATTTCTTTTGAGATGAATGTGTTGAGTGAGCATGCGGCTATGGATTGACCGCTTCATTACGATCATTACCAAGCGAAGGGGCTACACCGCACACTGTGATTAGCAATAAATCATACGAAAGTGTCTTTGATCACTTTCGTTGAATTGAGGTACACGGCCCACGGTTCCCGGTTGATCGATACATGTCTTGCTATGATCGTGTATAACTCAGAAGAATTTCCTTGACGAGGGTTTCGTACTGCTCGGTCGTTCTCAAACCGAACGTCTCAAAGAAGACAACACGGAGTGAGTGAACCGATGAAATAAGATTCATTGATTGATGAAAAGAGATTTGAAAAACAATCGTGTATTGCTCAATAGAAATTGTTTTGCAATACAATGAAGGTTTTAATGAAAATCAATTATCAATCATAAACACCTTTTGATTTGAAATATTCGAACACGGTCAATGGGCTAAAGAAAGGGTTTTTAAGCACAATGACCGGTTTTTCAAAGGTATCCGTCAATCCATAACCCCGAACGGGATTGATTTAAAGATTGAATCGCCCCATTGTTTCTCGTTCGGTTGTCACATGGTTGATCTATAGAATAGATCTCACATGCCACCTACCGAGAGCTTGTTTGATGTTGGCTCCGAAGGCTTTCCATCTTCATTGTGAATATGTATGCATATCACTCGGATGTTCCGCAATACCACAAGGATAATGCGTGGGACTCAAGATATAATCTCTCTTTCCGCATTGTGTGAAACGAGAGTCTTCATTGAAAGTGTCCTAAGGAGATTTATTGATGATCTCGTGGCTCAGGACTCAATTTGTGCATATTTGGATCTGTCTGGGAGACTAGGAGAGGTCTCCTTCTTCAATATCAACAATCTCTAAGAAAGTCGATAGATTATGTTGGTTCCCCGTGAGAATGAAACAAGACCTTTAAGAGGAACTTGAGTGGTTTGGGAAGTTGAAGTGCAGTGCGTCCATGGGTCCATGACGTCTTGTCTTCAATACCGATGTTACCTTAGTAACCACCAAGAGTATATGAATTGAACTCGGTTTTACGCCTAAGGTTGAGTTATTGGAGGCTATTTCTTTTCACCCTTTTCTCATTTCATTTCTTTTTCATTCTTGACCTCTTGATGCTTAGAGACTTTATAACTAGAACCTTGTTGGGTTTATTCGGTACTAGCTCTGCCTCGGTCCGCACTCTTCCCATATCTCACTTTTCTCTCTCTTTTTTCAATATACCTAAGGACTCTACACTATCTAGTGGATTGTCCCTCGGTAGATCCTCCGCCTCTGGCGGATCATGGAACAAATACCTAACCTTATCATCCTTATATCACCATACATAAAGTAAAGTTGGTCGGTCTATTTGGTATTGTTCATCTGCCATTGGAACCAATTGAAAAACATTTGAAAATCAATCCAGATACTTATGATATATTATCAAAGCATTTTGTACCTGAATTGTTTTTGATATTTTTAGAACAAGAGCTCCCCCTCAACATGTGCATCAAGTGTTTGAAATCGTTTTGCTCACGGAGGCAAGAGAAAGAATTAACTTCTTTTATTACCATTTTCTAAAAGATATCAACATCACTTCCATGATCAAAACAAGTAGATAAAGCATATAAGGGAAGGATGAGGTTTTCATAAACTTGCTCCCCTCAATATGTGCCTTGAGGTTTGAAATAGTTTTGCATACAAGAGGAACCCCTGACATTGAAATAAATTGATCACGTTTCGTATCTTTGTCGTTTAAGATAGATGCTCCCCTCAACATGTGCATGGAAAATTTGAAATCGCTTGGCACATGTGGAAGGAGAGCTTGTACATCCTTATAAAACCATTTACCAATTATCGATTAAATCAAATTTAAATCACAAATTCTCCTTGATCACAATTATCAAATCATTTGAGATTTGTGATCTCTCAGAGATTTAAATTGATTTTGAAAGCTTTAAGGAGAATTGTGACTTGATTATGAAAGCGTTTTATCTCGATAAGGATCGGATTTTAAGACTTTAAACTCCATTGAATAAACATGCATGATTATCTTTTGAAAACAATTGTATGACAAATAACTTTTGATTTAATTGAAATCATTCTCCCTCAATCAATGACATAAGTTGTTGATTGAGATAGATATTTTGACAAACTTTTAAGTCCGGATGATTATCAAAATAGAGTTCGAAGTTATTTTTCAAAACAACTAGTTTTCATTAGATAGTAAGGATTAGTTTAAAGAATCGAGCAAGAGATTTGAAACCAAGATAAAGTATGGCTCTGTTCTATCTTTGAACACGGTTATCGAAATGACAATAAACCATTGTTTCTCTTTCTCCCAATTTTTTTTTTTTTAATTTAAGATTCGAACAACATCTAAAGTCCCGTGTCATTCTTTGAATGACAACATCAAGACCGTAGATATTATCGAATCGAGAGAAACATGACAAAATGACAATATTTTTTGAAGATTTTTTTTTAATGGATTTTGAAAGTTTTATATTTTTCTATTTGATTTTTTAAGGTTTTATAGTTTTGTATTTTGTTTTTCGAAATAATATTTATGGTGATAGATGAATGAAACCTTTACTCATCTTCCTTCTCTTGAAGACGCTTTGAGAGTTTCGGTTGTAGGCTCTAAGACCCAACCGTGGAAGAATAAACTCAAAAACGTTCTAGAAGAGCTTGGTGAAGATGTCTCGCTAACCGGTATTCACCCTCACAAAGTAAAGTTCCACCACACCGCTTTCAACTTGCTCCCTCGATGAAATGATGTCGAATGTCGATGTGCTTTGCTCTGAGTGTTGTACATTGTTGCATGAGAGAGCAATAGCACTTTATTATCACAAGACAGGATTTTTGTTGAATTCAAAGCCATAGTCGATAATTGGGATCTCGTCCATAGGATTTGAGCACAACAAGATGACATGGCTATGTATTCACCTCTAGAGGAAATAGAAGTACTCATTTGCTTCTTTGAAGACCACCACAAGCTTATCACCCAAAAATCGAGCACCTCCGCATGTATCGACGAGTATCCCGACATCTCGCATGATCAAGATCTCGCATAGGTCGTTAGTGACATACCGGTGTCCTCTGCACCAAAGTCCAATATTGATGGTTCCTTGGAGATACCGAAGACCCGCTTAACCGCTTCAAGGTGCTTTTTAGTAGGCTTAGCTCGGTATCTAGCACACATGCAAACAGCGAACAAGATGTCTCGGGTCTACTACCGCGAGGTACATCGTGATCCAATCATACTACGATATTTTGTTTGGTCTACCATGATCCACGAGTGGTCCTCATCTAGTTTCGTAGACGCTCAATCATGGAGTGTCAACAGGTCACTAGAATCGAATCCAAATTTCTTTAAAATCTCATTTGCATATTTAGATTGATTTATGAAAATGCTCCGGACTTTGTGAAATTTGTAATCCCAAGAAAATGACATTTGTCCCATCATCGACATTTGAAATTTAGAACCCATTTCATTTGAAAACGGTCACACTCATTTGGGCCGTCCGAGGCAAAGATGATATCATCAACATAAATTTGAACGTGAATTAAATGTTTGCTCGACTTTCGGTGAACAATGTAGGATCAATCGCCTTTGTCAAACCGGTAGATAGAAGAAACTTTGATATGTATCATACCATGCCCTTGAGCTTGCTTTAAACCGCACTGAGCCTTCTTCAAACGATAGACGTGAGTAGGATGCTCAATTCACAAAGCCTTCAGGTTGGCCGACATAGACGACTTCTTTAAGATCTCCGCTCATAAATGCCGCCTTTTACATCCATCTTATAGACTACCATGTTCTTACTAAAGATTAGCTAAAAAGATTCTAATTGCCTCGACATTGAGCAACGTGAGCAAATGATTCTTCAAAGTCAATACCCTCTCTCGACGGTATCCTTTAGCAACCAATCGAGCCTCGTTTTTAAGACATCACCATGCTCATCAAGTTTCACTTTGAAGATCCATTTTAGAGCAATGATCATAGCGATAACTGGAGCAGTACTAATTCCCATACATCAAGTCGATCAAATTCATGAATTTCTTCTTGCATGGCATTGAAATGTTTTTTCATTCATGGCGTTTTAACATCCTTTGGTTCGATCTAGAGAGTACGGAGTTGAAAAAGCACCATAAGGCATTGGTTGCAAGTTGTTTCCGTGTTGACACCGGACGAGAGGGATTTCCAATGATGTTGTCTAATGGATGATCATGAGTCCATTTTCTAAGGTGTTCATGTGGCGATTGTTGAGGATCGAGGTAGAGAGTCGATGTCTCCTCAAGAAGATGGTTCCGATGATGATTCGAAGCAAATATGTTTTCAAATGGAGCATCTTCGGAGTAGAAAAGTGATTAACTTCTTCATTGATTCCGTAAACAATTCCATGATGTACATTCAAGATTGAAGATTTGTTGATGAGATCGAGTGGTCGTAAAGCAGCGCTTTCTTGACTTAATGATATTGAAACCAAGGTTGACTTCATTCATAGGGATATGAGTACCTCTCCTGAAGGAGATGACACATCATTAGTACTTGGCTCATAAAGGTTCATCAAACATAGGATCAAACAAAATCTTTAAATCATCTTCGATGGAGGTACATATGGAGTCATTGGAGAGAAATTTGGTACAAGGGATGAACCAATGGGACTCTTTGAAGTGCGGGTCCGAATCGGGTTGTCCAGAGCCATTTGACCGGTCACCATCGAACGTAACGCGAATTGTTTCCATGATATTTCGGTTCTCTTGTTGTAGATTCGTAACCCTTCTTGTTTGGTATACCAACAAAACTCCAATATCACCTTTGCTTTAATTTACCTAAATCTTGACCTTCATTTGTTGGATAGCACAGCACCAAACACACGAAGGTAGGAGAGATCAGTTTACGCTTATGAACAAGTTCATGTCGCGTTTTCCATGAGAGGTGGTATAAGTGAACGATTTTGGGTGTAGTATGCAAAGCGGCAATGGCTTCAAATTTATAGAAACATTGGAACCTTCGAATAAATAAGCATTGTTCTTGTGCTTCTACAAGAGTTCGATTTCGCTTTCAACTACACTGCTCGCTGAGGAGTTCGTGAACACTTCTTTCATGACTTATTCCAACACTTTCATAAACTCGATTAAGTCTTTGTTGACAAACTCAGGCCATTGTCTGCTCGAACAATTCGACCGCCTTGTTGAGTCGAACTCAAGTCGCTTTGATTAGTTTGATGATGACATATGGAGTTTCATCCTTTGTCCTCAAAAACTTTACCCAAGTAAATCGAGAGTAGTCATCAACAACTACTAGAACGTATTTCTTCTAATTTATCGCTTGCACTCTCATTGGTCCACATGATCCATATGAAGGGTATGAAGAACTCCATTACTAATTTGTGGTTTTGGTTTGTGGGCATATTTCGTGCTTTTACCCAATTGGCAAGTCAACAAAGATGATCTTTTCATATTTTAACTGGGTAAGCCTCTGACAAGATCCTTTCGGAAAGGTTGTTTATGGTGCCAAGTTCAAGTGATTGAGACGACGATGCCATAACCAAGACTTTGTTTTTGAAGCCTTTGATAGCAAGTGATTGGAGAGGACTTCATCATGTCATCGATAGAGATGGTGTATAGGTTAGAACCTCGAGTACCTCTTAATAATTCTACACCGCCAAGTTCTCTAACGAAGCAAGTATGTTTTCTAAAAGCCACTTCTAGATCGGAATCTTAATTGACCAACAGAGAACAGATTGTGACCAAGAACTTCCACATAATATACCCGAAATCACACTTTTACCAACCACGTAATTCTATAACCCATAATAGCTCCAAAATGGTCGCTCCAATCTAATCGTCTCCGATGAATTTACTCACGAATTTCATGAGTCACGACCGCCTCCAAATATATGCTTTGGAACAACCGAGTCCGTGTACCACGTAATCGATTTGAACGATCCGCAGCTGAACATGCATAATAATGGATAATCGATAATGGGATCCCCATGCAAGAATGGGTTCCATTTGGTTAGTAACAAATGATTGGAACACCCACATCGTAAATAGAATCATTCATATCGTAAATTGAATCAATGGAGTTATTATGAATAGATGCGCATTTTAGTGTCCCAGATTTGCCCTATTTAAAGTATGTTCACTTCTTAGTGGAATAGCTCTACCAAGAGAGCATCCATTTTCTAGTGGGCATTGTCTCGATTAACCTTATGGCCAAATGTGTATCCATTGATAACCTATCTTACTAAATGTTCTTCCTATGGGCTTCCACCGCTTTTCTAACTTTCTTTCGCCTTTGCCTTTTTGCCTTCTTAGCAAGATATTTTGCTTTAACAATGTTAACCTGGAGATTTGACATCTTTAGACAAAACATTCACACCACATTCATGATTAGTAATGTAATTCAAGCGCACATCATTACAAGGTTTGTAAATAGTATCGAATTTGAATTAATTACAAGACGCCTATGGCAAATACTAGAATCAACACGATTCGCTTTATTTGGCTCAAACTTAAAGTTCCTAGGTTGGTCTTCTATTCTCTCCAATGCACATTCTTAGCTCATGAGGTCCTATCATTCCTTGTATTGTCTTGAGACTTTGACCGCTTGCTTTAATGTCACCGACACTCCCCGTAGGGAAGGAATGGGAACATTAGTTGGTTTTGCTACTCTTTGCATCTCCTGCTTAGATGTGCTAGGATCTCGAACTACATGCAGCACACTAAGATTCACTTTCTTAACACAAGAAGTGATGGGATTTGTACTCCTAGAAGGCACACTAGAGTTCGCTTAGCACCAATGATCCGAATCGAACTACTGAAGGCACACTAAGGTTCACATTCATAACATTAGGCATTGAATGGATTTCATGCTTGGCACTAGGCATAGAACAAGGAATCAAAGGCTTAACTCTCACCCCTAAGGACTTAGGGCATATTGTAATTAAGCATTCTAGAAGTTTTGAGATCGTTCTATATAAGCATGCATGCCCAGCTGCATTATCAGTGGTTTCTCTAACTTATCTTCTTCAACAATCTCACTGGAGACATTCTAGACAATCCTTAAGGTATGAGAAATATGTTTGAATTGCAAGTTTGTTATTCCTAATATGAGGGGAACATATTTCACTGACAAAACATATTTATTACAAGAGTGAACCTTTGATACACCATTCTCCCCGTTGGTCATTGGCATTTTCCCTTTTACCTGGCTCTTCCGATTCTCAATTTCCTTTTGCAATGAATCTATTTGTTCGTTATTTTTGTTATGAGTGACCTTTATTGATTCAAATAACTCATTTAAATGACGTTTAATCTTTTCATTTTCTTCTAGAAAACTTTCGTTTTCCTTTTGTAATGCATTTACTAAGTTTTGAAGATGAAACGTTTGAGAATTCTGAGAATCTAAAGGAGGAGGCATTTGGGAACCATTCACATTGTTCTTTTGACCCTTTAATTGAGAGATTTGGGCTTTCAACTTTCTCGATCGTAGTTACAATGAGCTTGAATCTGCTCATCACGCTTGTTAATTTGAAAAACTCGCATCAAACTCGAGCATCCGAGGATGTCTTGATATTTGAAGTTTTGACATTTTCTTTAAGATGTTGATATTTTAGTTGTAAATTAAAATGCTCAACCTCTAGTTTAGAAAAATGTTTAACCAAATTGTCGTGATCATCCGGCTCAATTTTCTCATTTAGTTTAGAATTAGTCTTTTCAAGCTCAATGACACGATCATGGAGACTTTCAGGCAATGATAATTCATGAAATTGATAAGCATTAATGGAACAGCTTTGTAGCAATGAAAAAACACATCTTGAGCAACACATTCAAGAATAAGAGTCTCATTCAATGTATGCAAGTTCTTCCTCTCAATCTCATTATATTTTAGTGCTCGCTCATAGTCACTAACCTCAACTATCATTGCATCAAATTCCTTTTCCATTTCTTTAATGTCTAAATTCATTCCCTTTTAAGACTTTCAAAATGATCTTTTAGTTGTTTAAAGAAAGGCATGACTTCAAGCTAAATAACATTCTTTCGCTTGCTCAAAACCCTTTCCTTTCGGCTTATACCAGCTGGTGTGATCCTTTTCACAAGTTTTCTCAAAATCAACAAATAGTTGAAAATAACATATTGACTTATTAAGGTCTTGCTTTTAGTGGCAATAGTCCTAGGAACTAAATACATTGGTGTATTGGGAGGATACACATGCTAAAGGCATTTTCCTAAAGGGGTTTGTTACAACAAGATTCTCTCTTTTGCTTATCTAAATCTTTTTTCCGAACACTTGTTCGGTGTTAACAATGTCTCGAGGCTTAAACATGTTCAAGGAAATCCAATTCTCCTTCTTGTAATCATGGGGTGTGATATTTATTTTCTCTTTACATTTAGGATCATCTAGTTTCTTGTTCATCTTATCCCTAGTGACTTCATCTCGATTTTTATCTTCCTCAAAGGTATTCAACGCAACTAGGTTTCTATCTAGGCTTAAGGATTTCATTGCCATCATAAAGAACCTTATGAGCATTTCTAGCCTTTTAATGACCTCGGATTTGGTTCCTCAACAAGGGGAATGCTATGCTTATCGCTAAGACTCTATGCTTAGTGATTGCCGAGCGATCGAATGGTATTTCCTTGCACGCATAACTTATTTTCAAGCTTGTTTTCAAGGTTTTTAGATTAGAAAAATCATTCAAAAGTTTTGATTCCTTAGCAATCAATTCTTGCTTAAGCATTTTAACATTTTCTTGAAGTTCTTGTTTTTTCAGCGCTTTAGAAAGCTTTTCTTGTAAGGAGTTTAACTCTTGTTTTAATACTTCTTCTCTAAACCTACTTTTTCTAATAGTTCAACGATTTGGTCATCCATTTCGCTCACCGGTGTTCAACTCAAATTTTGCACGTTGTTCATAAATAGCAACACGCTTTTTATAGGCATTCGCCTGTAGATGACGTAATCATCGGGCATATGGCGTAATTCATCAAAACATAATCATCATTGATCGCATAAGATACATCACTTGGTACAATCACACTTTTACTTTGTTTCACATATTGATCATATGGGACAACATTGATATTACCCATATGTTCAATATCTCACTCAATAATTACGCTTGATTGTACTTCGTTATGTATCTTTTGCTCATCAACTTCATCGATAATTTTAATACCTCGAAATGATTTTGTCTTTGGATGGACCAACTTGTGGTGATGAGGAGACTTTTAGAGACCATTGGAGAAATGCTAGCCATGAAAATGGTTTGTGCGCTGGGTTCTTCATCAACATCGAGTCGTATGTATCACAACCGCCTACTTGAAAGGCATTCCGATGATTATGTCATATCTCCGAATTGGTTGCTCATCCATCTCGCATCATATGTCTTAGCATTTCCTCGGCCAGAACAACAACTCCTCTTCATCCAAAGCCGCACCATTATCCTCGAGCTTGCACAGCAAGATCTTATCCTCAAGTACTTAAGCATTACGAGGTCGTTTGGGCGATGTGCAGCTTCCTTGCAATGTGTCCTCACCTCTACGCTTGTAATATTTGATGGTTTTGCTTGACCCTCGGTTTCCATTCCTTCCCTATTCTAATTTGCAAGATAACCTCTACTAGCTCCACCTCTTCCTTGTTCGCATCGCCTTTCTTGAACTAGCTGCACCATAACCTTTCCATCTCCGACAGCTTGCATGATTATGTGGATTAGATGTTGTTCTAAGCACAAGTTGGTTGTGTGTGGGAGAGAGTTTATGTTTTCGAATTTGATCATGAGAGCCAATTGATTAATGAAGTTTCTCGCGCATCATCAGACGCCCTGTTTGAACATTGGATGGGAATGAGTTTCAGATTACCATTACCCTCGGGTATGACTTCATGAGGCTTTGGTTGTGATTCCAATGTTCGGTAGTAGGCGCTTGAATCATTCGATGAGCTTGTCTCCCCGGGTTGGTTTTGAACGATTAAGAACTTTTTTCAAACATAGCATGTCTCATTACGAAGAAGGAAGCTATAGAGTTGCTCATAGTTTGTAATCTTCAACTTTGGTTAGCTCTTGCTGTGAGGTGACAAACTTGTACCATTCGGGATTCATGTTGTTCACAAACTTTGAGTTCAAATTAATGTTGGCATAGTCATTCGATGTTCTCATATCATTAACAAGCTTGTGGAATCTCACGTAATAATCATAGAGACACTCCTCATCCTGGTTTCATCTTGAAGTGATCAAATTCATCATAGATTTGTGGTTCTCTGTCTTCCATAGTTAATTCGAACACGAGAGAAGCATCTTGACATTATCCCACAATCGCCTTGGCTTCGATGTTGTGATCGATCGCCTTGTAGATATCTTTTGGAAGACCTAGAAGTATCGATGTTAGAAGCCCCGATATCACATCGAATCTCTTTTCTCCTTATCATCGAGCTCATCATATGTCTTTAGTCATCTCATTCCATAGATCATTGTTCCATTTTAAATTTGTATCAATTAGGTCTCTAGTAGTCTCAACCTCGATACGGTCCTTCATCAATGGATTTGAGAATGTTGACTCCATTTTCCTTTCCAAGACAAGACAACTGATTCGCTGAGCCCAAGAGTCGTAGCCGCCTGGCCAAGCACGGTGTGGACGAGTATCTCGACCGGTGCTTGAACATCCCTCGAACAAATGGAGATGATTGTAGAACGCTGGTAGACATGATGACATGACAACGTGTGGATTTTATAACTCTCTCGATTAAACCGGAAATAGATTCTTTCACGATTTTACTTGAATCAAGAGAAAACCGACATGCTGACAGAGTCAACCAAGTCGCTAAGAAACCCGAACCAAGTCCAAGCTACACCAAGTTGCTAGTAAAATTTTGACGAGAAGTCGCTAGCACCAAGTCGCCGAGGTTGTCAAGTCGCTAAAGAGCAACTCACTAAGCACCAAATCGCTAGCAAAATTTTGACAAACAAGTCGCTAAACACCAAGTCGCTAAGTTGTCAAGTCGCTAAAGAAAGAACCGCTTCACCAAATCGCGTAACACCAAGTCTCTAACAAACTTAAGTACAAGTCGCTAACTTTCACCTGGTCAGCAATTCAGTAGTGGAGACTCCACTTGCTGTCACTGCTTTGTTTTCTTGTCTCAACAGACAAGTCGCTAGCTCAACTCAAACAAGGCCTTCAACTACAACTCGCTACCAAATTACAAAGCAAGTCGCTAACAAGATAACTTATCCGGCTTAAGTCGCTAGCAAGAAAAACACATAAACACACTTTTCATCCAAAACAACCCAACCACGATGATTCAAGCAACAAATCAAAACCCAAGCACATACAATGATTCTAAACACAAACTACACTCAAGTTACAAACTTTAACACTAGAAATGATCCAAATGATGCAAAAACTACTAAACTTTTCAAACTCTAAAACCAATTTAAAGTTACTAGAAATCCAAAGATATGTGTAAGATAGATCAAACCATGGCTATTGATACCATTTGTAACATATTGGATTCATAACACACTAAACCATATAAGATCAAATAGGCGTACACAAAGAGTTCTAAAGAGAGAAAGTTAGAGGTTTAGGGAACTTTAGTGAGAGAAAGAAAAGTCTTATTATGATCTCCAACTCTCTACCTTGGAAGGTAGAGAGTATTTATAATCATTACATAAATCTCCACCTATCTGGGCCGCGATCGGGCATGTCGTAGGAAGACCGTCCGTCCTCCACGGTGTTACTTAAAATAAATACTACTTAACTTATAATAATCTACCATCTGAGCTAAATAATGATTACATATACTTGAGGTGACCGACTTTAATAACTGGATTTACTAAATCCTAACATAACGAGCCTTATAAGGTATACTTATATTCTCCTTTGGTTTGTATTAAAAACTTCCTTATTTGGTCAGTCAACCCTTAACCACATGCATATATTTTAAGTTGAATTGAAGCGGTTTATAGCCAAGATAATTGGCATGTTAAAGGACTAGAATCTTTATGCGCCCTCAAGGTGGACTAATAATCTTATCTCGTGTTAGTTAGTTCACCAATACACAATGATCTGCTGGTTCATTTTAGGTTTGACAATAATATTGGAAGTTCTTTTTCTGTCTGCGGGATCTTTGATAACGGTGAAAGTTTATTGCAAGTTGAGTCAAATCAAGCCAAGCAAGCTTAAACCAATAATAATAAGTTTTCCAAACACCCAATAAGTTAAACTATCACGTGTTTACTATAAATTTTAACTATGACAAGAGAAGAAAGATGCGAAGCAAGTAGTCGAAGAAGGATGATCATAGTCCGATGAGAAAGGAAAATAAAGGTATATTTTCGATTTTTGAATGGATAAATCGGGTTACACAATGATGATTATGAAAGCGATTGCACCTAAGATGTAAATTTTAATAGTTTTGTTTTTTTCATGTATCCTTGATTATATGTAAGTAATGAGTATATTTTTCTTTGTTTGATCTTTTATAGAAGTCAAGGAGATTGAAGATTCGAATAGATTGAAGATTACGATAGGTAAACCTTACACTAGACATGATAAATAACCGAACACTATTTGAGTAAAACCACTATTTGGGACAAAACCACCAACTCGAGCTACTAAGCGACCCTAGATAGGGATTTTTTTTTTGTTTTTTTTCCTTTTGAGAAAAGCTTCACAAGCTAATGAAATTGCTATTTTTATTTTTTTTATTTTTTAATATCAAACTAAAATGGCTAAAAATCTGTGCTAAAAGTATTGGGTTAACACTAATTGTTCTGACCCATTTGAAGCAAATGGTCAAGACTGAGCAACTTTAGACCTACAGTAGCCTAATCAAAACATTTTTTTTGATTTTTTTCCTTTTGAGGGAAGTTAAAAAAACTATTGAAATTGTTATTTTTATTTTTAAAACTTTTATAACAACTAAAAATGAATTAAAATGCTGAGCTTAAACCGAGGAAACCACTATTTGGGACAAAACCACCAACTTGAGCTACTAGAGATTCTAGCTAGGGATTTTTGATTTTTTCCTTTGAAAAAGCTTCACAAGCTAATGAAATTGCTATTTTTTATTTTTTAGAATTTTTATATCAAACTAAAATGGCTAATAATCAAACCATGTGATGCAATATATCTAATGAACCATTTGAGTTTGTATTATTACTAATAGGCAAGATGGGTAATTAGGGTTGAATTAAGTATGGGTCAAACGGGTCCAAACCGAAACAACTCATGGTTTAGCACGGGTAGGCTCACAAAGCAGTTTTTGTAAATTAAATTTGCCCCGGCACTTTCTATAACTTTTCAAATCTTCTTAAATCCAATGATGCTTCGCTTATAAATTATGACTGTAAGATAGACTTTGAATGTTACGGTTTTGAGGTGTTAGTCATTAAGATAGACTTTGAGTTACTATGAAAACTCGACATTTACTTCCTTTATCTAATTTATTTCAATATTTTTTACTCATTTATGCTCTAAAGCGTGATGAAGTTCCTAATACCAACATTACATGTAATTTTGTTTTCAAATGGATTGGGTAGAAGGTTTCTCTAACATGATAACAACCTTCTTACAATAAAGAAAATATGTTAACAATAATAATAGTCATGCTCGCCCATTGGGCTGCTTTTGAAATCTTATATATATATATATATATATATATATATATATATATATATATATATATATATTATAAAATCAAGTACATGCATTAATTGTTGATTGTAAATTTGGTGAAGTGAAATGGGGAGATTGCTTGGCGGTTTTACAAGAAAAAAGGGAAAAAGATTGATTGGTAAGGTGTTTAGTGTATGTGTAAGGTTTGTCTAGATTATATATATATATATATATATATATATATATATATATATATATATATATATATATATATATATATATATATATATATATATATATATATATATATATATCTGGATCGATTGAGAAGGTTTTATTTTGAGAAGATTGAGAAGGTTTCAAAAGCGATAGATTTTTAACTTTGATTCATATTTTCAACCAGTAAAACTCATTTTAATGTGATTAAAATTCAAAATATGTAAAAAAATTGAATCAATGTTAAAAATCTCGATTTTGAGATATATGTAGAATCTTGAATCATCTATACAAATTTAATGAATCTTCATCATAACTCGATTTTAACAATGATTTGTGAATCAAATTTGTGATTTATAGATTCGATTCACCATAAAGCGATGTTTACTTGTGAATCAAATCAAAAACATGAATCAATTTGCTCAAACGAAGATTTCTCAATCTTTTCAAAATAAAACCTTCTCAATGGAACCGAGCCTATATATATATGTATATATATATATATATATATATATATATATATATATATATATATATATATATATATATATATATATATATATATATATATATATATATATATATATATATATATATATATATATATATATATATATATATATATATATATATATGTATATATATATATATATATGTATATATATATATATATATATATATATATATATATATATATATATATATATATATATATATATATATATATATATGTATATGTACATATATGTATATATATATATATATATATATATATATATATATATATAAGTTATAATAATTTAGGTATTTATTAGTTATGTATTGAGTTAGCTAGAAATAAATTTTAGTGGAAGCAGTTAAAGTGTAATTAAGTTATAAAAATTATAAAAATATAATTTGTATGAGTATCGTGTGTTTAAATAATTATCGTTTCGTAACTACCTAATTTATCATAAGTATATATATTTAAGAAATATATACAATAAATGAATTTGAACACCAAGTAGAATAATTCTATAATTTTTGTAACCTTGTAAGAAGTGTAAAAATATATTAGGAACTTTGTTGGGAGTATCGGGTATATGGTTCATAATCAAAAATCGTGTGAAAGCGTATATTTATATAATAAATATAAATGAATAAAGATGCAAACATGTGTATGACCAAATATGAAACTAATGATTCTGGAAATGTGTAGACTAACTCTAGTCTATATAATGTTCCACAAATGATGTTTGTGTATAAATAATTATCGTTTCGTAACTACCTAATTTATCATAAGTATATATATTTAAGAAATATATACAATAAATGAATTTGAACACCAAGTAGAATAATTCTATAATTTTTGTAACCTTGTAAGAAGTGTAAAAATATATTAGGAACTTTGTTGGGAGTATCGGGTATATGGTTCATAATCAAAAATCGTGTGAAAGCGTATATTTATATAATAAATATAAATGAATAAAGATGCAAACATGTGTATGACCAAATATGAAACTAATGATTCTGGAAATGTGTAGACTAACTCTAGTCTATATAATGTTCCACAAATGATGTTTCTCTATACACGATGTAACTCTCGCGTTACGTGTAGGTAATACTCGGAAAATAAATTTTCGGAGAATGATGAATAGTGCAAGCTACGATAGTGAATAGTAAATTTTTCTGAAAATGAAAAGTGAATATTGGAGTTGAATAATGACCCAAAAATACAAGTTATTACAACATTCCTCAAAACTCTAAATCTCCAACTCCCCTTTCTTTTTTGTTCGATCTATCGACTAAGAAGACCAAAGGGACGAAACCCTTTGGTCAACTAATTAACTTCACCAAAGTCGATCCCAAGTCGACATCTAGTCTACTTGTTACCTGATTTTGTACTCCGCAACTTACAAAGGCTCGTAGCCCTAGTTTTATTTGTGCAGTATCGACGGATACCTGACACAATTCAAGTGATGATTCTCCTTGAGAAAACATTTTTATTTGGCACTCGTATAAAAAGGGTTGTTAGTTTGTCACATTCTTCTTACTTTCTATGAAATAAATGAACAATTATTTGATATTGTCTCATAGTTTTGCTTTCAATATTGTAGAATAAAAAACCGTCGCCTAACCTTATTATATAAGGGAAAACAATGTGAAAATGGAAGCAAATGTTTTAAACTTAATTTAAAACCAAAAATCCCTCCGCCACCATGTGTTTTTTTACGGGTTTAAAAGCGCAATTTATTATTAGGGTTTATTTGAAAATGGACCAATTGCTCTAGTGCACATTACAATTTACCCCCTCAATTTTTAAAAGTCCAAAAGAGACCGGAGCGACTTATGTTTTGATCTATTGTTTAAAATCACAAAAGACACTCATAGTGAACTCCTTTGGTTGCTTTTAGCCAGTAGCACGAGATACAAACACAAAGTTAAGAATAATTCACGAAAATGAAAAGCACAAATGAAGCTTTTTCGAAATTGTTTTTAAACAAACGAAAGACAGATTCATGAAAACCACAAATGAAAAACACAAAACAAGATTTGGTATCAAAATTTAAACACTAAAAACCAATAATTATTGAAACCCACCACCATAAAACCATTAACACACGTTTGGTGGTGTTTGGCTTTTGGATCCGATCAACGGTGGTATCCGTATATTGATGTCTTTAAGTGTTAAAATTCTAGGGGTGGTGGTTGATGGTTCGGGTTAGGGGAGTCACTAGGTAGTTGACGAGGTAGTAATAAGCGTGATCCGTTGTTGTAGACGTGCCACCGATGTTGAGTAGTGGTTGGCCAATTGCCATTGGTGGTGGTTTGAGTATTTTAGAGAGGGAAACGACGACAGCGACATATTGCTGTGAAGTGTAAGGATTAAAGAGAAGTCTAAAAATGATTTTTGTTTAATAACACTTATAAACAACACTTAAATAATAAGATTATTTTGTACTACCAAAACCTCATATAGGGTCTGAGATATAAATAAGTTTACTACTTAAAACAAATATTTTTCTTGAATGTAAATCTATTATATATATATATATATATATATATATATATATATATATATATATATATATATATATATATATATATATATATATATATATATATATATACTATTCGAGTTGGAGGGTATAAAATACAAAGGTATAAATGGGTAGTTGTCAACATACGATTGGCTCTATGCAAGTGATAGTACACAATTTTTTGTTGGCGGACACTATTGTTGATGTGTTTGGGAACTTCATCGTTCATTTAACCTATACACTGCGAGCAAATGAGACATGTATATACGCTACTAGCGAGTACCGCGTGCTAGCGGCGATATTTCTAGCGTCGAGATAATTAATGATTTTGATATTGTGGTAGTGTTTTGTGTGCTTAAAATAGAACGTGAACTGGCTGAAAATGCAATTGCAAGCGGTTTGTACTATACGATAATTAAAGTCTAGACAAAATTCTTAACATCTATCAAACAACATATAAAATCATTTAATGAAAATGAAAGAAACATTACATCGCTTATGGGATAAAAATAACAACACACGCTATTTGTCGCAAAAACCTAACAAGGATGGGATTAATGGTGACCAAAATTAAGCGTGAATATGATTAGCTCAAAATAAAATAAAAATTGGCTAACTATTATTTTGTAAAAATTTAAGCACATTTATTTCTCATCTTTTTTTTTTTTTTTTGAAATGATATTGATGCCTATTGAAAAGTTTAAACGCACTAACGGGCACATATTTTCTCATAATTGTAAAACATTATAATCATTTTGAAGAAAAACTTATAGATAATATATTTATATAGCGATTGATCGTTTTGTGTTAAAAAAGTTTGTGGGTTCTAAGCGAAAAATAATAAAAGTTTGAAGATTCGAGGATTAGACATAGCGTTTTGAAACCCGGTTCGACCACGGTGGTTCAACGGTTGAACCGTTCCCGCTGAAAAACGGGTTCGATTTAACCAAAGTCAATATAGCGGACAGGTTTAAACGGGTCAAATTAAATGAGGTCAACCCACGGGTTTGAAGGCGTCATGGGTCAACCGGTTTTCGATATGTGGTAGTTTCAAATTTTACTTTTTACTTTTGGTTTTTCCTTTATATATAATATAGCGGGGTACCAGCGTTGTGGCGAGTACCAAGGACGTATTAACTTGGAGAAATAGATCTCGATGAGACACGATTCACCGGCTTGTATCGGTTTTAACGGGTCCTCTCTAGTTCGCTTCCGGATGGTCGTTATTGGTTAGCCGAACCGATGGCGACACCCGGTTTCAGTTGAACCCGTTGGTCGATCCGATTTTTAAAACTATATGTACCATCAACATTGTTAGTTTGTATGAAGCTTTGTATGTTTTATTAATTTGTATAATGTGTATAATAACATGTACTTTTTATTTTAGGGTGTTTTAAAAATAACATTAATTAGTGTGTTTAATTATTTTATATTTAGAATTATGTTGTAGCTTGTTTAAATAGTACATTAGTGAAAATTTCATTGTACTTTTAATAAGTGGGTGTTTTTGTTGGTTGTTTTAATTTGTTAGATATGCTTTTAATTGCATTGTTGTACAATGTGAATAAATTATTGTACTTTTAAGTAATGAGGTGTTTTAATAGTATTAATTACACAAATATATTTCTCTCATTTGACCATTAAACTTTTTCACTTTTTCACTTTGACTGTTTTTTCATTTTATGTAGTACAGATATAGATCCTTCCAGATCTAATAAGACTAATGGCGGGTTTTTTCATTTTATAATAAACTTTTTCACTTTTTCACTTTGACAGGTTTACGCAAAGGTTGCAGGTTGTAGAGCCGTGGATGGTCGGGATTGGTATGAGAAAATCTAATAAGACTAATGGCGGTGGTGGAGGAATGTGAGTGGTGATGCGGTGAATGTTAAGGTTTTGGGCGGCTCAAATGGGTGGGTTTGGAGGCTCAAATGGTAACTTTTTGGGGTCAAATAGGTGTGGGTTGTAGGGGTCAAATAATCGGGTTTGGTGGTGAAATCCGTGTGTATAAGTGCTTCATCGGAAATGAAAATGATGGACTTCGTCTTCGAATAGGCTGAAGTGGTGCGTTTGGATGTCGAAATGGGACTGAAGCAAAAGGTTTGGGGGTTGAAGTAATGTGTAATAGGTTGTTTATTTATCCGATTATTGCCCATTGTGATTTTATTTTCTAAATTTAGTATAACATTTTCTCTAAAACAATATACGATACCTTCTATTTTAGCCGGCTAAGGTGTTGTTTTGGCCTAAAGCGGCTTACAGCTTTCGCCTAACTAAAACAGTACATTGTTTAGAGTGTTTAATGTACATAACTAAGTAATATCGATCTTATGTTTAATGTTAGTGTTATGTCTTTGCGACAAGATGTATGTGGAGAAGAAGAGTAACAAACTAGGGTTTGGCCTTCAAAATGGCATGTAAGATGTGCAATAAATTTAAGTTTTACATATTTAATGATTCAGCTATTGATTGGTTTTTTTTTAAAGGTTTTGGTTATACTAAATTGGTTTGGGTTTGATTGTTGTTGTTACCGTTTGGTTTTGTTGGGCAACATGAGGCGTTGGAAAACTCATGCGAGGAACTTAAAGTTGAGCGGAAAGAACGGGGCGGGGTCTTGACGGCAATGGTTAATGTCAACGCGGTCCAAAAGGTTATTTGTTAATGTTGACTTTAGATTTGAAGGTTAACATGATTTTGATTTTATCTTTGATTAAATCGTATATTGCATATCATAATAGAAATATGGTTGATAGAGGCCGGTTCATGCAATACATGGCGAAGTGGAACAAATGCTCCAAGGCAAATTGAAGTTGAAGTTCAAATGGAAGCAAAGCGAAAGAGACACTTTGAGTGGGAACCATCGCGATTGGCATTATTGAAGGTATTGGAGGCTTTATTCGTGATTGTATTTAAAATAACCCGGTTAACTAATGTGCATCGATGTACCTTTTTTTACGGTGGTCGAGATAATGAATAAGCCAAAGTTCAAGTAAAACCTCTTATTTGTACTTTATCTTCTTAACCGAGGTATGAGTCCAAAATTATGTGGTTAACATTGTTAGTGATGCTATTAATGTTAACGTCTTCTTATTTGTAATTTATCTTCGACATAAATAACTGTAGAATCTTAATTTTTGTTCACCTTTCGTGTACTGCTGCTATATTGCAAAATGTATGCGATCTCGGCATTCCAAACAACCACAGACCTCTAGGTCAAATTTTCCCGGTGGTAATGGTCTTGCACGGTCACTACCGCAAGTAAGTTGACTTCCACTTTCGGTGACCACTATAAGCATGTACCATTAATAATTTTGTAAATCTTGTCATCGTTTTAGGTGTACCTTTGCAAGCGAGAACAAGTCGGCCCGGATTACGTGAAAATAGCGGAGCCTCGACGGTCATGGGCGCAAGGTTACTTGATTATTTAGTTTGAATCGCATTTTCTAATTTCGGATTATCGTGTATAAATAAGGACTTCTCTTTACGTGCACTATCGATAAGAATGCCATCAAGTATATGTGATTAAATGCCCCATACGTTGTGAAACATTCGGTAAGTCGTTGCTTAGGCAAGTCGAATCTCGATATGGTATTCAAGTCACCATTGAGCGATGGCCTCGACGCGTGGTCGTCGGAAATGGCACAAGCACCATAATGTCGGCTATTCCTACCGTTCGCACTTGGTTTTGTATGTCATGGCTATAAACAAGTATTCGGCCCAACTTCGGGATCCGGGATACAAAACGTGATTAGTATAGCACGACATCTAACCGCTTGCTAATTGTCTTACGGGTTGTTGCGGAGACGGCACGCTTTCCAATCATTTTAGACTTTCGATCGGAAATATCCGTTACATAGGTGGTACCTACGGTTCACGTAACAACGGGCGAGAGTTTTCACCATGACGACCAGTGTGGCACGTCGGTGACGTTGAGAGGAGAGCTATTTGTGGTGAGTTTTAGCGATTACTCAAGCAACCTTGTTTCCTACCCGTATTTGGTTTTGGTTGTGGCATGGTTAGTTTGCAACAACTTTTGGTTTATTGCGGGAAAGGGCGCGTTAATGAACCCGCTTTTAGGAAGCTTGCGGTAGCCGCTACAATCAACCCTCACAAGGTATGTCATACCAGTAGTTATCGTTCAGCGTCTCACTTAATCGTCCTAACAATTGCTTCATATACTACTTTTGCCATTCATATTTTCCGATGAACTATTGAAATAAATGTGAAATTAGCTATACCAACCTAATATCATCAACTAATATTTGATTTTACTTATGTGTAGTAAAGTTGCAATAATCACTTTCAAAACACATCCAAACAACCATGAAAGTTTAAGCTTTAAAATGGCACGTCAACGTCTGTAAGTCTCTTAACATGTGTTTCTTTCGTTTACGGGTTGTATAAAGGTTGTACATTAATTCAAATGGGCTATCATTTTCATGGCCATATCAAAAATATCGATGACCTTGATGATCGCATCGATTCTATAATATCCAAATCATTAAGTTTCAAAGAAAATGGCGTGCAGACGGTGTTAAGATCATTCCGGTTTGACGATTGCCGTGCTTCTAAGCTCATGAAGGTGAAATTGTTTAAATCCAATGTGATGGTTGAGGTCTATAAGCTTTAGTGGGAGGAACTCAAAAGTTTCTAACTTGCGTTTACTCCGAATATATCACACACCTACAAGAAGTCCATTGCCGAACCTAAAGTATGGATGGTTGAATCTTTAGCGGTGATGCAAAACCGGGTGGACTCAATCGCCGCCGGCTAAACCACTAATGAACAAGTGAGGCCGGCTGCGATGAGGCTCAGAGAAAACATATAAAAGTTTTAGAAAGAAGACAGTTAGCTCATTGTGGAGTCATGGTTGAGCAAAGTTGGTTAGTATTTATTTGCATGCTTTTGGTTTTTTGTTTAGTGGTTTCACTGTTTATAATTTCAACCCATATACTTATAAGTGGGTCAATTTGGGTTGTGTTGGATCTCAAAGGGGTAAAAAAAATCAGGCAGGGGGAGAGGGTTAAATGGGTTGATACTTGCCCAAAGTCATTTTTTAATGCACATAAAAAAGTTTTTTTTAAAAAAAAACCCTACAAGTATAACAAGTTCACGCATATTTCAATCTTACAAAACAAATGAAAAGGTTTGAACCACAACTTACAAATTCAGAACATTGCAATTTTGGATATCGCTAATATAATCTATCTAATATTCATTATTCCACCACAGAAAAACTACCAAATTAGTGATTGCTTATTTTCCAGCTTAACTGCTTAGTATATTTCTAAAATGTCCTTTGACAGATTCCAAATAAAAAAGAATAATAATCCGGTTCACTCAGGCTCCAACTACAGACATATGTTGTATTACGCAAAGGACTGTCGCTGATGTTTTCCAGAATCAGTCTTCAAGATGCAGCGGCGCACAACACGGTAAAATAGACTTCTTATTTTTTTTCTTTTTTCTAAATTATACTTTAGCTCTTTACTGTTATTGCTTAATGTTGAGTTTCGTTTTTTGAAACTGCTTGCACCATGGCTATATCCTCTTCTGGCCAAGCAAAGACTTGATCGAATCGATGTGGTGAAGCTATTGTGCATCATGCTTTTGCTTCAGGTTTGCTTGCGACATCTTTTCGAACCAATATTTTCGAAGATCTTTGTGCAAAAGAAAGAGACATTGCCGTGCTTAAAGCCACGATGAGGCATTTTTTCGCAATGTATACATATACCATGATCTGCAGTTTCTCGATAACCTACATTCGGATGAGAATTTTGTCCACTAATATATTTGGTCGACTTAATATAGTTTTTGCTTTAGTTACCTTTTTGTCTTCTGAAGGAGTTTGCATAAAAGTGTCCAATTGTTGATGGTTTTGGACAACTGTTCAGGTGAATTTTTGATTATTATATCATGTAATAAAAAAAAATTATTATATATATTTTTTTAAATACTAATCTTAACAACCTATAATAATAATAAAAAAAAGAAAAAACAAACAAAAAAAAACCCTCATAAGAAACAACACAAATAAAAATTGACAACAAAACAAACACGTTCGTAAGAAACAAAAAAAGGGCGGAAAAAAAATAATAAAACAAACTCAAGAAAGAATTAGCGGCCACCCCAAATTAGTTTTATATCAAGGTTAATGGCATGAATTTGTTGATACATAAACAACTTAAGGTATTTTCTTGTCACCGCAAAATAATTGACTTTTAGTGACTGTGTTTCTAATGACACAAAAAAGTCACTAAGTCTAACTTTTTAGTGACACTTTATAATAAGTGTAGGAAAATATTAAGATTTTAAGATTTAATGGCATTTTTAGTGAAAATATGTGTCATGTAAAATTTATCCTTTACATTTTTTATCATTATAGTTAGGCCTTTTAGTGATAAGATTAAAAAAAAAGTGACAATCTCTTTTACTTTTTGCAACATTTTCTTTTTTACTTTTGATGATATTTTTTTGTGTCACTAAAATAATTTTTTTATGTTTTGAGAAACAGACTCACCCACAATAAAATCTCAGATTTGTTCGAATATCTTAAACCATAATCATTTGATCAAGGACATAAATAAGAGTAATGATATAAAAACCTAAAACATAAGCCTAACTTTATGTCTAATCAATTCCTTAAGTGACACATCACATGCATATTTTCTCACTCTTAATCTTTACTTTGATTTTGACACATGTGTTTGATCTTGTTGTTAAGCATATCTTTAGGCATAAATTTTAAGCATGAGTATCATTTTCCATAAATAAACACTTAAGGCAAAACATGATTATATATTACTAGAGCGAGTACTCGCGCCTCAGCCAGCAATGCATGCTGTTTAGTTTTCTCGTAAAATCCGACGACTCATAAGTTTCTTTCAACAAACAGTATTGTAGCGTTAGTGAAATCATTTCGAATAACTATAATTACGATGCGTGTAGTCGATAGCGAGAAAAATATATAGTTTTCAAAAAATTATGTGAAGTCGATGTAAGCTGGAAAGATATTTCTAATAGGATTGTTTTAAGTTATTAAGATTTTAGTAATAATATATTCAAGATTACAAAAGCAACGGTATTATGTAGTTGTATATATTATATTGTAGCTTTTAGTGATAAGATGCCGCGATATGCGCTAATCACCGTTTTGTTTTTGTCGATAATTTAGGCAAATGATAACTATTTTTTACATGTGTAGCGCTTATCGTTTGGTGTGTGGGCTTTAAACTTGTAACCTTAGAAATTTAATATCACCATAATAAGATTATCTTGTACTATCAATTTACATAGATATTTAGCATTGTTCAAAGCTATTTGTTTGGGAGACAAATAATTATCGCTAAAGATAATAATCTATTCAATTTTGTGATTCTAATAAACTTACATAACATTATTTATATCCCGGCTATACTGATATATTAACTTTTAAAAGACGATTCATATATGCTTAAGTAGCCTTAAATAGTGTGCAAGACCAACATTTTTCAAAATAACATTTACAAATGACAAAGTACATGTGTCGAAAAGAAATATCAACAATAACTGTAATTACTTGGTCTCTCATTTTTCCAAATTTTGTCACGGGTTCCACAACACTTCATCATTTCATATAATTTTTCAAATTTAACCCTTTCGACCGGGTAGTTCAACCCGGTTGAACTGCCCGTCAAGTCAACATGTCGAATTGAACCGAGTCAACCAAATGAGTTGGGTAAAACAAGTCAATTAAACTGGCCAACTCACGGGTTTGAAAGCGGCCCCGGTCAACCCGGTTTTCGTGTGTTAATAATTTTCTTTTGAAATATATGTTCAACATTTCCACTTTTAATTACTTTTGGTTTTCGCTTTATATATAGTATATAGCGGGTACCCGCGATTTCAAGTAGCGGCACTACCATGATTAACGGAAAATAGATCTCGATAAGACCGATTCACCCGTTTGTATCGGTTTCCATGGGTCATCTCTCGTTTGTTTTCGGATGGCTTTAATTGGTTAGCCGAGCCGTGTGGCGACATCGGTTCCCGATTGAACACGTTGCGGTCCGATTTTCAAAACTATACGAACGTCAACTTATAACATGTGAAGTTTTGTATGTTTTATTAATTTGTATAATGTGTATAATAACATGTACTTTCTATTTAGGGTGTTTTAAAAATAACATTAATTAGTGTGTTTAATTATTTTATATTTTATATTGTAGCTTTTTAAATTGTACCTTGTGAAAATTTTATTGTACTTTTTATTAAGGGTTGTTTTAATTGGTTGTTTTTAATTTGATAGATGTGCTCTTAATTGGTTGTATAATGTGAATAAATTATTGTCTTTTAAGAATATGGTGTTTTAATAAGACTATAAGAGAGTATTAATTACACTACGTGATCATTTCTTTGACCAATTGTTAACAATTCAACGTTCAACGTTTTCAACTTTTCACTTGTAATTGTTTTTTAGTATGTAGTATAGATATATGAAATAATCTAAATAAAAATATAATTTGGAGAACAAGTTGATAAGTAGATGAGTGACTAGTGGAACTTATTATATTTCCACATTGAGAATGTTGATACGTGCAAAACTTAAATTTGTTGGTAGAAACAAGAAGGAATCTGGTGGGTAGGTCTGAATTCTTCATTCTCCATTTCATTTCCTCCTATTTCTATTTTAAACATTGGTTTTTTTAACATGCCCCCGGGTCACATGTTAAACACATAAAAAGGATGGCGGGACCCACAAAAAAAGATGTTCAGACCCTCATATTTTATTTGAAAAATGTAATTTTTGTAAATCCGAACGTCATTTTTCGTGAGTCCCATTGCTGTTATACACACTTGACCTTGAAGACACGTTAAAAAATCCTTTAAACATGTTATATTCCAACATGCATTAGAATTTGACTTAAAAAATCATGCGTGTCTAGTGCCTCAACAAAATCCAACAGTGAAACTTGCCTTGTCGACTTATATATCGTGCTTTTATCCAAATTTATGACTATTTGCATGAACCCCATTATTATGAATTTATGATCATTTATAAATTGAGATGATCATATTGTTTTGTACATTATACTTTTAAAGTATTTAAGTTGGGTATAAATCAAAACAAAAATCATACAAGATATTTTAGTGAAAAGTTTAAGCGACGTAACGCATTTTTCAAAAATCACATCTACGCATATCTTTGTTAAGGTCAATGCGTTACTATCACTCAATTTTTCGATCTAATAATATGCACTTTGTTAGTAGAGTTACGAGTCACCTCAGTTAAAAATTTGCATTAGTCCTCTAGGACTAACGATCGTTACTAGATCGATAACGATCGTAAAAAAAAAAAAAAAACTTTTAATTTTTTTTAAATTATTTAAAATATTTTTTAATTCATAATTTTTATAAAAAATCGTTTAAAAAATCGGATTTTTAAAAAACAAACGTAATTTTAAAAAAACGTAATTTTTAATTTTTTTAAAATTACGCTTTTTTTAAACTTTAAAAAACTTAAAAAACTACGGTTTTTATAAAATTACGCTTTTGTTTTAAATTACGCTTTTTTAAAAAAATTTCCTATTTTTTTTTTTTTTTTTTTTTATAAAATTATGAATTAAAAAAAATATTTTAAGTAGATTTTAAGAAAAAAATTTAAAGATTTTTTTTTCTTTTTAACGTCGTTATCATCTAATCTAACGATTGTTAATCTGAGAGGATAACTCGCGCAATTTTTAGCAAAGGTGACCCCAGAACTCACCCTCAAATGCGTCATATTAACAGATCAAAAAAATTAAAGATATTACCAATTTGACCCTTAACAAAGATATCATGTAGACACAGATTAAAAAATGCAAGGTACTTTAAACATCCTATATTTTATCTCAATTTATTAAGAACACAATATTTTTTTCGACGCTAGCTACCAAGTAGACTAGCTATACTTTTTCCTTTGTAAAAAAATCACTAAACTAAACAACTGCATGTGCCTCGTTGTTGCACCAACGCTATATTTTCTCTCATAATAGCTGCTAGTGTATAAGAGCCTCTTCGATGCATTAATCAGTAAAATTTCTGAAGTATTATCATTACATCAATTTCAATGTAAGGAAAAACCTCATATATATTTTTTATTTTGGTTTTGATAATGTGACGCTTTGCTCCTTGTCAAATACTCAACGAAGATCTAAAATCACAACACTCAATGATTACTGCCATCGATTTTTAATACTTTTAAATGATATGCGTCAAACACTTCCATATTCTATTCCCAAAGACACATGTTTACTTTAAAAATCCATATAACTATATTTTTAATTATTACTGTATTTATTAATAAAATATATTTTTAAGTAATTTTAAAACAAACGATTGTTCTAAAACAACTCAAAATATACATGTATTAGTACTATATATATCATTTACGTTTAAACAACGCCGTTTGGGTGGTCCAAAACAGCGTCATTTCTACTAGTTTTGTTGTATTGTGCGGGGAAAAATATATCGCTTCAAGTTTCTGTGTAGTGTGATGGCATACGTCATCGTTTAAGAAATTGTTACAAAACTTAGCCCCAAAATATGCATCGACTTACAAAAATAACCTTGTACTTCTTGCTATTTATGACTTTTTGACATATCAAACATTATTCATCATACATCTAACGAATGCGTAACAAATTATAATTATAAATATACTGATGCGAAGAACTCTGAATTACGAACAAAAAAAACCGAATATTAATATGATTTTGACATACGATATTTTTATAAAAATATTGAAACTCGATATATATAATTAAAAAAATCAAAACACACTTTAACCTACCTAATAATTTTAAAACTATCATACAATTTGTGTACAAATAGAGTAGGGGTTGTTTACGTACAATTCTATGATACTTTAGAAAATTTGATTTTGTTTTGTTGTTAGTACAAAATTTGAAGAACCAATCACGTTTAAATGGTATTTAAAATTAAGTTCACCTTAATATATAAAAATCTGTATGATAATATATATGGTCTATGATGATGTCTCCATCTTGAATTGATCTTTTTTTTGTTGATAGCATAATATTTTTGCTTCTTTTGAGTTAATACAACAACTTTGCATGTAAAAACAAAAAATCATTCCCCTAGAGATTCTTGATCTCATTTATTGTCATATCATTTAAGTCTTTAACATAGTTTAGCTTCGATATGAGAAAGAACTTTTTTATGCAAAGAAAAAGGAAAGTGAATGAAAATATAGAAAGTGTTGAGGAAAAAAAAAGGAAAACTGTTAAGAGTAGTGAAAATGATAAAAAACGATCGAACTGGACATTGTCATTGTGTGCAGACAGGTAAGGTGATGTTTCACTCACTTTATATGGTAAGGTGATGTTTCACTCACTTTATATCTCAACAGTAATGTCGCATTTTTCACTACTCTCACTTCCACTAAATCTTTTGTAGACAAGGTAACTCACCTTGATCACCTTAACTTTTTTAATACTTACGATATTCAGAATAAACGAAAATATAGTACTTAATCTAAAATTCAATTTCAAACTTCAAATTCAAAATCAAACAAGATGTTAGAGTACAAATTCAAAATTCAAATTCAAAATTAAATCAACCCTATCTTTTTTCTATATATACCCACTACATTTTGAACCAAAAAACACATCTCATACACACAACTTAATCAAACTCTCTCACGAATGTCTCAAGAAAACACGATTAAGACTCCACCAGTAGATATCTTCCCGTTATTCCCAACGGAAGAGGAACCGGTTCAGGAACAAGAACAAAATCTGTTTAAGCTTACTGAGGAACAACAACGAATTTTTCTCCAAGATGAAGAAGCACTAAGAGAAATGGAGGTAGAACAAGCACGAGAGGAAGCCGCTCGTAGGGAGTAAGAAGCAAGGGAGGAACAAGAACGTCGGGACGAAGAATTCGAAGTTTTGGAACGCAGAGGGAGGAGAGCAGTGTTCATGAACCCGTCTCCCTTACGACGATGGTTATGTCTCTCGCATAACTCTCAAACCCGGAATCACTTGATTAATCTATGTGTTTTATTTTCTCAGATCACAATTTTATTTTCTTTGCAATGTAGATGCTTTGTTTCGTAATAAATACAATTTTATCTACTACTTTGATTTTTCGGACTCTAAAAATAAGTTTCCGCTCATTAAAATACAAATTAAGATTTACACAATTTAACATACAATACACAAATGCACATATAGTATACACACTAAAAAACAAGAACACAGTGAACGACTCACCTTAAGTCTCATCTGAACCACCACTCATGAGTGACTCTGGCTAGGTAGGCGCGGAGTGACACGCGACTAATGGGCAAAGGTGAGCCACTCACCTCCCTCGCCGACTAGTCTAAAAAAGAAAATGAGGTGTTGATGACAAAAATATAATTTGACAATTATGTGCTCGATCATGTATTTAATTGAGGCTCAAGTTAAATTAAATAAGGGTCAATTTAGTCATAACAAATGTATTAATTTTGTCTCACTCACTTTCATCTCAAAAATAGGATGAAAGTGTTGGCATAAAAATCCACCAATTTCGTTCCCCTTTTCACACTTTACTTTCACTTTCACTCTAAAAAAAACCTAAGAACACACAATTTTTTTGTTTTCTTTACTTAATTTCTTTTTTCACCCATTTTCTTCACTTGAGAACATAGTTTACCGATTTGAGAAAGAATATGCAACACATAATAACAAACTCCCAAAAAGCCATGTACAAGTCATATGAAACTGATTTACAAAACGGAGGGCTTTACCTGATGGGTTCAAACTCCGTGAATTAGTCGGCCAAAAGATCAAAAATCATGGTTACCAGAAAAAATAAAAAGAAAAGAAAATGATCTACAAAAAGACTTGTACAAATACTTCAAATAAAATAATATATATATACTAATAGACAAAACAAATAAATACATAATATTTCTTACACAAAATTAAAATAAAAACCCCGCTACAACGCATGTGCTATCCTCATCGTTTACTTAAATTAAGACGAAGAGATGATGAAACTATTAATCCATCAATCTCAAAATTATTGATGGGAGAAAACAATCACAAAGGTTAATAAGAGTGAAGTCACTTAATTTTCAACCATTCAAATGAAATATCGATCCACTAAATACTCTAGTTTTACTTAAAAGTTAAAAGTGAACAATTATTTTTAAGACATATTAAAAAGAAATACTGGACTATATTTTCGGCATTCGGAGTGAAAGAAAAAAATAATCTAATGATCGGACACTTTTATGTTCTCATAGCATGTCAAAAGTTTAAATCTTACTAGATATATATCAGCGTAATTAATTTAGAAGTAAAAAACAGCTTAAAAGAATACTCCCTATATATACTTACTTTTATATGAAATTTTCGCCATCTTCGCTTAAGAACAAGAGACATGATATTAGTAGAACCTTTTTGAAAAAACAAAAATGGAAAAGTGTTCTAAAAATGTTTTAAGGGGTGTTTGGCTAAACTTATATGTGTTAAATAAGGCTAAATTAAATATTTAGCTAAACTTATATAAGTGAGTTTATGAGCTTTTATAAAGGTTTTTCTAACTTGTGTTTTCAGAGCATAAGTTAAGCATATCATAAATACATCAAAAATACATAGGGAACTTATATTTGTCTGTACTTTTATATGAATCTCTATGTACCTTTTCATGTCTCTCAGATATTTAATACATGATTAACTCATGAATTCCAAAATTTTGAGTTTGTGAAAGTTTTAAACAAAAACACCCAATAAGCAACAACAAACAAGCATGAGAAACATCATTCATTTGTCCGTATTAAAAGTGAAGAATCTTCAATCTTGTTGAACAGAAAGTCAAAGTCCCAACCTTCTTTAACCATTTTGTCATCATCTACCATGTTTTTTTACTTTTTTCTCTTTTGTCAAAATATCTTCTCTCCAACAGTTGACCTAATTACCAATCACACACACACACACACACACACACACACACACACCTTCTTTTATAAACAGACCCCATTTCAAATCACCAAAAGAAAATTTTATAATGGGGAACTCATTTGGGTGCTCAGCTTCTGGTGAAAGATTAGTATCAGCAGCAAGAGATGGTGATTTAGTTGAAGCAAAGATGTTACTTGATTGTAATCCTTGTCTTGCTAAATATTCTACTTTTGGTGGTCTTAATTCTCCTCTTCATTTTGCTTCTGCTAAAGGCCATAATGATGTACTATCATTTTTATCTTTTTTTTTATATAATTTTGGCTTTTTATTTGAACTGTTAAAAGGGTTTTTCTTTTTGTGTAGATTGTTGCATTGTTGCTTGATAATGGAGCTGATGTTAATTCAAGAAATTATTGTGGTCAGGTATAAAAGATTTGATCTTTTCATATTTTTGTTTTGTATTGGAATTAAAGTTGGTTTAGTTTAAATTGAGCTAATTTTGGTTGTCTTAAACTTTTGGTAATTAGTTGATGTAAGTAATGGGATTTTGTGTGTGTGTGTGTGTGTGTGGATAACCATAATTTACGAGCACCGACTAATTTGAGCCCGCCTCCACACTGACACAAACCGGGTAAAGCCCTCCCCGTGTTTCCGGGAAAGTTGGCGTGGCCACATAAGAGCTGTTTGCACCTAGCAGAAATTACACTTAAACTTGAGAACTCTCACATTTTAATGATGGTAGTTGCAAGCCTATTACCATTAGGCCACCCCTGAGTCAGTTTTGATATTGGTTTTTTTTTTTTTAATTTATTTGAGAGATATTAGAATTTGGGATTTTGGACCGGAAACTTTTTAATTTAAGATGCTGGTGTGAGTAAAAATTGGGATTTGTGTGAATTGTGCATGATTATTAAATTGTGGTGTATATGTGTGATTATATGTAGACGCCGTTGATGCAAGCTTGTCGATATGGGCATTGGGAAGTTGTTCAAAGCCTTTTGCTCTTTAGATGCAATGTAAGTTGTAGTTGTTATTTGTTAACTATAGGGGAAAGTTGAATGTAAGCAAAACCTAGTTTTGATAATTTCTGTTTAGGGTATGTAGTATCAAAATTCATGGTTAAGGGCCTCTGTTATAAGTTCATAATCAAGTTTGGATTATACTGATAACCAGGTTTGTTATTTGTTTTAAGTTTATAACAGAGGGCCTTAAACTTTTCTTTTGATAGTACATTCGCTAAAATACAAATTAGCGGTAAGCATGTTTCTTATACATGTCATTTTCCCTAAACTCTATTGATGTAGAAATACCAGTAGCAAATAAATTCGACATATGTGGCTGTTTAAAATTTTTGTATGTTTAGGTTACAAGGGCCGACTATCTTAGTGGGAGAACAGCTCTCCATTTCGCAACTGTGAATGGGCATGTACGCTGCATACGACTTGTTGTGGCTGATTTTGTACCTAGTGCTCCCTTTGAAGCTTTGAATGCACAAGCGAATGGTGATGGAGGCATTGGTCCCAAAAACAAATATGATCAAAGGTTAGATTTGGTTACATAGTTCCTATAGTATGTAGACCCTTTAATGCTCTAGGGAGTGTTTTAATTTTATGTTTGGATACATAAATTTCACTGCTGATTATAAAGCGGTCAAATAATCCTTTTGGATACCAGTTCATACTTCCTGCAACAAAACATGATTATTTCAAGCCAAAGAAAGATAACATCTTTAACCATTCTTGTATCCTATTCTATGACATCTTCAGTTCCATTACACTAAAAAGCGCCATTTTGTAAACAAATTGTCATTTTGGTCATCTAATTTTTCAGTTATATAAATAATCGAAATTTGCTAAAATATCTTATCATGTGAGTATCTGATCATTAGTACCTCAAACAGCAGAAACACAATCAAACTCTATTGTCTACGTCCTGTTTTATTATGCCAATTATCTGACTAAGGAAGGTATTGTAGTGATAGAAGGTTTTGGTTATTTATACTGCTTCACTCAATTCGGTTCATGAGAATTTTAACACCAATCTCTAATGAATAAATCACTTTTTTGGTCATCGTAGTGCACTGGTGAAATTTGTAAATAAAGCTGCTGATGGTGGCATAACGGCTCTTCACATGGCAGCGTTAAATGGGTATGCTGATTGTGTACAGCTGCTTCTAGATCTGCATGCAAATACGTCAGCTGTGACTTTCCATTATGGAACGTCAATGGATTTGATAGGTACGTTAGCTGTTTCAGAATTAGTCTTTAGGGGTGCCAGGAGGTCGATTTGTGGGCTGCATTTGATCTTAAAACGTCTCAAATAAAACATTTTAGCTAAAAGGGGAACAGGTCCAAATTTCCAAAGGATCAAAAGAGCTTACAACCTCCTAAATCGCTTTTATCCCAAAACATAGATTATTATTCCAATACATTGGTTCTGTAGCCATAGCCAACACATTATTTATTTATCAGTGTTTTGCGGATAATTTTTTTAATAAGATAGGCACAAAAGTATTTGCTGTGTTTCAAGCTGTATAAAACTGACCCATTTGACCCAAACCCTCCGGTCTTGACACCTTTTATTCACATACTTTGTTCCGCTTGCCAATTTTATATCGTTTCTTACACCATTTTGTAGGAGCTGGAAGCACCTTTGCATTATGCCGCATGTGGTGGAAATTTAAAATGTTGTCAGGTAAACTTTACTTTATCTTTGAAATCCTCAATAACATTATTACTTAAATAGTGTATGCTAATATCTTCGCCTCAAATAATTCAGATTTTACTTGCAAGAGGTGCTAGTCGTCTAAAATTAAACTGCAACGGGTACTGTTGTCTTTTCTGTTTTCAGGACTCATATTAGGTCCTATTTGCTATACCATGTCTTGTTGTTATTAAAATTTTTATGCTGTTTCAGGTGGCTTCCTCTTGATGTTGCAAGAATGTGGGGCCGTCATTGGCTTGAACCATTATTGGCACCCAATTCTGACCTGGCAATACCCATGTTTCCGCCATCTAATTATTTATCACTGCCTCTCCTGAGTGTACTTAATATTGCTAGGTATTCAAACTAACCATCTCTACTTATCAGTTTTTGTAAGCAAATAATTTTCTGATTAATTGGAAGCTTATTCCAAGAAAAAAAAAAAAAAAATTCAAGACCCAATCGATCGTAGTTCACAAGCGTAAACACTAAAAACAATAATCGGATTACTAGAATAAGCTCGCTAGTATTAATCGGAAAAGTACTTGCTTACAAAAGCGACATATTGAATGCATTAATAACAAACCACATTTCGGTTTGAATATATAGGTGTTAGAATTTGCTTTCAATCCTATACAATTCTAATAAAGCAAGATAGTCCTTAACAAATAAGGAGTCCTAATTAGACTGAATTGTAAACTTCCATATCGCGAAACTGCTTTTGTCTTCCATCCGCTCGGTCGGATAATTCACAACATTCACCCCCTAATTCCGACTCGAGATGAGGGGTCTTCACTCTGAGTAACTCTTGCATTTCCTTGAACTTAATCCTCACAGAGCTTTTCGTTCGAATATCGATGCGTTGCAAATCACCTCACAAACTCAACTTGTACTTGGTCTCTTTCAACACACTCTCGGGATAAAATGATAACGCGTGTTTATATGCTTGTTTCTCCCGTGAAAGACCGGATTTTTCATATAGTGCAATAAGCCGATTTGTTGTCAACAAATAAGACCACCACTTTCTTCCATTCCGGTTATTTCACTCAACAACCCACGTAACCATATCCCTTGACACGCTGGTCAAGTTGCAGACCATGAACTCGCTTCACAAGCACGATAGAGCCACCAGTTTTGCTTTGTGAGCACCAGTGATAGGTGATTTCTAGATAAAATATACATGCCCGCTTGTGCTTCACCATCATCTTCGTCCATAGCAAAACTACTATCACTAAACCCCACTAACTCCTTGGTTTTCTCTTGGTTGTATCGTATTCCAAAATTCAAACTACCTTGGATATACCTTAGTATTTGTTTCACAATGCCATATGCGATTCTTTTGGTTCTTGCATATAACGATTAACCAAACCAACCGAATAAGATAAATCAGTCGAGTGTGTAGTAAATACCTTAAACAACCAACTCGTCGTCTATATAATGTTGCATCAATGGTTTTCCTTCCTTGTCCATGCTTAACTTCATTCCGTGTTCTAATGGACATTGAGTAGAATTCCTATGCCATCCCAAAGATCTTTCAAGATCTTCTTTGCATAGCTTTCTTGACTTATTGAGATACTCGAATCCTCTTGCTTTACTTCAATGCCAAGATAATAGCTTAACTTTCCCAAGTCACTCGTATCGAACCTTTCTTGCATTTGTCTCTTAAATTCACCAATTTCAACTGCTTCGTACTATGGATGGTGGAGAAATTGGTCCATAACGACTTCTTGGTTTGTTTTCCTACCAAACAAGATTCACGCAAACTTGTTCTCTCGATGAATTATTGGCAACTTTTCAACCATGCCCTTCTCGCCATTAATTCCATCGTCGAAATTAATGTGACCCATCCTAGCATGCCATAACCAAGCATCATCTTCCATCTTTGCTTTGAGACACACCGGACTTCCAACTTGGAGCTTAATCTTGTAAAGTCTATTACTTGTTCTAGGAACCTTCATCAAAAGCTTGCCATCCGAGTCGCGTAGTAGTTAAGGTTACCTTTCATACGAATGTCACATCCGCCTTCCAGAGGCTCGCCTAAGACTAATTATGTTGCTTTTAGCTTCGGGTAGGTAATAGACTCCAGTGATTAACCGTTGCTTTCCGTTTCCCTTCAATGATTACCGAACCCTTTCCTTTTATCTCGATGTAGGAGTTATCACCAAACTTCACTCACGGAGATATTCTCATTCAACTCCGAAAGTATTCTCGGATCCCGTCGTGTGATTACTTGCTCCATTATCCAAATACCAGTGTCTTCCTCGTTTGGCTTAGTATTCAATTGGTTTGGGATAATCTTTCTTCATTCAAGAAACTACTTCTGAACGCTTTTCATCATAAAAAGTGTTGGGTCATCATCATCCTCCGCTTTCAAAAGGTTTGATTCATGCTTTTGCTTTTGTTCACGTCGTTCGAGCGATTAGAAGCAAAGTGACCATATTCATCACATCCGAAGCATTGAATCTTTGAAAGGTCTCGACTTTTGTTCTTCTTTTTATCCGTATTGCTCCCGAGTTGTTTTGGTTTCCACGTTGTGGTTATTAGCTTGACCACTACCACGAGATTTGTTTTGAGAAGAAAAGTTTTGACCTTTTACTGTTGCCACCGGAGGAATTCCTTCCTCGACCTTTCTTATCATATCTTTCGATACTTCCGAACATCAACTTGCCTTGATCTTCGAAGTGGTGTCAACATACTCATTCTTCCTTCAAAAGCTTAACCTTCCAATTGCTTCTTGAAAAGACATAGTATTCAAGTCGACAAATTGTTCTATCGAGGCAACAATTGCAACATACCATCCGAACGGATGCAAGTAGCTTCAACAAGTTTCTTGTCTTCATAAATTGTTCCAAGCTATTTATACATGCCAATTTTGCTAACCTAGCCGCAAAGTCATCGATTGATTCGTTGACTTTCATCTTTAAAGATTCGAATTCCGCCTCCAAGGTTTGCAACCTCAAGGCTCGAACCCGATCAACACCCACATACAGTCTTCAAAGCTCCCAGCATTTTTTGGTCAGTGTTGAATTGTGAAACTTGAAAACAAGTTCTTCCGAATCGCCTCGGAAAGTGCTTGCAACCGCCACGTGATCTTGCTTAGCAACTACTTGTGTTCCTTCCCCGGTTCCAATGCATCGAGTATTCCATGGACTCGAATACCGCTTTAACTCTTATTGCCCATATGTTATAGTTCGTGCTTGCTTAACATTGGACATTGAAGACGTTTAGAATGTTCAATAGGCGGTTGACTCGACCGCCTTGCACCATCCTTCTTGAACGCTTTTGTAAGTTACCGGTGTAGTTGGATTACCTTCCAACTCTAGAACAAGCTTGTTTTACTTCCCCTAAGTAAACCAAGTGTAAAGTTTGAAACTTTATCGACTTCTTGCTTAAGTCGAAACCTTGTAAAACCCTTTGTGATCGATCGTGGAAACCCTTCGTAATAATCGATCGCTTGGAAACCTTACGTGATCGACACTTTGGAAACCCTTCTGTGATAGTCGAACGCTTGAAACCTTCTCGCGGATCGACACTTTGGAAACCCTTCTGTGATAGTCGACTGCTTGAAACCTTCTGTGATCGACACTTTGGAAACCCTTCTGTGATAGTCGACGGCTTGAACCTAGCTCTTGATACCAATTCAAGACCCAAATCTGATCGTAGTTCACAAGCAGAAACACTAAAAACAATAACTGGATTACTAGAATAAGCTCGCTAGTATTAATCAGAAAAGTACTTGCTTTACAAAAACTGATATTGAATGCATTAATAACAAACCACAGCTCGGTTTGAATATATAGGTGTTAGAATTTGCTTTCTAATCCTACTACAATTCTAATAAAGCAAGATAGTCCTTAACAAATAAGGAGTCCTAATTAGACTAGAATTGTAAACTTCCATATGCTTGGAAACTGTTTTGTCTTCCATCTGCTCGGTCAGACAATTTGCCAACATACGCTATCAGATCGGTTTGTACTTTTGCAAATCTGACATTTTATGTCCTGCAAGTGGTTGAACTTCAGTTAACTTTTCAAACTGGATTTTTCAAAGTGTATGTTTATGTATGTCTTTGGGCCCATTGTTTAACAGCTAGCTCTAGAACATAAGGAAATGGGGTTCAACGTAAAAACTCAAAACTTTGGAGTTTTGGTTAATTAGAATGATTTGAATCGTAAAAGAAACATAAATCACATATTTTACTTCCTTTAGATCTGTAATGTACCAGAGTGATTTTATCTGCATGAAAATTATATTGGCTTAAGGTGCATGTTTCTTCAAACAAATACGATTGAATTGTGGAAATTGTTTGCAGAGAGTGTGGTTTACAGTCCTCAGCGACCCTCTCTGACGACACGGATATTTGTGCTGTCTGCTTGGAGAGAACTTGCACAGTAGCCGCTGAAGGTTTGATATCTTAACACATCTAAGTATTTAACTTCTATTTGAATTATGGTTTTCATATCCTAAGTATTTATGTTACAAAGTCAAAGTTTCCATTCGGTCCCTAAAATACTCCAATACGTATAGTTTGCTCTAGTCCTGGATTACAGATAATAAACATATAAGCTACGTGGATGCACATGATTGGTAATAGTTAAGCCAAATATTAGATGTGGTTTTTATAATTCAGGAAGTTTATTAGAAAATGATAAGTGCTTTACATTAAGACTTCTTGTGTCTAAAAGAGACATTTAAGTAGCAATTAGGGGGTGCGTGTATTTTTTTTTTAGAACTTTGTACTGTCGATAAATAGATTTGGCTTTTGATTGTCTGATTATTTGGGCGTCAAATTCTTCAGTTTTATACCAGCGACAACAAAATTGTTTTCAGAGGCAAAGCCGCAAAGACATAAAATAGCCCAATTACCCTTTTTCTATACCTGATTTGAGAGTACTTCTAGTCTTACAAGATGCATATCACAGGAATTTTCTTTCTGGTCAATTTATGTATTAATATCTAGCATTCTAGCCAATCACACTTGCCAAGCAAACAAACAGCTGATTGTGTAACTATTACTACATAGAACTGCAAAAGCACATCCAAACACTATCTCTTATAGCTCGTTTTAACTGCTCAGCTTATTTATTCAAATAATCACTTTTTAAACATGCATTTAAACACCTCCTTAACACCTCGGCATGATTTCAGGTTGCAGGCACGAACTATGTGTGAGATGTGCCCTATATTTATGTTCCACTACCAATAACCCTTCAGAATCATTAGGCCCACCAGGGTCCATCCCGTGCCCCCTCTGCCGCCATGGCATCATTTCATTTACCAGATTGCCGGGTTCCCCAGTAAAAGAAATGAAACTACATCTTTCCCTCGGGTTCTGTAACCCTTGCATGCTTCACCCTCACGAACCAGCAGAGTCTACACCAGAGATTAGCAAAAATCGTGTTGCTTCTGTATCTCCAGAACTATTTTGCCCCGTTACTTGTAGCCCGTTTCCTTCAGTTGCCATTCCATTATGCACTTGTAGCGATGGTGCATGCCCATCTTCTGAAACAAGAGACAATGAGCCCCGAGATGGTTCACCTTCTAGTCGGACCACCTCAGGGAAGATGGCAAATTCGCCTCGCTGAGGATCGAGAAAACTAGCTGTTCAAACATGTTTTGGGGCAGACGGTTGCAGCAGGGAGCAGCAGTGCAATTCAGAGATCAATACTTGACGGTGGTAATGAGATTATTTTAAAGGTAAAAGTGGTTCGTGGGTTTTAACATGGGAAATGAAATGCTATTGTGAAAGCAATAATGGCGGTTTTGCTGGAATAGTGTGTGATATATGATGAAGGTTATTGTTGGTGGGCTATGTGCTGCCTTTGTTGTTTGGGAGCTCTAGTTATGTTATCGGATTGATGTAAAATGCTTTAGAGAAAAAGGGTGTAAAAAGAAACAAAGATACCTGTGTTTGTTGGGGTATATGTTATTTGTAATAGGTTAGAACATTTGGTCATTGTTCTCCATGATTAGATCACTACTAACTTGACATTGCTGCTAAAATGCGTGCATTCATTTTCTGGAATTCAACTCTGTAAGAGTGTTCTTGATGGTCAAATTACTAACCTGTATCTAGGAGTCCCATGGAGTCGAAGTTCTATCAAGTTAGAGCTCCACTACTAAAACTTAGGCTCCAAACACGACTCGAGCTTTTGATTTCAAGCTTGAATTCTACTCGCTTTAAAAAACTCGAGCCCTGCTGAGCCTACATTACAAGCTCGGATTATTAAGTGTTGTATAAAGCTCAAGCTCAACTTGTTTGAATCAAGTAGATTTTGAGTAGTTTATGGGACAATCTTGAATAACTCGTGTGATCTGAATCTCGTCTCATTTATGCCCGAATTCCTTTTTTATTTTTATTTTTAAGGTATACTCGACCACAATATATACTTTTCTCACACGACCAAAACAATCTCACTTTCGTCCATAGCAAGACTTGAACCCACAAACTTTTGGTTTGGGACATAACCATTTCACAGATACCGCTAGCTTATATTTCTACATCCATGAAAAGTAAAACATGAGATCCCTTTTAAGCTCTAAACCTTAGAGCACTCCTTATGGTAACCTAGGTTAAACCTTAACACTATGTCACGTCAACGTCACATCAGCTTTAACATTTCATCTTAACTCAACAAAAAATACCATTATCATAACATTCCCAAGTTAAACCTTAACTCACCAACAATTTACAAAAAACAACCTCTCATTCAAAGTAAAATGAAAATATATATATATATATATATATATATATATATATATATATATATATATATATATATATATATATATATATATATATATATATATATATATATATATATATATATATATATATATACATATATAAAAATAAGAAACCCGAACCTGGTTTATAACGCATGTTATCCCTCAATATGGTGTCACCATGTTTTAACACCACATACGCGCTTTGCTAATACGGCTTAACACTAAAACGTTAAACCTTAACTCCACATACATGTTACCATATCCCACTCTTATGCATTCGCAATAATAATAACTTCCAATATGATAATCCTAATTAGGAGCTCAACCATTGTACGCTCGGACCCAACCTCATTGCGCGAAATTGAACGCCTTCCTCGCTCGAAATTATGTAAATTAAATTGCCATAAAAATTTTTTTTTTTAAAATAGGAGCTCACTGATTCCATTTATCATTGTGACTTTCAAGCGTTACGTATAGGTTCTTGTGATTGGTTGAACCATTGTAGTAGTAAGTAGTAGGAATATGATGTTAATATACGATATGATGTAAAAGCAAAAGGAGAAAAGGAAGTGACAATAGGAGATGCATGAATTTATTCCTCAAAACTGGGCAGACACTTTGTTAGTGCTTCACTTAGTCAATTTGAATGTTGTTTTTGGACCGTGACGCGTGAACCGGTCAGCACTATCATTATTAATGTTTATTGTAGTAACTGTTAGACTACATATTCTCCTATAGAGATACGTTTTATTTACCCACTATTTATAAAGACAACACATAGAAACCTTTAATGGACTCTCTTTACCGCGAAACCGGCCGCCTATTATTTATATTCCTCCTATTTCACCCGTAGCCTGAATACGAACCAAAGTTTCTACCAAAGTAGAACTGTGAAAAACAAACATATAAAAACATAACTTTAGTCGATTAAGAATAAAATCGCACTAACCGACTGGACAAATAAAGTGGAATAGATTATGAAAGTGATATTATTTTGTCTAAAGAGTATTAATTAGTTATGAAAAAATAAATTATTGATTAAAATACAATCACGGTCTTTATTCTGTTTGAAACGCATCGCTACGTGACAAACTCCAGATTATCATCACGTGGAGTCCAAAACTTGGGTTTTAATGTCAAACCAGTCCTCACCACCAACCTTCCGTTAGTCAACATCCGTGCTATGTTGTTAAATCCCGTTATTCTAGTTAAATGACCATTTTGCCCATTATATATATAAAACCCCATTTTTATCTTCATCACCTTCCACCTCTTCACCTTCACCCTAACTCAACCCTAACCATAAATCCCCAAATTAAAAACCCCAACCCTAAATAAAAAGTATAAAAGGATGATGCCCCGGAAGGATTATTGGTGTTAGTGTTGATTCTCGAGGTAAGCCCGCTTTTACGTATGGCTATGCGCATACGAGACCACTCCACCTACTCACCACCGACGACATTTCACAAGTCACCGCGAATCAAACGGCTTTTCACTCTAAAAGGTATAATCTCCGTGTTTTTAGGTGTTTTTAGTGCGTGTTTTTGTTTTTATCATATGTCAACCGCAAAATAAGCAAACTAATAATTGCATTAAGCTAATAATGTAAGATTATTAGGTTATTTGACTTGTTTATAATCAGGTGTCAAAGTGAAATGGATGACACTCAAAGTGAAGTCAAGAACAAGGAGCTTCTTCGACCGCCCAGAAGGCAAGTTTTGTGCTTTTTATCTTTCATATATATGGGCCACTTGCATATGGTAACGCTTTGGAAGTATCAAGAAACTCCGTATCAATGTCCAAAGTATGAAGCAGCTTTGTAAAGTAAAACAAATCAAAATTTATTTGACCCGTTATTTGGCATAATTGGTCAAATGGAGTTAAAAACTATTACATTAAGAAAAATTGTTACACTTTTGGATATGTTTGTATCTTATTGTAGTTTTAATATATGTAATTAAATTTCGTGATACTTGTAAAATATCATTTTGTATATAAATTGTATACAAGGTGTTTTGGTAATGATCTTTCTTATTATAATTCGATATATCTTAATGATCATGTATTGTTAGCGGTGTTCGTAAGTCGCTGCTTGATGGGAATAGGTTTAGTGGCGGATTCCTAAAGAGATTGGGAAGTCGCAGCAGCTTGTCTAAGATTGATTTTAGTCATAATAGTTTGTCGGGTTAGATTGCTCAAGATTAGTGAGTGTAAGTTGTTGACGATGTGGATCTTAGTAGGAACGAGCTGCGGTGAGAATCCTAAGGAGATTATCGGGATGCATATTTTGAATTATTTAAATGTTTCTAGGAATCATTTGGTTGGTAGTATCCGGACGCTTATTACATCGATGCAAAGCTTGACGCCCTGCTGATTTCTCATATAATAATCTTCCGGGTTTGGTTCCCCGTGCCGGTCGCTTTAGTTACTTTAACTATACTGCTCTGCTCTGGAACGCGGATCTTTATGGACCGTATTTAGGGCCTTGTAAAGAAGGTGTTGCTAACCGGACTCATGACCTACATTCAAAAGGTCCACTCTCTCCGCTTCTATCAAGCTTTTGCTAGTTATTGGCTCGTTTTCTTTGCTCTATTGTGTTTGTCGTTGTTGCAATTGTTAGATCGATTAAGAAGTTAAAGCTCGAAAGCATGGTCAAACGGCATAACGCGGACCTAACGCTCCTCCGTGCTTGTTCTTTAAACATTGGACACAGTACAATTCCACCAATCTCTTTAATACAAAATTTTCTTGCAGATATCCGAGTGTCTATAGGCTTTAGAAAACTCTATTCCATGAAATATGTGATGGTTTCGCTTTATCAAAACTTTACTTTCATCGTTATAATTGCGTCGCAAAATGCTCATTTACCATATGTCATCATACAAGATTTGTGATTTCATATGGGCGTATATTGTTCCTCTATTTTGTCTATATTGAAGAAGGGTGTTTTACGCTGACAAATAGTCAACCTTTTTTGCCTTCTCACCGCTTAATCATGGTAAAATTAATGAGCTCATTCTCGTAAATGTTATCTCCATTTGATGTAATCCAAGTACTTCATCGATTTCAAGCAGTGCATCCGTGACAAAGTGGTTGACTTCCAATCGAATGTTTATGATCCTTGGGCGCAGGTATCCGATGATGTTGAAACCAAAGTGGTGGTGGCACACTTTATAGCTTTTGCTTACATGTTTCGCTTTGCCCTGCTTGAAGTGTAGGTCGCAAACAAGCGGGTTAGGTAACAAGCTAAACAACAAGCAATTTCTATAGTAAAATGTGTATGGTCGGTTGTCACACCTCACCGAGGCGGAAATACGAGGTGTAACTAAGGACATAAGCACAAGATAGAACATGCCAACGCAGATTAAAAGAAATAATACGCCATTACAATACTAGTTT
>CM040239.1:126839126-126933761 GCA_022545495.1 Chrysanthemum lavandulifolium
GTGTTAATATTGATGATATGATGGTTTTATTTCGGGCTTGTTACTCGTAAAACTCGTAATCAAGGTCCTTGTTTCTCGCATAAGGATTACCCTACGCATAGTCGGGTTATGCGTAAGAATAATCCCACGCATAACTATTACGCGTAAGGTTCTACAATGGGATGCGTAAATGATGACCTCTATGCATAAGGTCTAATCTTACGAGTAATGTGACACCCTAGGCAAATCCCACATCGGCCGTGGCACGGAGAGATCTTGGCTCATAAGATAACATTCGCCTTACAATGACACAACGCGTTTGTGGTCTCATGCGGGTGGAGTTCTTAGGAACTGGCGTTAAGCGTGCTCATGTGAGAGTAATCTTGGCTTGGGTGACTGCAGGAAGTCTTCAAATGAGGCCACAAAAACAAAGCCGTGAGCACGCGGCAAAGCGGACAATATTGTGGTCGAGATAAGGCGGGGTGTTACAGATGGTATCAAAGCCACTCTGAGCCGTTCGGGATGGTGGGGCAAACCTCATCGAGGACGATGAGTCCCAAGGGGGTGATTGCGACACCTAGGCAAATCCCACATCGGTGTGGCACGGAGAGATCTTTGGGCTCATAAGATAACATTCGCCTTACAATGACACAACGCGTTTTGTGGTCTCTGCGGGTGGAGTTCTTTGGAATTGGCGGTTAAGCGTGCTCATGTGAGAGTAATCTTGGCTTGGGTGACACGGAAGTCTTCAAATGAGGCCACAAAAACAAAGCCGTGAGCACTCAAGGGCAAAGCGGACAATATTGTGGTAAAAAGGCGAGGTGTTACAAGTAAGCCTTACGCGTAAGGTTTATATATCGCCACGCGTAAGCTCTACGCTTAAGGTCCCCTTTTCCCACGCTGGCGTAACTTTTCTTACGCGTAGTTAGGATCCCACGCGTAGCTTTCATCTACGCGTATATCATTTTCGCTTACTTAACTTTGCCAAATCTACGCTAAGCCCGGATTGACCTTCATTATGAATTGTTACGTGTACAAACTTGTTAATAAACAAATCATATCGTCACGAATCTAATAATGTCACCAATAAACTTAAACGTTTGATATGTTGTGAACTATAAGTGATAACATAAACTTTAAAACTTAAAGTTAACTAACTCACGAAACATTTCACTACGTCATTGGACTATTGGACAAACAAGTGACTTAGGACTCGTAACAATCATTGACACTTGTACATTCAATAACTAGACAATAAAACCTACATTGACTAACATTATGTCTTTCGATATGTTGGTTCTTTTGGCTAATGTTATTTCGAGATCAAGACATGGTCGCTCAAATCAATGTGGATGCACCAAGTTCTCACAATTGTCGACATCTTCCCTAATGGCTATCCTAGAAAGATTGGAAAGAACAACCTCACGGTTGACTTTGAAACCCTCACATGCTCGAGAATCTTCTTGTCTCATTCTTTGTGGATATTCTAAGGAATCATCCCTACCGAACATGCTCTCACACTGCCATCTGACGGAAATCTACATTCAAGCAATTCGGAATTCTATGCAGAGGATCATCGGTCAAAGTGCGATGAATGTGACACTTAATCACAAACAAGTCACCATCACTCATGCGGACTTACGGGTTGTTCTCATCATTCGACATCGCCCAACCGACTTCTTTGCTACACCCATCAAGAGACAGTTACGCAAATTCTTCTTGACATTGGCTATGATGAAGCTTCAGGATTATTACTAAGCATTCTCACGTGGAGCTTAAGAACATCCCTCAACCGTGGAGAACCTCTACATCATCATTAACAAGTCTCGCTTTAGTCGTGACGGTGGTTATGAGCATCCAAAGCTCATGGGCGCAAATCTTCGGTCTCGATCAATAAGAAGGACATCGAAATCAAGCATCGATATGGGAGGACATGATGCTATTTCACAAGAAACTTGGATCAAAGATTCCTATGTCGGATACACAAAGCTTTTGATCCGAGAGCACTTGGGCTTAATCACGATATCCCCAAGAGGCTCAATGACCCCGACAATCACGACTTGTTGTCCGAACCTATCCTTTCTCATCGGAATCAAGGAATCGACAACTAAGAAGCGGTGTCGTCGTTCGCTCGATCACCTTCTATCTAAAGAACTCAAGAAGCTTGAAAAGTACAAAAGGTATCTAGTAGCGGAAAAGAAGGCAAAGTTGGTCATCTTGATGAAAAACCTTCGTGAACTCCTACCGGAGAACCGTAAGAGGAAGTGCCGGAAGTACGATGAAGTTACGAAAGTCAAAGGAAGTTTCCCAAAGGAATCCTCCTCGTAAAAGGATTGTTCTCGTAAAGGAAGTCGAACCTATTCCCACACCGAACCGCAAAGAAAGCTTGTGGACGAAAGCTCTGAAGGTCTTGAATCGAGAAGAAGAGATTACATACTCGAAGCGCAAAGGATGACACTCCATTAGTACCAAAACCTCCTAGTCCTCCGGTGAACATGGCAAAGGGAAGACTCAGTGCTCGTGCCGTATGATCAAAGCTCAAGCTCGAAAGTGATGAAGAGCAACTGGATAAATCATACGGGAAGAAGTTTAAATTGCCGACACCTTCAAAAGTCAAGAATTTGCAAAAGACCAAATGGGTGGCCCGGAGGATCAAGTGGTGTTGCCACTCTTCACCGGATCTGATGCGGTTAATCGACCCGATAAGGGATCCGTGCCACCCTCTTGTGCAACAACAAAAGCTTGTGGAGGATACTATCGAATATGAGTTTGAGAAACACAAACCGAGAAGTGCGAGAAAGATAAAGATCTTGATTATGACAAGTCGCTCGGAAAGTCCTACACGTTCACGTAAGGAAACTTCGAACCGCCCAAGGACCCCGAGTCTCTCATGTCTCTTCCTCATCGACTCATCATCTCACTCTTCCCAACCACCATCAAATAAATCAACGAAATCAACATCCAAATCGTGAAGAAACCACCTCGATCTTGGATTTCATACACATGAAAGAATTTTGAAAGTGTCAAACAATTCGGAAAGAAAGACATGCTATATGAAGTCGAACTTTCTCAATCAACAAATACAATATCTACATGACGAGAATGACAAGATGCAAGAAGAAAGGAAGTTTATCCAGAATTCATGAGAAGTCATCGTCAAGAGGAACCGAACGAAATGATCAAGGTTACACTAATAAGTACCTTGAGGATATCATTCCTAAAGTCACAAAGGAGATGTTTACAGACAACTATATCCGAATCTTATGCGAGATAGCCAAGCAAACTATAAGATCAACACCTTTAACCATCACAATCAATCCATCGATCCTGTAGTTTTCTCGGATAATGAATTGGTGGCCAAGCTTGTCACACAAATGTCTAAATGATCCGGGACATTTACACGATGAAGGAAAGTTGTTTCAAGCATTCTTTGGACTACCAACTCAAAGAAGCATGTAGATTCGAGCGAGAAGGTCTAAACGTCCTAGACACAATGAAGATAAGGATCGGGATAAGAATGATGAAGCTAAGCGTCGGAAGAAGTCGGTGAATCATCTTCTATGTTACCTCTCTCCAACGGACTCCTACTCAACAAAGGTATCCTCCCGTTCTTCTACTGATAAACCTCGGGATTTCGAGTTACCGCCCGAGACTCAAAAACCGGGATCACTTTGAGTATACGGTGGTGACGATGAGGAAGTCCGTGAGCCCTACAACAACCCACCTCTCCCAAACAAGTTAAGAAACCGAAACCTCATCTAGGCCAAAATAAAAGAAGAAGAAGGCGCCAATGACCGACGTCGATCATGGTTAGATGAAGATACAACACAGGAGTTTGAATGGTTTTCTACACTTGTCAATTCCACTCCCACCTCAAGAAGGTCAAGATCGGTGAGCGGTAATACTTTGGAGCATGCTAAGATTATGCAAGAAAAGTTCCATGTGAAGAAGATGGCGAAATCCGAGTTGAGGCGAATCAAGAATGAAGCTTTTCAACTGTGGAAAGATAGCTCAGAAAGTGCCATCGAGGTCGAATATCACCTTGAAAACATTGCTCGAGCTATGTCTAACAACATGGATTGGCTCAACCCAGAAGCAAACATCGACTTCACATAACGAGACAATCCTCCATATTACACCGACTGGACAAAACCTCTACCAACAATTGGCCAACCAGATGAACCTAGGATTCCATTCAGATATTTCTTCAACAAAGACCTGGAATTTCTTCTACATGGTGGCGATGGGTCAAGGAAATACGCTACATCTTTGACACTTCCATTCCCCGCAGCAATATACTCAAAACTGCATAGCTATCGAGGAAAGAGCTAATCACTTGTTCTCTAACAAAGTGGAAGCTTACGACCGAGATGCATTGTACGGGATTCATCATTGGCCGGAACGTCAAGAATCTACTACGTGTCGCCTGGTTCGAAGTCTCAACATGCGGTGTTCAAGACTAAGGATATCGTTGCCATCAAACACGTTGCTCTTTCATCTAAGTGGGACTACACTTTCCTAAAGAATATCGTGGTCAAACGACAAGATGAAAAGATTATGCATTCTCTCGAGGTCGACTTTGAGAATTTGTCTATCAACAACATTGAAGACATGTACCTTGCCAAAGCATGTGGTCGCATGAGGCAATTTTCAACCAAGTACAACGTGAATTCATCAAGTCATTGCTCATCTTCATCGACGCATAGTCATCAAGGAACGTGTAGAAGATCTTCACCGGCGGTTGAATCTTATCGGACCGTGTCAACTTCACACCACCTCGCCTAGATCTTCCCGACATCAACCGACTCTCACAATATACACTCATCACAAACCTTTCGGTCGTTTACCGTAGTGAACTACAAAGAAATTGCTTAATGGCGTGTAGTGAACTTCACAAGTTTGGGGATCACACTTTGAAGATGGTTAGGGACGGATTGGCCTATAGGTTGAAGGACATACATCACAAGATTGGGTCTCCTAAGCGATGGAATTCTCATGATCGAAGGGATGTGAGGAGGATCATCAAAATGATTGATGAAAGGTTGAATATAAGGGATCGATTCGAGCGATGGAAAGCTTTGTTGGTGGTCGACCCAGGATTAACATCACCGACTATCAACGCACTATTCGCACTCGCAACATCATTGGACTTCCGGTACCCTTGAATTGTTTCCTTCATTATTACATTTGGATGTGTGATTATATATGTCAATGGCTTGTGCACACATAACGATGTACAACCCGTATTTGTCAAGAAAGGACCCGTGGTGCGCCTCGGTGCCACAATCCTTATGAAAGGAGCGAAAGCTTCTTACTTTTGAGTAAAACCTATCAAACCTTTCATTTTTCAAGGTTTTGCTCAAAAGAACAAGTACTTCCGTAATTTTTCAAAACCTCAACCGCTTATATCACTTGTTGAGGGGGTATTTGAATTAAAACTTTGTTCACAAATTGTTCATAGTGGTCATCTTCCCCAACACTCGAAATGGTCATATTTATTCCTAACTTTTCAAAAATAACATTTTATATGCCATTTTTGAGGAGGAGAAAATTATGTGATAAGAAATATGTTGTGTAAATGCAAATGAATCTTCGTGTAATAGACTTAACCAACGAATTGACGGTACTAAACTGTTAGTAACTCGAAAAGACTTGTCCGGGATGGGTAATAATTTCAAGCTAGTTCGCTAGTAATGTAAACGTGTCTCGCAAAGGACTTGTCCAAGTAGAATGTACCATTCGAGAAACTCTTGGTAGACATGAACTCGATGGGTATGACAACCTTTCGAGGTTTGTCTACACCTTAAAGGTAGTTATTAGAGCTAGTTGTCACCTAAAAGTCGACAATGTAACGCTTTAACTATGCAACGAACCGTGTCTCATGGGAGTGTCTATCTTGGTGATCAATTCAAAAGTGCGCTCTTCCCACATAGTGCAGATTTCGTCAAAACTCTAAAGCACATGTGGAGGAGGAGTATTACGCTAAAGATAAAACTCTCGCGATGGTTCAAACATGTTTTCATTTACAAACCCTTTGAGAGATTTTCTTGAAAATTGGTTTTATGGCAACATAGGTTAGTCATGGAGTGATAAGGTGACTAAGGTTAGGAATAACTGTCCTATGATCCGCCAGAGCGGAGGGATCTACCCAAGGACATCAAAAATAGTTAGTACTTAGAAGTCCTTAGGTACGATTATAAAAGGAGAAAATGAGAATCGGAGAAAGAAGGAGTTGAAGAATTAAAAAGAAATGCAAAAAAAGGTGAAAAGAAATAGCCTCCAAATTATTCAACTTAGGGCGGACAGGGTTCAATTCATATACTCTTGGTTGTCACTTAGTGACGCCGGTATTGAATATTAAAAGTCGTCATGGACCCGTGACGCATGCACTAAACCTTCTTAGCCACTCAAGTTTCTCTCTACGTAAGCTTGTTTCATTCTCACAGGAACCCTACGTAAACTATTGGCTTTCTCTTAGAGATCACCGGTATTGAAGAAGGAGACCTCTCCTAGTCTCCGCTCGGGAAAACCAAAATGCACTATTGAGTCTAGAGCCACGAGATTGATCAAAAGATCTCTTAGGAACACTTGACATTTCATCACTTGTTGATCACCAAATAAGATCATCGATGGTTCATATCGAGTCCTTCACGGATCTTAGCAATCGTCGAGAACATTTATGAGAGGTTCACAATTGTGATCCTCGGTGATTGAATGGAAACTCCCGCTGTGGTCAACATCAAACAGCCGACAAGCAGTCACTTCGGTAACTCCCGTGGATTACGCTTTAGTGTGTCTCAAACGGTCTACAATCGTGAGGTGGACGCTCGGTGTACCTCGGCGACTCATCTGAATGTAGATGTACTTCGGTACATTGCGTTATCTCACTTGTGGGACACCGGTTCGAGAACGGCCTTTGTAAGAATTAGAGATATGTTTTCACACTATGTTGTTAACACTCTCAAGTTCAAACTTGTAAGTGCCGGAATCCGCTTATTACTAACCGCTTGAAATGTTTTCTTCTTATGGAAGCTCGGAGCGGGATGATCGTCTTGATTCTTCTCATGCTCACGCCAACATCATCACTAATGGAAGTTCTATCCAAAAGCAACACAATGATCGAATGATTCTTCGTCAAATCAAAGAATCTACAAAGTTAAAAGACTTAAAGAACTTCATCAAGATGAATTCCAACGTCAAAGAGCGTGTGAGCATGTTGAAGAATGACGTGAGACCTTTAAAGCAAACAAGGCACTGAGGCGAGTTGATGCATAACAACATACTATCACTTTCATCACAAAGAACAATGATCAAAGAACAAAGTTAAAGATGACGTCAAAGCATAACCGTTCAAAGAATACAATTTCTACACCGGGAGATTGTTCGAATCAAGGCTATTATTCTCACAAGAAATAAGAATGTCGAAGACGTCGAGCTACTATTACATCAACGCCTTCACCGCTTATCACCAACACTTGAGGGAGATTGTTGGAATCACTCCTAAACTATAATTCAAGTGTTAGTCATTCTTATGTAATACGTAGCTTATTATGGCCTTTATGTTTGTTATTAGCCTTAAGCTTATGTAGAAGGCCCATGAGCTTAGGCACAAGCCCATAGGAGAAAGGATGGAAACTAGGAGTGTTGCCCTAGCTTTCCTCCTATAAATACCTTATGTAAACCCTCTCTTGAGGGTTGGTTGTTCAATATTTCTCTTTCACTCACTCCTACGCCTAAACCGTATTATTATCTTGTGTGTGTGTTTGGTTTATTGTTCAATCGCCTTTATCTCCTTCTTGTAAGCTTGTGTGGTAAATCTAGTGACCTAACAAGAGCCAACGTCATTAGTACCATAGGAAGTAGGGATCACATCAATGCTTGTCTTTGCCATATGCTCTACAACTTGTCCACCCGTCAACCATTCAATTTAGCCTACTACATTGCTAGGATAATGATTGATATTCCAACACAAGGATCGGTTGCTCTCCTATACGAGATGCTTCTCACCCGTCTCTATAGATCCTTTGCACCAATTCCACCAAGCCCAAAAGGGATGCACATTCACTATGAGCTCATCCCTCACATCTTTGTACCTTTGAGTAATGCACGAGTTGCTAAGACAAAAGGCAAGAGAGCAAAACCTCCAACTCCATCATCATCATCATCAAATAGCTCCGATGATGGTCTTCCAAACTCTCGCCTTCCACCTCATGAGTATTATGCATCTCTTCCCGAGATTGAGAATGAATCGTGAGTTCAAGCAAACCAAGGGATGTTCAAGTGCCTTGGTAGAATGATGACCAAGATCTACAAGAAGTTGGATAAGTGAGAATCGTTTTAGGGGCGTTTGGAATAATACATTATCTCTAATGTTTGATACAATTTGGTTATTTTTATTTGTAGGATGATAATATAACTCAAAACAATGATGTATGCTAACAATCTTATGTAGGGAGATAGCACAAGTATGTTATCAAATTTCACCCATTTTCACTATAATGTGAAAATCACTTGGCCTTGCTCAAAATCTATGCTCCATTATGATTGTACACGTGTTATTTACTTTTCCTAACTAGAAATGTTTCATGTCACATGTTTTGAGAAAAATTTCAGGTTTCGGAAATGTCCCCGACACCTTAAAATGTACTCTGTGAACTTTTTGCACTGTACGGATCAGACGGCACCAACGTTTTGGTTCCGTCTTTTATAAGAAATGGTACCGCCGTACCTGTACAGGCGGACCAGACGGCACCGTTTTTAGGGGTCCGTCCGTGTAAACTTTTGGTGTCGTGGATCCTCCAGGTAACTTTCTGAAATTCGATTATTTCGTCATTCCAAATTACCATCCATTGCTTGTAGGTCAATCTTAACTAGTTTATACCCTTATTAGAACTAGTATAATTCACTTAGGCATATAAGAAATCCATTTACCACCAAAATTCAAAAATTTGAAAAATTCACCCAATGAGCCTTTTGGCATAAAGGAAGGAACCAAATTTTTGGTACCTTGAAATCCGTGGGTAATCTGATTGTTAGGAAATTCCACTCATTAGAACACATTTATTGCAAATCTTTGCTTCTTCACTCCATCTCTCTTGTATGGCTTGACTTGGGTGATATGACTAGCATTTAACCCACTTCCAAATCATTAGGAACCTCATCCCTTCTATGGTTTAACATCAAATCAAACACATTTCTCCATAATTTTTCACTTCTATAAATTGAGAGGTTTTACCATGATCATCCTCACACCTTCTTATTCTTACCATCATCTAGCAAAGAAAAACACAAGTCAAAATGACAAAATCCTCTCCTAAACCTTGCAAGAAAACCGCTAGAATTAGCGTGAGGCCTTGTTGCTTCGTCAACTTGAGCTCCTCATCCGAGTCTTCTCCACTCACAATCTCATCCCCCATACGAGATGATACAAGCCTAACTTTGGCTACTCCTACTCAATCACCAATTGTGATCACCACTCCACCACCTACAAAAACACCAACTTCACCTCTACCGGCACCCATCCAAACATCCAAAACTCCCTCACCACCCTCATCACCAAAGTCTCCAACTCTCATTCCTTTGGAGTTATTTTCCACACCACCCACTTCTCCAAATCCTTTCTTGGAGGACTTGGATGACTTGCCTCTTAGGCCAAATCATCCACCACTATTGCCATCCTTTGGTACAATTGAGCGGATTGCTCATGAGTCACCGAGCCCATCTTTTGACCTAAACGCCCCATTAGGGCCAAAACCTCTTCTCTTCCACCCCATTCACAAAGACATCCATGGTCCTTTGTATGGGGACCAACCACTCCCCACATCAATGTCCCCTCACATAGAGGACATTGAGGAGTGCATGTGGGATGCTAATCCCACAAGAGAGGAGATTCAAGCGGAACTCCAACACCTCCACCAATTCAAAGGCATGGTGGATTCTCACCTAAGTGAGACTATGCAAATGCAAAATGCTTTGCTAGCCTCCATCATGACCACCCCAAACATCCCCACCAACACTAACACATCTACCATTCCACCACCACAACCTCACCAAACATACTACCCCCTAGGCATGGTTGCTCAACTTGTGAGCAAACCGCCCAAACCGTTGATCGGACCCGGGTTATGGTTCATGACTTCCAAGAGGAAATGAGGTTCATCCTCAATCACATCCTTGAGCGCCTCAACACTCTTTCTCATCCACCATCTCATTAGAATGGTCATAGATTAGCATTTCTAAGTTTTTCTTTTCTTAGGATTATTTTTTTTCTTGTACTAAAACACATCATTGTGTTCTCTTTTCATGATTCTTATTCATGAAAACTTTTAGCTAATGAATGATGTTTTCTATATTGTTGGTGCCTTTACATAGTGTTTGGAAATGCTTGTGAATGATCATTATTACTAACATTTTTTTTGTAGCTTTATTTTTCACAATCCATCTATCTTCCCATTAAGCACCCAATTTGGGGAGCTTTGATCAAGGGAGATAATGGTTCGGCTCATTACATTCCGCATCGCCTCTTTTTTTTGAGACAAAAGGGAGAAAATATAGAACATGTTTATATTTGACTTTTCCGAAAAGTCAAATCGCATACATTGACTTTCTAAAAAGTCAAACATGATACTTCATTGGCAATACTTGACTTTTCTAAAAAGTCAATGCATACTTTGACTATCCGAAAAAGTCAACATCATGCATCAACTAGTGAATACTTTGACTTTACGAAAAAGTCAAACATCATACACTTGCATTATCATTTCCTTTTCAAGTTCTAAAACTAATATTTTTATAACTCTTGTACAATCTTTGTATCTTTTATAAAAATAAAATTTATATTTTGTCCTCAACAAAAAGGGGAAGATTGTTAATACAAATATCGTCATTAAACGTTATTTATATTTTTGATCTTTACCTAAGTTTTGTTAACGACAAAAGTAAATTTAATTTTCATAAAGCTTAAAGCTTGTCAAGTTTAATAGATATTAAAACAAGCTTTTTCAAACAAATATCTTCATCATTTAAGCATTTACATTGTGACTAATCATATCTTAATATGAGTCTAAGCATGATGTATGATAGTAGTTTTTAGAATGTTTTAGTTTCTTAATAACTAAACATTACTTATGTATTTGCATATTTCTAAAAATAGAAAAACAACACATGACATCATGTGATGCATCATGAAAATCATTGAAAGATTTCATTAGATATTTTGTGTAGATTTGTACTCTTCATATCTTACACAATATTACATAGATATGGTTGACTTTGGCAAGATCTTGATATCTTGTCTTTGTCGAACCAGCGGCACCAAAATATATAACTGACGGAACCCTTTCAAGGGGTCGCCGTCCGTGGTGCTGGCGATGGTTTTGGCTATAAATAGCAAAGCCAAACCAAGTAGTTTTTCATCCCTTTCTATTATACTCTCTTACATATTTTCTCTAACCTTTCTAACTCGGTTCATATCATATTAGTGATCTCTTTGTAGCAAAGAAGATCAAGTCACATTCAAGCTTCAAACGAGAAGTTGGAAGTCTTGTTTGTTTAGTGTTGTATGATCTTGTGTTGATTCATACTTCATTGTTGTATTAAACCATCATAATCTTGTGAGTGTGAGTGGTTAGTATTTTAGTCCTCAAAATACATTGTGTGTGGGAGTGGTTGTACCCTTGGAAAGAACTCGACATCTAGCTTAGTGTCGAAAATAGTGTAAGCGAAGTGTAAAGGTTTCTCCGCCGGTGAAAGGAGCTTGTTGACTAGTGAAGTTAAACTCTCGAGTGTGAGACTCGGGGAGTGGAGTAGGGCAAGGAAAAAGAGTCCTTGTGGACCGAACCACTATAAACAACTTGTTGTGGTTTGATCATTTCTTCCTTATTTACTCTTTACATATTGCTTGCATATTTCATTAACATATCTAAGATCAATATCAATTGATCTTTCAATAAGTTTCAAAACAAAGTTTTTAATTGGTAAACTATTCAACCCCCTTCTAGTTTTCTACAGTGCGGTTAGTTGTCGTGCTATGTCATTTTCTTTGCAGTATTGACTGAATTCGTTAGATGTGAATTCTCCTCCACGATCAGTTCTTAACATCTTCAATGTTGTCCTTAGCTCCTTCTCTATTGTTTATTTGTATTCCTTGAAAGTATCAAATGCTTGATCTTTCGTGTTTAGGAAATACGCCCACATATATCTTGAGTAGTCATCTACTAACAAGAATATGTATTTCTTTCCAGATGTTGTTGGTGGTGTGATTGGTCCACATAAATCTCCATAAACTAAATCTAAAGGTGATGTTAATCTAGTTTTTTATTTCTTGGGAAATGGCGCTCTGCTGTGTTTACCAACTAAACAAACATCACAAATTTGTGTTGTATGTTTAATGGCAGGTATTCCATGAACTAACTCTCTTTGAGTCATATATTTTAGTGATTCAAAGTTGAGGTGTCCTAATCTTGCGTGCCATAACCAAGTGTTGTCATTCAAGTTTGCTAATAAGCAAACAGGTGTGCCTATCTTCAAACTTGCTTTGTATAGACGATTTCTCTGTCTTGTGACTCTCATGAAGATTGTGTTGTCCATGTCATAAAGTCGTAATTCATCATCGTCCATTACTACTTTACAACCGTTTTCGGTAAATTGTTCAAGGCTCAATAAGTTGCTTTTTAAGCTGGGAATGTAATAGACTTGAGATATGATTCTTTGTTTCTCGTCATCACATTCTAATAGAATTGAACCTTTTCCTTTAATCTCTATGTGAGATCCATCTCCGAATCTTACTTTTCCACTAACATTCTCATCTAGCTATTTGAAGTGTTCTCTTATCCGGTCATATGGTTGCTAGCTCTGTTGTCTAAATACCATTGACTATCGACACTGTCTCTTTATATCCTACATCTTCTTCGTAGCGAGACCTTTTGATCTTCAAGTTTTGTTACATGTGGTTCTTCTAATATTGCCATTAATAAGGTAGGTTCTAAATCCTCCTCGACAAGATTAGATTGTATACTAGTGTTTGGTTTTGCATAACACTTAGATGCATAATGACTAGTCTTATTGCATTTGTAACATTTTACTTTGCTAAAATCAATATTTGGTTTGTTGAAGTGATTGTGAGAATTTTCTCCATCCTTCTTCTCGTGGTTATATTTATCGTGCTTTCTCCATCCTTTGTATTTTCCACGTCCACGTCCTCTGAAATTTTTCCCTCTATTGTCATGTCGTGTGAACACCAGTTTTTCTTGATTGTCCACTTGTTTTCCTTTCTTGAACTTAATCCTTTCATCGTAGGTCTTAAGTCTTCCTATTGCCTCTTCTATTGTCATTTCACTTAGATCGGAATATTGTTCTATAGATGCGACTATTTGCAGATACCTTTCGGGTACAGCATTTAGTAATTTCCGTACTAAGGTTTCATCTTCTATTTTGTGTCCTAAACTAGCGGCTTTGTTTACGAGTGTTGTGAGTTTTGTGGTGAAGGTGTCGATTGTCTCGTCTTCCTTCATATATAACATCTCAAAGTCGGATTTGAGTGTTTGCAATCTTGCTTGTTGAACTATGTCTTTGCCAACGTGTCTAGTTTTCAAAGCATTCCAAATGTCCTTCGCGGTTTTGTGCTTTGTTATTTGAAGTAATTGTTCTTCGGGTAAGGCTTGATAAAGGAAAGCGATAGCGGTTTTTTCTTTCTTTTTATCGGGTTGAGTCGAATCACTCGGCTCAATTGTTTCTCATAAACCACTCGCTTCGAGAATGATTTGCATTCGAATTGCCCATAATGAGTAATTCGCGGGCTTTAGGATTGGGCATTGAAATTGGGGTGTACTATTTGAAGTGTTAGTACTAGGTTCCTTATTACCACTTTCTTTCGTCATATCTTTAATGATAATGACAATAAATCTCCAAAAAGAATTTTAACACGAAGTGTGTTTCAAAAAAATTCTTATCTTCAAAGTGAGCTCTTAATGTTTTATCTTCCTCGAATGGGTGTAAAACTTTCTAGGTATAATTTTAAAAATTTTAAACTATCCTTGGATATTATAAATTCAAAAATGAATAACCTAAGGTTAATTACTCCTTACAAATTATTCCTAATCAGTATACTAAGCAGTGTAATCACTAGGTTAATATACTATCCAAAATATGATAAGATGCTTAATTTTAAAGATAACTTATCAAAAATAAAACAATATATATCAAAGGTAATATATAAAGTAAAGAAAAATAAAAGGTGGTATTTGTAATCTTTTGGAACCTGGAGGGGTTGATGGTCTAACCCGATGCCCTAATATAATAAAAGTGATCCTTTGTGTGGCCCTTATGTTGTATGCGCCTCTCTTATAGTCTTTTGTTTTCTTATCTCTTTCAGTTGAGATAAAAAAAAAACGCACATATCTTTTCTTTTTCTGAGACAAGTCCTTCTGTCTCTCTCTTGGGAAGATATCTGCTTCTTCTCCTTCTCCAATTGATGATGGTTAACCGCTTTGTTTATGGTCGTGTTTGACCGTCTCTTCTTCTTCTCCTGTTGGGTGTTCTTCGCCAGCACTATTAATCCTCCAATTGAAACCTAGGGTTTCGGATGATTTGGGGGTTTTCTAATCCGTGAGAAATTTGATGATTGGAGTATGAAAATGAATCAATTGTGACTCAATTGATCCTTCTGGGCTCGATTCCTTTTATGAACAGGTATGTTTGTTCTAATTCGAATCTTGATTCTGCCCTAATTGATGACTCTCGTTTAGTTTTTAATTGAATCAAATATAAAACGATTTACTTCGTTTTTTTTTATCCTATTGGATTGAGTTAAAAGAAAACTGATTTCGAATAAAAGAAAAAAAATTGCGAATGTTTTCTGATGCCGAGTTGAGAGTAATCACTGTTGTGATTGTTCCCCTGTTGCGACAGAAGTGTGGAACACAAAATGACGTCTTGGATTTGTGTTTGAATCGATTTGCAGAAATTTTTCAATTTTTTTCTTGATTTGATTTTGGAACTATAACGAGTAAATGGTAAATGATGATTTTGGTTAGTAGACCAAACCGCTCTGATACCAATTGTTGGCCTATTGAAACGGATCTATGGTCTTAACGTTAATCACAAATATACCAAAGTAAAAGCAGGGATTAATGAAACTGTAAATGTGTTTATATTAATCTTGTCATCATCTTTCTTACATAAAAGTTCATAGTATATATACTAAATCAAAAGGTACATGTGAACCATTGTGTTGGTTTAGGGATATGGCAGTTATATCATAACTGTCATATAACCGTTTGTAACTGCTTCAGATGACTTTTAAAGTCTGACTTTGTTTGGTTGACTTTCATTGACCGGGTCGTAGTGGGTTGTGATGGGTCAATATGGGTCGATTGGTGATTAACCCAATAATCTTGACCATACGATCTTAAGATCTAGTCCGATCCGATCTTACTTTTCTCGGATTACAAACTAAAAAACTATAAATTTATAGGTTGTTTTTTTGTAGAATTCAAAAAACAACATGTTAAGAGCAAAGGGTATGGGTGCAAGATAACATGCCAAAGGAAAGAAAGAAATGCCAATGGCATGCCATTACCATACCATCCAACATGCCATTTGTGAGCCAAAGTTAACTTTTTGTGTTTTGAGCCAATGCATTGGCTCACGCCAAATGCATTTTTATGTTTTTTTTATGTGTGAATTGTGAGTGAGTGATATATTTGATTGGGAATTTTATGGGACCTACATGTGATGTTAGTGATGTGTTATGAAGGAGGGGTTTTTAGTTATTGGTGTGTTATTAAGAGGTGTATGATATGGCGTTGAGGTGGCAGACGAATAACATGTTATTCGCGTTTACCATACCTTGTGCTCTAATCTTTTTTAAACATTTTATAATCATAATTTAGGACAACATTTTTATGAAACATTCATAGTATTTTATGTTTATAATGTATAATAATTTGTAGATTTTTATATTATTACAAAAACTATTAAGAAATAACATTAGGGTAGGATCTTAAGATCCCGATCCGATCTTACGATCATGATCTTGCAAAGACGAAAACGATCCTAGGTATCCCGATTTTGAAATCCTTATTGAGAGAGTATCCACAATGCTCAATTTTTTAAAATAGCTTTTATCATCTGCATGCCACTCTATTTATTAGTTTTTAGGTATCAACACTTATTACACGTGAATGGTATTGTGAGATACGTTTGTGTAGTTGATTTGATGATCATTATTACAGGTGTTCAATGGTGGATTTGATGAACAAGTGAAAAGCTGATGTGGCGACGATGAATATAGTAATTAATTAATACACTTGGGCATGTTTGTGTTTAAATAAGGTATAACTTAATGTAAAGGCCTTCTAGTTTATTCATTTTTATTTACAGGCATTTTTCTATATCAAGTAATAAACAAATAATTCTTAGATGATTTTTAGATATAAATTTTTTATCTATTAAGACAATTAAGGTAATTTCAAACAACAAATTAGTCTAAGAAATACTAACTGAAATGTACTTTTAAAACAGACGAACTAGTAATTTTTTTTCTCTTTAAAACGGTACCACACTTGAAATCCGATCCTTGAGTTAAACCATTCAAACAGACGGAACTCGAAACCCGAACCACTAGAAGAGACCCGCGAAAGAAACCATATGTGCATAACTTACTTAACATTTTTCTAAACAACAAAAAAAGTTATCCTTCTTTTTATGGATGAAGTAGACATTACTGTAATCCCAACAGTGAATATTTTGTCTTGTTTAAAGCAGATAAGTAAGGCACCACACTTGAAATCCGATCCTCGAGTTAAACCATTCAAACAGACAAATCTCGAAACCCGAACCACTAGAAGAGACCCGCGAAAGAAACCATCAGTGCATAACTTACTTAACATTTTTCTAAACAACAAAAAAAGTTATCCTTCTTTTTATGGATGAAGTAGACATTACTGTAATCCCAACAATGAATATTTTGTCTTGTTTAAATGAGTCGATGGCAGATGCTTTTCCTTCCTTTGTAAGTCGTGATTCTCTAATCGGTTCCTCGCCAGTAATCATCAACGCCATAGACATCGAAAGGATCACGAGTTGTCGCTGAACCGCAGGTAGTGGTAGAACCCTTTGTTTTCTTCCGACTATTTGTTGATATAGCCAAGAACTCAAAGTGATGACCCTTTAAAACCTCGTAGCATCCTCCAAAGTGAAATCATGAAATACGGATTCTTTAAGAGCGAGTCTTAAACCATTCAAACAGACAAAATCTCAAACCCGAACCATTTGGTATTGAAGTCATAGGTTCGGTCTTTGCGATTCTTTATTAAAGTAGCGATCACTTGCTCCCAAAACTTACGCGTTTCCGCCCGCGTTTTCCACACATAGACCCAAGCTTTACAAAGCACCACCTCTTCCTCCTTTGTCCATGGATCCGCCGCCTTCTTGTTTTTCCCTTGCTTGTTTCCCAGATCTTGCCTTTGTCCTTGGCCTGAAGCACGTCTAGATGGTCGCCTTGGTTTGATGGGGACATCTCTTGACGGAAGCGGTTTTCTCATCATCGAATCATCAACGGGAATGGAACCGTAGTGCGAACTGTGGTGCGAACAGTGACCGAACCTTGTCCCATCGAAGCATCTTGACTTGGGTAGTTTTGACTTGGGTAGTTTTGTGTTGGATACTCCCATCCAATCTTCCAAATTCATGTCTAGATTAGTGCTTGAATAGGGAATAAGGTTGATACGGTTGAGAAGGATAAATGAAGTCCATGTTTCGATGGTAGCGGACCACTAGGTTCTGCCGTAATCTTGGTAAAAACGTTGCATGGGACAAAAGGACAGTTAAGATAAAACGCGTTTTGGTTTTGATTTGGTTGGGGTAGTTGTGATTGATAATCAAAACTTTCGGACGGCGAATAGAGGCGGTTTTGAATGGTGATACGTGAAATTTAGATCCCGGCATTTTGGGGTAGTCGTGATCGTCGGGTTTTGATTTTGGTGTATTTTTCTTCGACATTTTCAAGTTGGATGTTAATTAGATTGAGTTGAATATAGATGAAAATTGTAAGTTGTGAATGTGTTTGAGGTAATGTGGGTATTTATAGAGCCAGTAAATGGGTTTGAATTTTTTTTTTTTTTAATTAAATGACCAAACGGTCTAAATTTAAATTTGTATTATTAAATGACTTTGGAAGGCTAAAGACTCGCCCAATATCGGCGCTTTCTCACCGACGTCCACAAAAACCATCAGTGCATAACTTACTTAACATTTTTCTAAACAACAAAAAAAGTTATCCTTCTTTTTATGGATGAAGTAGACATTACTGTAATCCCAACAGTGAATATTTTGTCTTGTTTAAAGCAGATAAGTAAGGCACCCACTGCCCATCTGTCAAAATTCCATTCCTTTCTTGTACAGTATTAAAATATAGTATGATATGATATGGGTCCATAACTCGCCACCACTTACAACAACCTCATTTCCCACACACAAAAAAAACACATACACAATTCTCAGTTAACATGTTATCACTAGATGGGTAAAACAACAAGATGGATCCGTTCACTTTTCAAACCAAACAAAAAAACCTCTTCATCTCCCACCGACAAGAAACATAGCAAACAAGAACATGTGTCATTAGAAAGTACTTCATATCCTGATGAGTCATCACTTGATCATGCAAATAAACATGCTATAGCAGTTGCAGCCGCCACAGCTGCCGTAGCTGAAGCAGCTCTGGCGGCTGCACATGCTGCAGCAGAAGTCGTAAGACTTACTGCTGGTGGCAGCAGTACTAGTGTTAGTACTAGAGGGCGTAAAGTGGTGGCAGCTGTCAAGATACAGTCTGCTTTTCGGGCGTACTTGGTGAGTGTTGAATTACTATTATACCCTTGCATGGTTGTGGATATTACGTCGGTTGTGATAATGATATTGTTAGTAGTATGTACATTTAATGTTTGTTGGTTTAGTTGACAGTGTGTTTGATGTGAATATTTTTGTTTTTTGATGAAAAGTGTTTTTGTTTTTGTGTAACATTGGCACATGGGTCCTTTGTTTTGGGATTTATGGACACGATTTTTTATTTATTTTTTATGTATTTTTTGGTTTTTTAAAGTAGTTTGTTCAATTCCTTCCTCTAGGACCACGCAATTAAATGTTGATTTCTAGTCTGATTTAAGCAAGTTTTGTTACTTAGTGTAGGTGCTAAGCTATTTATTACTACATTGTTAACTGAAAATGATATTTCTTTCTACTATTTGTGACAAAGTGGAAAAAACAAACAACGAATAATGCATGAGAAAAGTAATATGATTAGATGTTTCATATTGTAGTAATTGAATTGAACATTAAATTTAAACAGGCCATTACATGTTGTTTTCATAACAGACAAGATTAATAGCAAACATTAATTTGCCAGACAACTGTTGGTTTATTATAGGATTTAAGAGGTGTAAATGTGTAATAGAACACATTGGTAGGTGCCAGGTGTATGGTGTGATAGAATTGAAGGGGTGTTTGGGCACCATCAATTTGGAACTGATAGAGTGCTAGTTAAGGCAACAAATATCTAGGGTGCGTTTGGTATGTTATAAGGAATCACAATCATTAACGGTATTATAGGGTTAGCACAAGTAAAATATGAGTTTATACCCATGGCAAATTAGAATATTTTAGGGACGCGAGTGGTTTTTAGTTCTTTCGAATAATACAGTAAAAACACTGGCTAACGATGTCCCTTACCAAAGGTTGTACAGTAGTTATAGAATAAGTAATCATTGAATCATTGGAAGAAAAGAACAAATGTGAGTTCTTTTGCATTTCACCAATTAGATGGGCGTAAAAAACCTTTCCATCAACTTCGTAGTTAATGAAGATATTTAAGATAGTAGTACAAAGTTTGCTCCTTGAACACAAATCTTTTGTAAATGCCGCTACGCTTTTTGGTGTGCTACTTATTGTGGTGGATATGCAGGCTAGGAGAGCACTAAGGGCACTTAAAGGATTGGTGAAGCTACAGGCACTTGTTAGAGGCCGCATTGTGAGAAACCAAAGTGCAGACATGCTTCGGCGTATGCAGGCCATGGCTCGTGCCCAAGCTCGAGCATGTGCCAGTCGAGCTTCGCTATCCGCTTCACCACATTCAAGTACCAGGTCCTCGAACTCTCAAACTCATCATGTAAGTTTCCAGTACCCATTATGCCCTTTTGTTCTTTCGAAAACATATCAGCAGTCAACACATGGAACTGCATGTCAACATGTTCTTTTAAAAGATTAGCACAAGTAAAACACATGTCTTAAGGCACCATTTGGGAAATCGAAGTTTGAACCTCTAAGAAGGTCAAGCTGGTAACGTGTCAAATTGATATATACCTGTCAAATTAATATATAATCAGAAAATTAAACTAGCATAGATACACTTCAAACGGGTCGAAACTCGAAGGTCGTTGAAAGTGTATTGCTAATGCATACAACCTACCAAAATATTTATAAGAAGATTGATAATCTACGATTGCAGCAATATAGTTTTAGATCATGTTTTCATTCAGAAAACATAAGCAGAATAAAAACCTTTGGAGATAAAGTGTTTCCGTGCCAATCCATCATGACCCGACCCATTCAAAAAGTAACCCGACCCATACAAAAAGTATTTTTTTACCTCCTCAACTATTTTTTGGAATATGGCATTTTGTTATACGTAGAAGCATAAATCTAACTACCTCTTAACCATTCTGTTGGCATTTTATTTTGTGTAGACACATAAATCTACAAATGGAAAAGGCTCTCTCATCCACGAACGGTTAAAAGGACAAAATTGGTTAGAAAACTGGATGGACGATATGTCTTGGAGTAGTAAACAATGTCGGCCTGATGACGAAAGAAGTTACAAGATTCTCGAAGTTGATACATGGAGGCCCAGTCTTAATCCAAGCCCAAGTAACAAGTCCACCCATAACTCGTATTCCACACCAACGAAACCCTGGAATCCAAGCTCTAGACTTATGTCCAGGGAAGTGTTGCCATTGGGTTCAATTATCCATCGAGATGCAGAGAAAATCATATCAACAGCTGATAACACACCTCGGGCTCGTTCCCCTGGTTCTAGGCCCGGAAGTAGCCATAAACGAAGTCCTTTTAGTGAATACTCACGTAGTGTATTTGGTGACTACACAAGTTATCCTAACTACATGTCTAATACAGAATCATCACGAGCCAAATTACGGTCCCATAGTGCTCCAAGACAAAGGGTTCAGTTTGAAAAATCAGGTTCGACTAGGCTACTTTGGGATTATTCTGATAGTGTTTCGGAAAGAGGGTTTCGAAGCTAGATTTGATCGGGGATTTGAGGTTTAAACTACTTATTAAATTGCAAAAAATGAAGTCTTTTTTTATAGGTTCTTAATTTGTGTTTTTATGTTATGAGGATGGTGGTGTGTTAGCCAACATGAATCTTACATGGAATGTCACAAGATGTAATTCAAAGTGTATATGTTTTTACTCTCTGTGTTATTTAAAGTCTGGTGTTATCATATTGTTAAATACAGAGACAGATCGATATGATCAAAATCAAATTTGGGGCTTAACCTTCATGTTACAGCATGTGTAACGTGTTTATGAAGACGCACAGAAAGCTTGATTAAGATGAGGATGGCCTGAATCTAAGTTTTTATGTGATTGAAAGTATTATACAAGTGAAAATGCAACAGGGCAGTACTTACCATATTTTTATACCCAATTTTTTCAACATAAAACTTGAATTTACGGCGCTCAAGGTATTTCATTTTTATAGCAGGGATGATACATCTCTATAATCACAACAGACCATTATGAACTGTTCAAAATCATCATCGCTGAGTGTGAAACCTTATAAGCGATGGTATGTAGATGATGTTTTTTACGCTTTGTGAATTCTATTAAACTATTTTGTATTTGCAGGTTGCACACAGTTGCGAGCTGCTCTCACCTTAAAACCACTACTAGAGGATAGCAGTAAAGTTAAGTGGTTCATGATCATAATGATACTGTTACACGTCATCTTGGCAAATTGCTGCACACCAAGTGATCAACACAGCCAAGGATACTCTTTTATAAACAAACAACTCAATGAAGCTTATATTTTCAACAATGATAGTATTGATAACAACTGAGTGAAGCTACTCCAGCTAATTTTTGAAATTATAGAAACATAAATTACAGGAACGCAAATTTAAAGTATAATGTATGTATAGAACAAGCAAAACAAATTGTCTTGCAATGTTATTAAATGAAAATCAGGTATGAAAACTTTTACCCAAAAGCACTTGTCATAATAGCCAATGGCCAAAACCTCCAATCCAATTATAATCAATAATCCTCAATAGTCTTTTCCGGGTATGAAAACTGGTTTGATCAACAGAAAACTTGAAGCTTAGAACCTAATGCTGCAAAATATTCAAGAAGAAAACGATTTCAGTAACTCAACCACTACATATCCCTGTAGAAATACATGAAATTGCAAAGGTACAGACACATTCAGAAAACTATATAGTTACAAATCATTCTCTTCCACAGTCAGCATTATCAGGGGATGGTTTAAAGTCAACAGTGAATTCATATTCTTGATCGCATCCCATGTAAGAGTCGGACACGAAATATAGCATGTAACTTGTCTTCCCAGCTTCACTTGGAACAGTAATGTTATCAAGCTTCACCTTAGCCTTCATCTGCACTGAAACCCTCTTGAGTGCAAGCAACTGATCACTTTCGGTATCACCAACAACAAGCCACCATCCCTCTTCCTTGGTTCTCGGATACCTTGGAGCATCCACTGGCCCAACCTCAGTCCTACTCTCAAGATCCCTTTCAATTGTCACCATCAATGTGATGTCATCCCCAGCCCTAATGTTATCACTATCCAACACGTCATAGGTCAAATCAATATTCGGAAAACGGTTGCAAAACTTTGCAATATCTATCAACTGTGTATCCGACATTTGTAACAACTCCCGTCTCTCATCGTCTTCCATTGACAACAAATCAAACACGGTCTCGATACTATTTCCAGGATTTTCTTTGCATCGTTTTGCCAAATCTTTAGTAAAATGAGGCAGCTGCAAGAGAGGAGAATCCCGTACCCACATGCCTTGTGTAAGCATTTGGCTAACTTCCATAGCAAGAAGAGCTAAAGTAAGCCACCCGTTGCTTGAAATAAAATCAACCATAGCTTGAACCAACGTGCTAGCAGATAAAAGCACTTCATGCTGATCAGAACCGAGATTTCCACCTACCATCTGCCTAGAAAAGTGAGCTTGTAGCAAAGCATTGGCCTTCACATGTGGGTCTGCGTATCTTGGGTTCTCAAATGGAAATCTCTGATGATTGATCAGCTTGCGTATCAACTCCTCTTCTCCAGGGCGTATAGGGAGTAGTTCATATTCTGAAGCAGTAGCAAGAATCTCCAAAAGACCCTTCAACTTTGTCTTGCTAGTTATTGAAGAACTAAACCGTTCTATTGTTGTGTAACTGATGTAATAGTATGAAGCAATCATACCGAGGTTATCAGGAGAGACATCAAAATCTTCGTCAATGGTAACACATTTACCCGCTTCCAAATCACTTAATGTGTTCTCCACAAGTTCAGAGAGATGATCCGAGAGATGCCTTTGACTGACACCTTGAAGATTGTAGTAATTAGGGTTCTGGGTCAGCCTCCTATACATAAACGTCCAGGTTAGATAGTCGACTGCATCCTGCTTGTTTGCAATCACTCTTGCAACAACCTCGGCATTCAAATTATCATGTAGGTGATGATGCAAATGGCTTTCGACTGGAAACGATTCGAACAAGAACTTTTTATAGTATTCTTTCCGTGGTGCATGACAAAAGATAACACATTTCCCAGAATTGTCAATAAGAGGCCGACTAGCATGACCCATCATCTGAAGAAGATCAGTAACAGGATAATCAGTGTTGGCATTTTCACGACTATCATAATACTGGGTCCCCATAACAACCACCAAATGCGCACGAAGAGATATACCCCACCTCATAGTACCACTCATTACACACACTTGAATACGACCACTTTTAAAGAGTGCCGCAACTATATCTTGGTCAGTACAAGTTAGACCCTCGTGCAAATAGCCGACCCCATATTTCAGAGTTTCCTTTAAGATGGGTTCCCTAATTCGGTCGATAAATGGTGCCAACTCATCTTCAGACTGAAGTAAGAACGGCTTTGCTCCACTGTCTACACCCGTGTATTTGCTCTCGGCACTCGAGTATGTCATCAGATCTACAGCTGTTAGGCGGACATGCTTCCTAGTAGGAACAAACACAATGGCTGGTTTTTTATTCGTGGCATGCTGCACAATAGCAGTATAAGTAGGTTTGCTCATTGCTTGCATTCTGGATTCAAAATTAGCTATGTCTATACCTTGAATGTGAACTTCAAGAGGCACCGGCCTGACGCGGAGCCGGAAATTGAAAAGACCATGTGACGTGGCACCAATCCACTCCCCTAAATCCTTAGCATTCGCAAGTGAAGTCGATAACGCCACTATTCTGATAATGTGACCCTGACTAGCAATGTATCTCATCCTAGAGACTATCACCTCCAAAACAGGCCCACCTTGACCCCCAATTAAATGCAACTCGTCAACAATGAAAAGACTTACTAGCTGGACATGCTTCCGCTGCTTCCAACGGCGCGATAATGCATCCCATCTATCAGGAGTACTAATTATTATCTGGCTTTTCTCGAGTAATTTGAGATCGGTTGCTATTTCACCAGTCAGCATAGATACTTGTAAACCAAGACCATCTCCAAATTTCTTCTTCCATTCATTAAACCGCTCCTTTGCAAGTGATTCAACAGGAGCAATGTACACAGCACGCATACAACTTTCACCACCTTTCTGATGGTTCCTTAAAATTGAAAATTCTGCACAAAGAGTCTTCCCACTCCCAGTTGGGGCCGCAACCAACACATTGTTATCGGTATTATACAACACTGTAAAAACTTGTGTTTGGATAGGATTAAAATGTTTGAATTCTTGATAAAGTGATTCGTATAACGGGTTCCTGAGAGCAGTCACAGGAAGTGGTTGCAAATCCAGCAACTCAGTTGGTGGTGGGTACTTTTCTGGTAAAATCAAGTGATGAAAAGAAACCGGCAAAACGGACAAAGACCCAAGCCATCTGTCTGAGACTAACTTAATGAAATACTGAGGTGGCAAAGGTTCAGAGATCTGAACAGTGAAGCTCAAAGTGTGGTCCTCATCAATATACTGTTTTTTCAGCAAGAAATACTCATGATGGAGAATGTATTCACCGTCATTATCTTCTACAATCACCCAAAACGGTTCAACATAACCATGAATCCTATCTTCCCACTGAAAATCAGGAGTAATAGTGAGTTCAACCCTCAATGTGGTGCGGGTGATTGGTTGAACATGTGCCGCCAGATTAAGTTTCGGAAACTGGTGAATGCATTTGTGAAGTTTTCTTCCATACAGGTTAGCACGAACAAGCTCTCCAAGTTCCTGTGACGAGAGATCGTAATACCGTTCCCATGCAAGATCTTTCTTCTCAAGTTTCATCAATATGTCGTTTTTAACCCCGTGAAATTGGCGTAAAGGAGTTTGGACACTCCAGATCCTCTTGTTAATCATTTTGCACAAGTTCAAAGTTTTCTCAGCTAATTTTGCCCACCCTTGTTTCAATACGATCTCAAATATAGCACGCATCAGACGTCCCGCATTCTGCAAAACCAAAGTACAGCTTATGTTAAAGATATGTATCCTGAAAATATATCATGTAAAAACAAATACAAAGTACATGTAAATCCAAGATTGCAGCCCAATAGAAAAAACATTGACATGAAAGAGTATAATATGAGCAATATTGTAAAAGATAAAACCAACCTGAGTTATAAACACCATGTCAGACGTCAAAGAGAGTCCTTCAAGCTTTAGCTGAGAAATATATGCTTGGAGCAAGACATTGATTTTCGCACTGGGTTCTTCCAAACTTTCTTTAATTGGAATAGGAACACGGTCCAAAAGCTTAGCAAGTTCCATCTTCTCATCTTGTCTTACTGTTACGTATTTAAATTCCTCGCTGAGTGAGAACAACCAACATAGCTCGATATCACTCATGGTGGGCTTTAAATGCTCATTGTAAGTGGCAATTGTTCCATGAGATATGTAGTAGTAACTTGCAATTCGACCCAAGTCAGTCACTTGAAAGTAGCCACTTTTTCTATCATACTTCACCAACCTGTTTTTGTCCAGTATTGTGGCGGCAGAATGGACCTGAAAGGGAAAATAATAATGAACATTAAATAAGTTCCAATATCCAGAAAACATGTCATATGTACACCAACACCATGCATAAAAACTAACCAATTACTCAAATAGCACATGATGACCCAATTTTGGTTACTAAATCAGAGATGCTAAAATGCACCAAAATTATCGGCTACATATAACGGATACAGAGCCAACGAGCCTAAATTTAACAGTCACAAGTCTAAGTCATGAATGGCGAAATGGATCAAATTAATTTGTCAGACTTCATAAATAAAGCACAAAAGGTGCAATTTTCTTCTAAATGTCGACACCACTTTTATACTAAGGTAGCAAATTCAAGCTTTGAGATCACACAAAAAGGCTACTTTCAGGTTTTTCGGGAATCATGTCACTGAATAAGTGAAAAGGTAATGGCACATTAGAAACTAAAGACATGTTTAATGCAAATATCAGTAATTAGCTAAAGAAGACGATGAAGACATACATACCGCACAAAATAAAAATAAACAAAGATTAAGGTTCAGTCAGAAACTTACCAGATCAGCTCTCGTATCCTTTAGAGAATTATCTGTGTTAGGAACATCAGCCGGTAAACCATAAAGGCTAGGATTCTGCAACATACGAATATATAAGTACGTGTAACCAAGCCAATGTTGGGCTTCTTTTGCATTCTGAATGGTTCCAAGGACTATTTCAGCGTTCAACTGATCAGCCAACTTTGAAACAAACTGACTCTCGATGGGAAGCTGCTGATTCATCAATGAAAGATAGTATTGCAGCTCACTGTGACCAGTTATAACAATCCCTTCACCATAAGTATCATACTGTGGCCTCCCCGCACGACCCAACATCTGCATAACGTCCAAAGGACTAAGCTCTGTCCATGCACCCTTTCCTGGATTATATATCTGTGTTCCTTTAATGATCACCGTGTGTGCAGGTAAATTCACACCCCAGGCAAGAGTAGCTGTCGAGACCAGTACTTGAATGTGCCCCTTAGCAAATAGATCCTCAACAAGTTGACGGTCAGCCCTGGCCATTCCCGCATTATGAATTGCCAAACCATAGGGAAGGAGATCTTTAAGATCATTGCTTTTCACAAGCTCAGTATGTTCATGGAGAATCTCACGGCTAGCGCTATCTTCTTTCAAAAATAACCCTAGAGTGTCATTAGCAAGAGCGCTGTCTCTGATTGCACGAGCAGTCTTTGTCGTTTCTTTCCTCGAATGCACAAATATAAGTACCTGATGCTTTCCAGCCACACTTATTACCTTTTCATAACAAATATCATTCATCAATTGAAATCTCTGTAATGGCTTCTTTACTGTGATTCCAATATACTGCTGTGCGAGTGGAACCGGCCTATAACTGTTGTCAAAATGAAACATGCCTTTTTTCAAGTCAACTCGCAAAAATAATGCAACATCATCATAGTTGGGAAGCGTCGCAGATAATCCAACCAAACGAATATGTTCCTTTGTCGTCTCAACTTGTCTAACTGTCCTTGCAACAATACTCTCCAAAACAGGTCCTCTGTTATCATGCAGAAGATGGATTTCATCAATAATAAGTAACTTCACAAGCTGAGTATACGTCCGGTCTCCTGATTTTCTGGTTATGATATCCCACTTCTCTGGAGTGGTGACTATGATTTGTGTTTCTTCAATCTGTTGCCGGGTCAAAGACTGATCTCCACTCAACTCCATCACAGTAACACCATAGTCCTTCAAGCGATTAGATAAGTTCCCAACAACTTCATCAACAAGGGCTTTCATTGGTGCCACATAGACTATCTTGTAGTCACTGTGGTTAAACGAACCGTCCTCATTCATATGCAGACCTATCTGTTGAAGTATTGTGAGCATAGCTACGTTGGTCTTCCCTGCTCCAGTAGGGGCACAAAGTAGCAGATTGTCTGCTTTAAAAAGAGCAGACTCATAAACTCTACTCTGAACCCGATTTAAATTTGCCATTCCCGAAAAAGCAGGTTGAGCCCAACTCGGCATGTCTTTAATGGATACAAGCTTCTCATCAGCAGCAAGAGGTGTAGGCGTTAATGCCGGCACATGAACTTCTTCGTATCCCTTGCTGAGGTTCGTATATGAGCCTGAAGGAAGCTCACACTTCTTATTCGCCATCAAAAGACCACCTTGGTGAAACGCAATGCTCTCAAGATCAAGCAAAAGCCTCTGGCCATCAGTATCAATGTCAACAACGCCACTTTTAACACCACCACTTGCATCCTTCAAACGTATTGCTTCTTCTCGTAAGCTTTTCTCCAAGTTTTTCTGCCTCTCTTTTTCTGTTACCCTCGTGGCATGCAACTGCTCCAATATTGCAACCAAATCAGGCCCCAGTTTCGTCATATCGTCTTCAATCTGGTTCCTGTGTTCTTGGTCTCTAGCTCTTGCTAAACGAGTGCACCAAACTATCCTCAACCTGTTATGCACAAGGAAATTTACGAGGCTGAACTTATCATATGGAGATGCACCAGTAGCTTTGTTTCGACTTCACGGTCAGCACACTCTTCAAGAATCTTAAGTACCTCTTCAGCAAGATTCTGGCTTTGTTGTGGATCAATCTTCTGGTCATAAGCATGTGAGATTTTCCTTTGAAGCCAATACGCATCAATATCATGTACATTAAGTATTATACCCTGATTACCATCTTGCGATTCTTCATTATCAATGCCCCCACCCATCTGCATACCATTATTCCCATCTTCTTCCTCCTCGTCATCTTCCTGAAGCATATCAAGATCACTCTCATCGTCACTCTCCTCATTCTCTTCAAACTCAACAGCCACACCAAGAGCATCTTCATCATACGTTACACTAGACCCACCTGCATAACTACCTGCATCATGAAAATCTGTTATAGTTCTTCCTATTGAAACCAACTGATCAAAAACCTGATCCGGTATAGTATTCAACATCTTCTCGATAACCACCTTCTTATCACGATTCTTCAACGTATCGTTCTTCAACACAGCCAAAATCTCATCCGCAGCACAACTAATAATGTTCAACGGCTGCCCACCCAGCTGCTGCTGTATCACATCAAGCATCACCTCATATGCAGCGCGAGTTTCCTTCGTTTTAGGCTGGTAAACACCTTCCTCATCCGTGCTCGTGAGAACACTTTCCTCTTGAACACGACGCTTCTTGCGTCTATTATCAAAAGAAGAGGTTAACGGATCACGCCCCTTCTTCTTTTCCGGTCTCCCTCTAAAAGCACGATCACCAAACGTCCTCGGATCAATCCTTCCAGACAAAGACTCGGCCTCCCCATTCGGCTGATCATGAGTATCTCTCGGCTGCCTTGTATCCGTAGTCAACACCAGACTGGAGTTAGCTCTGTAATCATACTGGTTAACCCTAGCACGTGCTTCTGCCATATCTCAAATATATCAAACACCTACAATAACACCAATATAATTCACCAAATAAGTCAATCAATTAAAGTAAACCCTAGAAATCAACAAAATCTACTATAATCAACGTAAACGAAGTACCCATAGTTAATAACACCTAGGCATCAGCCACCACCACCACCTAATTGATCAACAAAATTTAGTGTAAAAAAGATACCGATAGCTAAAAAAAACTCGTAGAAATCAACAAAATACGATAATCAACGAAAACGAAGTACCGATAGTTAATGGAACAACCACCACCTAACCTAACTGTGCCATATCTAAAATATATCAACTTGAACCTAATCGAACAAAATATATATAAAAATCAGTTAAAAAAGGGGGTGTTTGTTTGAGTTTATTTACGGGGGGCTTACGAGCTTATCTGTTTTTCGGCTTATGTTTCATAAGCTCCACTTTTTGGCCTATTTTTGGACTTATGGGCTTATGTCATAACAAACTTATATATGTCCACACAATTTTCAAATAAGCCAAAAAAACTAAGCATATAAAATATAAGCCGTAAACAAATAAGCCCCCTGACTACAATAAGCCCTAGCAGTTAATCAACAAAAAAATAGCGTAAACGAAGTACCGAAAGCATGATTTGATTCCATTCAACGATTGTAAACCCTAAAAGCAATCAGCATAAACACAACACAGTTAACGAAGTGTCAAAATTGAGAAGATTGTTAATGGAAAGAGAAAGATACGTACCTTGGTTTTGATTAGAAGAAATAAGTTTGTAAATTAATTTTGTTTGTGATTGAGATGGGTGAGATCAGGAGGAGCATATTTGTCCTTTACATTGCGTGATTGCGCAGGTGTCTTCTTCACCGTAACCATCTCGAGGAGTGCTTTTCTTCAATTTCATTGCGATCCTTCGTAGGGCATTATATATCTCCGTTGGTTCATCGCCATCGCCGCCTTGATGACTTTCTCCATCTTTGGGTTCGTATCCACTACTGTATACATCTGTAACACAAGCATTAACAAGACGGATAAAGAATCGCCTAAAACATTATTTTTCCGTCTATGTGTTCTATCTTTATGTTTATTCCAGCCCGGTGATTGTGATCAATGAACTTCATCCATCTCGACTCTGAGGCTTTATTACTATTGGATTTGTTGTAGAACCGACTATGGCACCACAACTGCTCTTATTGTGATTTCTTGTTTATCCAAATAGTATATCTTCATTTTTTCAGTGTTGATGCAGCGCTGATCTCCGCATCGATGGTCGACCGAACATTATCAAACTTTCCACTTGCATAAGCACAAACTTTCTCCGGCTTCTCGATCTTCTTTCTTCTTTTTCCATTTGACTATTCCTCCCAAACCTTCCATGCATCCATCTACTTCAATTATTATATAGGCCCGTGGAATTGACAAGTCGCAAATTCGGACTTTGTTTTAATGTTCCCATGATTTCGTAATCAAGGTTTTAACCTCTTGTCTCCACGGGTGTTGGTCTTCTCGTAGAGTGGTCTTAACAAGATTCCTAGTTTAGGAATATGTTGTCTAGTGTAGTTGAGCTGAAAGGATCCGAGACCTTTCTTCGCCTTGAGGTTTTCTTCATCAAAGTCCACGATCTTCTTTATGATACGTGGTCGAAATGCTCCTTCTCCAATAACTACTCCCGTAAAGTCTATCTTGGGACCTGCTATCTTCATCTTGCTCGAGAGAGAATAAGACCGTTGTCTTCACAATTTCCGATTTTATCGCTAATCATCTCAAATCTTCCAGCAGAAGCCAAAAAATAGCGTAAACGAAGTACCAATCGAAAGCATGATTTGATTCCATTCAACGATTGTAAACCCTAAAAGCAATCAGCATAAACACAACACAGTTAACGAAGTGTCAAAATTGAGAAGATTGTTAATGGAAAGAGAAAGATACGTACCTTGGTTTTGATTAGAAGAAATAAGTTTGTAAATTAATTTTGTTTGTGATTGAGATGGGTGAGACATTGCTCCCGGTTCTTCATGCATGAAGAGGTGCATTCTCGCAAAACAAAGATTAACAAGTCTTGAGAGAGAATCGCCAGCGATTATGTTTCCTCATATGTTCTATGTTGATCTTAACGCCTGCTCGTGATCGCATTCGCAAACTTGATCCATCTAACCCTTGAAGATTTATTGCTATTAGCTTTATTGTAAAAGCTAATAATGGCTTGACAACTGTTTCAGAGTTATCTCTTGTTTATCAAGGTAGTAGATCTTTAACTTTTCCGAGTGTTGATACTGCATTGATTTCAAAGATCAATTGTTGATTGAGTTGTAGAAAATTTGCCACTGCATATGCGCAGATTCTTCTCGAATTCCTTGACCTTCCTTGTTATTCTTCCATTTAACAATTCCTCCTCATCCTTCCATACATCCGTCTGCTTCAAGGATGATGTAAGCATTTTCGTGGTATTTCCAGTGTCCGGAGATTTTGAACTTGTGCTTTGATCTTTCCGATTAGTTCATAATCGAAGGCTTCAATCTTTATCTCCATGAGCATTCGTCTTTTCGACAATGGTCTTAGGAGTATCCCTAGTTTTGGGATATGAGAGCGAGCATAATCGAGGATTCCTAGGAATGACCTTAACCCTTCTTCGCCTTTAATTCTTCTTCGTTAAAGTTTACAATCTTTTTATGATATGTGGTTGTAACTTTATGGTTCCTTCTCCCATGACCGCCCTCGTAAAGTCTATTGTTGAACTGCTATCTTCATTTTTGTTGGAGATAAGACTAGGCCATTATCTTCACAGTATCTTCAACATCTTTCCGTGCTTTGCATGCTCTTTTCATTGTTTGAGAAAACCAAGATATCGTCAATATATATCGCGATGAATGACTGTTCCTTTGAAGCATTTATCCATCTTTCTTGAAACACCGGGGCATTCTTCAATCCAAATGGCATAACTAGCCATTCATAAAGTCCTCCAGTACTAAGAATGCGGTCCACGGATTGACTCGTCCATGGCGACTTGATGGAACCCTGATTTGAGATCAAACTTTGAGAATATTTTCGCGTTTCCTATCCTCTTGATGATCGTATTTATTCCTGGTAGGGAGTACTGGTCCTTGTATGTGTTATCATTCAAGGATTTGTAATTGAACACCATTCTTTCCTTCCCTTTGATTTCTTGTCCAGTTACAGGATCAATTGTTGTTCCTGAATTTACGATCATTGCCATCGTTCTGTGTCTGCTTGTGCTTGGACGAATAGCACCAATTTTGAGAAGACTATCAACATGTTTTCTGAATGAATCTTCCATTGCTGGTGTCACATGTTTTAATGGTCGGTCTTCAATTGTAATGTCTGGATTGATAATATCCAGCTTACAAAGTTCACCATTTTTCTTCCAATGCTTTAAAGGTTCTTCTCCAATGTAGCCTTGAAGTTTCAACCTATCAATGACAGGTTTAAACTGCTTCAGGAATGCGTTATTGCCTTCTTGGTTGAAATAAATAGATTCATTTATTTCATAGAAATCTTCTTCACTAATTTCAAGCTCAGTGATGGCAACTTCAGCAACTTCGGCTTGGTCTGAAGTCTTGATCTTAGTAACCTTCTTGTAAATGGTTATCTCGTCTCCTTCTATGCGAATTCCTCCTTTCATAGCCCTTATGAAATTGGCTCCTATTAACATTTCAATGCCATTACTGTCATGCATATCGAATGCATATATGAGAGGAATTTTAAAAGTGTTTCCTCAATAAGGAAAGAGCTCGCTTCGCTTTATGAGTAGCTCATTGCCTTGAATTTAGGCCATTGAAGAAGTTGTAGGTTAATAGTTCAAGCGCTTCTTCCGGACAACCTTTTGTTTATACAAAGATGTCGATGCTCTCGTGTCTATTATTGGCAAAGTGGTTCCAAATGAAGGACAATTAGGATAAAACTCAACCTTCACATTGTAAAGTGAGTTAGTTACCTTCCTTACTTTTGAACTACAAGCATTCCTGAGTAATGAAGTTCTCGCCCATGAATGGTCTTGCTTCATGAGTATCATTTAATGGTGGAATTCTTCATTGAGTATTGAAACTCTACTCCTCCTTCTTTCTTCTCTTGCGCTTGTGCTTTAAGCCTTCCTATTTCTTCATTCTTCGTTCTTCAAACCTTATTTGTTCAAATTTTAAGTCGATCAATTATCCTAAGAGTATCTCGTAAGGTCTTTACTAGCAAGCTCTTTTCAAGTCGCCACGCTTCTTCCTTCTTTGAATCTCGCCTTTGTTTCATAATACTTTGCTTGATCTCTTATCATCTCACGAACTTGTTCTGCCTTTTCTTTCAAAAGCTCTTCGAGAAGTTTTACCTCTCACTCAAGTCATTTTCTTCTTCCCGCCAGACCGCCGCTTTCTTTTAACGTTAACTGTTTGCCAAGATAATTTTTGCACAAAGAGCACATGTTGTAAGTTGGCACTGGGATGCTTAAGTCTTGACACATCCGTGGTTAGTATTCCATGTAAATAGCAGATTGTGTAATTTGCATCGTGTTCTCTTTACAATCATGCTCACAACTTTACTTGAGTCAGCAGCTCTTTGCTTGGTTTCCACGATCCTCTGATTGAACCATGTCTCGCTATTTTGTTGGTGGTCCTGGATGGAACATAAAAGCAAATGACTAGGTTGGTCATCTTCGATGTTGCTTCCATTATCTTCATGTGTTATTGTGAAAGTCGCTTCTTCAAATGGGGTATCTTGGACCATGACACCGATATTTTGATGAGTATCGCCTTCTCCTTCCGATATGCTATAGACACGGTGTCGCTAAAGTCTCACGAGACAATATCCCGCTTGTCATCAAGATCCAGCTTCTGATAGACGTACGATCTTGCAATATTTCCTTGCTTGCTTTTGCAATCTTTGCAAATGTCCTTCCTTTCCACAAATAAAACATTTGCACTTCTCGACTCGCCCTCCGCATCTTTATACTTTCTTTCGAATGGCTTTACATGAGAACCATGTGGCTTTCCTTTGTACGTCCTTGATTTCTCATTCCATACTTCTTCCTGTTATTCTTGTAATAACCGTGAATTGGTATAATGAACAAAGAGATAAGTCTCTAAGCTCTTTAGCAAGCGCAGCATCTTTGCACATTTCTGAGATAAAAGTATGAGTAAACTTGATTGCAGGTAAGACTCCTGCACTGAGACCAGGGTGCTTGGCTTTAAACGATTCTTCTACTTTCTTGGACAAAGAAGGTGGGAGTTTAGCAAAAGCTTTTTCATTGTTGAGGGAAAATACAATTTCCCGATTTTATCGCTAATCGTCTGAAATCTTCCAAGAATGACCACAAGTTCTTGGTCTCTTCACAAGTTATCCTGCCTAAGTCTCTCAGAGGCTCTGCCTTGTTCATCACTGAGCCTCGACACGGATCCTCCAACAATATTAGCTGCCTTACTTGTGATGTTATATTTTGTGGTTCATCGCAATTGCTTCAAGGCGCATAAACATCCGGATATGCGCTTCGCCATTGTTGCCACATTAGTTTTTCGCTTTCCAAGAAGATTCTCCACAAATATTAACTTTGCTTTATTGTCATCCATGTTTGATCGTTGAGTCTATTGATTGTAATAGACTCCATCTGCTATTACGCCCGACCATAAACTCGGATCTCCGGTGTAACAAGCATCACACCTGATTTCATTCCATGCCGTGGCGTAGTCCACCGCGAGTGTGGTATTCACCATATCCTCCATTAAAAACATTGTTTCTTCTCGAGGATAACCAAACAGTAGTCCGGGTCTATAAGTTGGCCGTGGATTTTGCCGTCTTTGGAGGGTAAACAATTGGTCCTAGTATTGCATCATTTGGTGGTTGATAGCTTGCACCAGATTCTCGTGATCATTTGTCACTGGAAAGCATGTTCCTCATGTTTGTTGATAATTTGTGCTGCCATTTGCTTAAAGTTTCTGAACTTTGGGTATGGCAGGTTGTCATCATCATTTTCTTTGGAAAGATGAAGAATTGTGTGGTTCTCACCATGCTTCGCTGCAAATGGGTTTTCCCATTTAGACTCTAATTTTTGTGTAGCAAGTTTGTCATCCCACTGCGGCAGATATTCATCAAGAAAGTCTTGCCGATTTTTGAAAATTCTTCTCAGACAAGGACCTTCCGCCACTTCTTTCATCGTCGTCCCAATTATCTCGATTCATCCATAATTGCCACTCTTCCGGGTAATTTCATCGTCTCGAGAATTCATCTCCCACCCGCTGTCGCAATTTCTTCAATTGGGGTTGTTGGTCTTTGGAGCATCATATTTGACATAGTAATCCCATTTTCCCGATGGCTCACCAAGAGTCGACCACCTATGTTTTGATCGCTTAGGCTTATTGAGCGCCTAGTTTTGTTCAATGGTTCGCTTTTCCAAACTTCGCTTCACTCAGCATTCTTTACGTAAACATACATCATATGAAATATGTTCTGCTTTGTTGTTCTTGCAAGCGCACTCCAATGAAATGTTCTTCATCTTCATCCGTATGATCATTACCCAGCTCTCGATCATGTCCGGTTAACGAGTATCTTGGTGGTTGGGGTGCTTGACGTATCTTTCAAAATGAAGACTTAATGACCGTTAAGTCTTTCTTGTCTCGCTACCTTGATGGTACACGACGTGGTTTGCTCAGATGGCTTTAAATTCCACTCATTCCTTCAAGCTCTTCTACACTTCTTCTTCTCCGTGGATTCTTTGTGGATGCCGTCATGAAAGTGGTCCACAACATTTTCTACAATCGTATTGGAATCCCATATAGTCGGTGTTTGATAGCCCACCCGTCATGGCCATTGTGATTAAAGGTTACTTTCACCTCCTTGCCAAGCTTCATATCCATGAGTCTCAGATAACAACTTCCACATGGTTATGGAAATCGTCAATACTTAGAACCATATCGGGAACATGTAAACTAGTCGTGTTCCCCGCAGAGGTCTACTTCCATGGTTCCAATAATTTGTCGACTATCTTCCCATCTAGTGTCACGAAGAACAATTAGAGCATTTGTTCCCGCACTTCTCCCGGTGGAGTGATGTAATCTGATCATGAATATTCCTAGGTGAATATGTCAAGCCTCAAGCTCTCAAGTTCGTAACTCTCCGTTACACAATGAAGGTTCACCGATTTTCACCGACACATAGGATTCTTTGCTCGAGTAGTGTTCATATATCTGTGTCTTGCCGTATTTCTATTGTTTGAATAAAGTACTTCTCACTGAACAAGACTTGCTCGCCTTTCTCTTGATATCTCAAGTTGTTTTTCTCGATCTACAACGGACTCTAAAGTTCGATTGTAGTTGTTTCTTCCAAATACTCTTCTTGTTGTCCTAGTCGCTTGGTACCTACTCCGGTCATTTGCCTAACCGCGGATTTGATCTTCTGGGTTGGAGTTCCGCTTGAGTTTGTGTAGAACTCCTATCGAGGATGCTAGGCCTTCTGTAAGTCATTTCTTTGACTCTTCCGTATTGTTCTTTAAAGATTTTGTTGGGATCTTCAAAGACGGATATCCGTCCTTCACTTTTCTTTCACCGGGACTTTCCCATCGATGGAGAAACTATCAAGTCTTTTGGCTAAACTCGATATTGAGTCTTCAAGGTCTGCCGGTCGAGTCTTTGTTTAATAACAATTTGACTTCTGCTTGAGCTCACAAACTTTTCTTCAATCTCCGTTAACTTCTCGATTCTGCTTAGTTGCTAAGTAAAGCAAGGTGTTGTTTTGCTTTATGATAGCCTTAACTTGAGTAGCTAATCCTTCTTTATAATCAGCTGTTTTATGAAACCAATCTGCATGATTCAAAGTCTTGAGTCTGTGATAGCTTCGATAATCGTGAGTTGCCTTGATTGGCAAGACTCATCCTGATGAGCTTCTTCATCGGAGAAGGTGTTCAACCTTCCGACTTTATGATTGAGGTCTTCGTTAGTCGGAGGGCCTTCTCAACTAACTTTGGTCGCTTTCGGCTATTTCTTGAACAAGGTTCGTGACTTCTCTTTGTGAGTGGTTTAGATTGATGAATCTCATTGAGATTTGTTGAAAGCTTTTCTCGTTTCACTGGTTTTTCTTAATAGTTTCACACAGATTCAAGCTCTCTTGACAACTTTGGACTTTTGACTCAAGATCTTTGTTTTTCGGAAATATTTTGAAATTCTTAAGTGCAACTTTCGAAAGAGATTTAGACGATTATAAACACAAACTAAATTATTAACTAAATCGGTAGTTGTAGGTTTAGAACTATCTGCTTTAAAAACGATATATTCGTGGATCTACAGTCAGTGAATTATCGCATCAATTTCGTATTTCTTGCTCAAGCGATCGGACATAACAAGTTCAAAATCTCCCGCACACGGAAATACCACGAAAATGCTTACATCATCCTTGAAACAGACGGATGTATGGAAGGATGGGAGGAATTGTTAAATGGAAGAATAACAAGGAAGGTCCAAGGAATTCGTAAAGAATCAAGATATGCAAGTGGCAAATTTTCTACAACTCAATCAACAATTGATGTCAAATCAATGCCTGTGATCAACACTGAAAAGTTAAAGATCTACTACCTTGATAAACAAGAGATAACTCTAAGAATGTATTGTCAAGCCATTATTATCTTTTACAATAAAGCTAATAGCAATAAATCTTCAAGTGGTTAGATGGATCAAGTTTGCGAGATGCGATACAGAAGAAAGCGTTAAGATCAACATAGAACATATGAGGGAAACATAATACGCTAGCCGATTCTCAGGGGATATATAGGTTCCGTGTGGTTGTGAATACCTCATTTTACATATGTGCCTTGCTTCACACGTAACTTGCCTCTCAAGAAATTAATTATTCATTTGAGTTTTTTTTTTTTTTTTTTTTTTTTTGAACGGCAAACTCTTTTTTACACCTGTCTCATGTATCTCACAAATTCTTTCAACTTCGTTTTTTATTCACTTAAGTCTGACGGTGAATTCAAAGCCCGTGCGGAACTTAATTTGAAAGTCATATTTCGACCTAGACGGTTTTGTGATGCTACTAATTTGAAAGTCATATCCCTTCACATATTGTAGGATGTATCTCGAAAGAGCGGCAACATATCGTCAACCATTGTTACTCAAAAATTGTGTATGATGACGTATAGAACACACGCAAAAATAATTAAAAAAAAAAATCATGAAAACATAAAACTAATCATATATAGATGCTTTAAAGTAGGTAAACTTATGTGAGTTACAAAGAAATTCAAAACTTTCCATCATCTAACTATGCTCTCATTGATTTAATTGGAGTGACGTAATTACAATTACAACGGAAATCAAACAACCTACGTAATGTAATTTGGATTACAATTCCACCCAGAGGCGGTAAGGGTGAGCATCGGTCCGGGACCGGACCGGACCGACAAGACCGAAGACCGAATTAAGGTAAAAACCGGGACCGAGACCGAGACCGAATGTGGTCGGTCCGGTCCGGTCTCGGTCGGTCCGTCGGTCGGACCGGACCGTTTGGAGTCTACTAAGGCCAAAATAGTCGGTTTGTGGTCCGGACCAGACCGACCAACCGGACCGGGACCGATTAGCCAAATGCAAATAGATGGGGACCGGACCGAATGGTCGGTCGGATCGATCCGGTCCGTTCGGTCGTTGCTCACCCCTAAAAGGCGGAGCCACGAAGAGGTCACGGTGGCCAAGTGCCCCCCAACCCAGAAAATCGCAATGTAGATTTTTTGATATTTTAAGGTTTTTATTGAATTTGCCCCCTTAGAATTTGTCTCCCTTTTCTAACTTAAAAGTCAAAATCAAGTTTTAGACATTTTTTTGAAGTTCAGGTTTTATTTTTTAAATATTGAAGAAGATGAACTCAAAAACGCCATTTATAAGAATGTTGAAGCTTTTTTTGACAATGGTGGAGCGTGGAGGTCCTAGAAATAGAAGACGACTTATGTAGAAAAGATAAATAAATGAAAAGAATAAATTTACATATTTATTGTGTGGACCACACCACGTGGGTGAGTATACATGTAGAAATAGCTCATTTTTAGAAGAAAAGAAAATGATTACTTCATTTTTATGTTTTACTTTTTTCAAAGAGTAAAGTCCAAAATACATCCATGTGGTTTCATCAAAGGCCTCACTTACATCCCTAAACTTTTTTGGCACAAAACAATCCTCCGCTTGCAAAGTTGGCAAAATCATCCATCTCTGTTAGTAAAATCAGTCAATGACGACTAACGGTGCAAATATTTCTCCGTTATCTCCTAAAGGAAGAGAGAATATTTGTACCGTTAGTCCTTAGGACTAACTATGCAATTTATTTTCGGTAATAAATTGCATCGTTAGTCCTCCACCACCATCACCGCCACCTCCACCCATCACCACCCAACGTTAGTCCTCCACCACCATCCTTTAGGAGATAACGGAGAAATATTTGCACCGTTAGTCCTCATTGACTGATTTTACTAACAGAGGAATGATTTGTGGCCAACTTTACTAATGGCTGAGGTGATGATTTTGTGGGCGCCGGTGGAGGTGGGAGTGGTGGCGTTGGGTGGTGATGGGTGGAGGTAGCGGTGATGGATGGTGGAGGAAAAAGTTTAGGATTCTCGAAATATTTGCATGATTCCTCATTGATGATTTTACGATTAGGGATGTATTTGCGACAACACCACAAAGATGTATTTTAGAATTTACTATTTTCAAAATATAAAGTGTTGCTGCTTTCCTTGTTCATTTTTTTTTTTCTTTTCAAACTATACTATATTATAATGGAAGTCTTGTTAAAAAAAAAAAAAGACCATTGAAGTCATTTTATAGTTAGAAAATTTATCTTTTATTAATAATATTTTAAAATATATGTTACATTATACTTGTTTCTATTTTTGATATAACGTAAAAAGAAAATTTCTTTTTTGCCCCATTTTAAAATGTTTTTTGCCTTCGCTCCTGATTCCACCCGATTTTTAACCAAACAAATTACGTAATGTAATTTGAATTACGATTCGATCCGATCTGCAATATTATGCATGTAATAGTTATGATTCATTAATCCATGAGACCATGACCAAAAAAGATTTATTGATTTTCTGGAATGCAAATAGCCAAGTGTAAACATCTTGAATACTTTCGCAGCTACAAATGAATGACGGAAAGTTTGTAACAATGAGAATTTACATTTGAATACATTATAAGTTGGAGTAAATCAATTAATGACATGCTGGTACCTGGAGTGGATGGCTAACATATTCGACGTCTATTTAAGAGGTCCGAGGTTCGAATATTGTCTCGTTCAAAATTTGATATAGCCATCCTTTTCGTATGCCTGCTTTTTAACTTTTTATACACACTTCATGGGTTTATCTATCCATATTAAACAAACTTAATTGAAGTAAATGTGATCACTTGAAGTGCATTTAATCTCTTTAACTCGTTAATCACAAACATAATCACATAAATGAATAAACTTAGAAATCATGAAACCTTAACACTGAAGTCAAAAGCTGACTTCTTATCTTCAGTAACCATTGTATGATATGATACGTAATGGTGCAATCGTCTTATTGGAGGATGTGTATACTTATGACTTATAACATTGATAGATAAAACCAAGTTGAAGCATGTTTTTAGCCATGTAATCATTAAAAGTGAGTTCATATTCAAACTTTTGATAGTTAAAAGCGAAACTTGTAGTAAATGGGTTAACCTCTTCCAACAACATCATTAATAAACCATATTCAAGGATTTACAAACAGCAAAAGCGCGAACATATCAATAAAGAAAAGCAGCACCGAATACGGCTGCAAAGTTGAGCTTGAGCTCGGTTCGAAAAAGAAAAGGTATGCTGAGCACGGTTGGGAATGCAAGATTTCAAATTAACGGGTGATATAAAATTTAAGAAAGCAAATCATCTGAAACGTAGTTAACTCGCCACTTTTTCCCATCAGATGTAACATTCTTTTTTCTCATTCACAATAAACTTCTATCGTTAGTCCTTTGTGTGCATTACATAAAAAACATGCATCGTTAGTCCTTTACGCTAACGATCGTTAATAAATAACTTAAAATTTGGTTATCTTACGCTAAACTCGCCGCTTGGTCCTTTATAGTAACAATCGTTAAAAATAACTTAAAATTTGGTTTTCTTACGTTCCGTCCGTTTTTCACGTTTTCGACGCGTTTTACGTTGCTCGCTTTAACACGCTTTTCTTCACGTTTTTATCCGTTTTACACGTTTTCGCGTTTACACGCCGCATTTTTCATTTTCTTCGCTTTTCCCCGCTTCATTCGTTTTCACGTTTTCATCCGTTTTACACGCCATCCATTTGTACACATTTCGTCCATTTTGCATGTTTGATCGCGTTTTACATGTTTTCATCCGCTTTAACACGGTTTCGTCCGCTTTAAAACAAGTTCGTCTGTGTTTTCACGTTTCATCCGCTTTAACATGGTTTCGCCGCTTTTTGAGTTTTCATCTGTTTTACGTTTCATCCGCTTTTCGCGTGTTTCGTATGTTTGCGAGTTTTCATATGTTTTTACATTTATGATGTTTTAACGTTTTTGTCCATTTTAACACGCCGTCCGTTATTCACGTTTTCATCCGTTTACATGTTTTCATCCGTTTTGCACGCTGATTCGTTGTTTCACGCCATCCGTTGTTTCACGTTTTCATCCGTTTTACACATTTTCATCCGCTGTTTCATGTTTTCGCTCGTGTTTGCACATTTTGTGTAAAACGGATGAAATCATGAAAAATGTATTAAAACGCAGAGACGGATGAAAACGATGAGACGGATGAAAACGTAAAACGGAGGAAACGGAGAGAACGGACGAAAACGTGTTAAACAGAAAAGATGTAAAACATACTAAATCGCAAAACAATAAAACGCAAAACGGATGTAAACGCGTAAAACGGATGAAACGTGAAAACTTACGAAAGCGTGTTAAACGGACCAAACGTAAAGAAGGACGAAACGTGAAAAATGCATTTAAAATGTCTAAAAACGGATGAAAACGTGTTAAACGGATGAAAACGTGAAAACGGATGAAAACGCAAAACGGATTAAACGTAAAACGGATGAAAACGTGAAAAATGATGAAAGCGTGTTAAACGGACCAAAACGTAAAGACGGACGAAAACGTGAAAACGGACGAAAACATGTAAAACGGATGAAAAATGTAAAACGGATGAAAACGTGAAAAACCAAGAAACGTGTTAGAACGGACGAAACGTAAGAAGGGATGAAAGCGCATAAACGGACGAAAATGTGTTAAAATGATGAAACGCGAAAACGCATGAAATGTGAAAACGAAGAAAACATGTAAAACGGACGAATACGTAAAAGCGAATGAAAATGTGCAAACGGCGAAAATGTGTAAAACGGATGAAAACGTAAAACATATGAAAACATGAAAACGAACGAAAACTTGAAAAAGCGGATGAAAGCGTAAAACGTATGAAAACGTGAAAAACGGACAAAAACTTGTTAAAACGAACGAAAACGTAAAACGGATGAAAACGTGAAAAACGCATGAAAACGTAAGAAACCAAATTTAAGTTATTTTTAACGATCGTTAGTATAAAGGACCAACGATGCAAGTTTAGCGTAAGATAACCAAATTTTAAGTTATTTATTAACGATCGTTAGCATAAAGGACTAATGATGCAGTTTTTTGGTAACGGTACACAAAGGACTAACGATAAGTTTATCGACGAATGAGAAAAAAAAAAATGCTACATACAATGGAAAAAAACGATGAGTTAACTACATTTATAGATGATTTGCCATTTAAGAATAATAACGATATAATTCTAACCAATATATCAAAGAATGGAAATCTTAAAAAGTAAACGAAAAGCAAATGTCTAATAAATTAGAGAAACGTACACATGTTTTACACTAATACAAAGTTGTAACCAATCTTGGTAACAATTTAAATGACCGTTAGCAACTTCACAATTAACATTTGGCCTCCTTACTTTAGTTAATTTATAACTCTTGATTGCCAAACAAGTGTCGTTTGTAAAAGCTATGGATGTAATGTAACAATATCTAGAACATCAAGAGATGCATTTGACAAGTCTGTAGCAACAAGTTTCCTCAGCGGCGTATCACTATCTTCAAATCATTTGTCTCGTGAACTAACCTGCAAAGAGGTTTGCTCTGTTTTATTTATCTCATGAGTTAATACCTAATATGATCATTAATAATTTTTAAAGGCAAATACATAATCAAGCATACAACAAGTGATAAATTGATAATTATACAAGGCTACAAGCAATTAATACTTTAACAGTTATCAAGCAAATGAAGTGATCATTAATGAAAGAACAAAAACTATTGATTAAATCACAATTTAATCTTTCAAAGAATTGAAGACACAATAATTCAAAGAACTGAATAAGTAATTGTGATCATTAATGAGAACAAATCAATAAAAGCATCTAAGACCTTATCAGAAAAATAAAAATTCTTTTGATCGGTTTATTCACTTGTTACACCAGTCTTCCTCTTGACTCTTGAGTTTCAGCAGTTACAAATTTTTATCCAAGAAACGCAATATTAAATCGGTAAAATTGGTAGAGGCCGATTGTTCTTATTCTTTAAATATTAGGTTTTTGGCTATATTGTAGAGAACTTATTAGGCTAGTTGGAGGCCTAGCACCCACTAATCCTCCCATTGCCTCCGCCCCCACGACTCGAAAAGCTCGAAAAATAAAGCGTTAAAGATCGTCAATATTCAAGTTTACGTACGTCATGCTAGATAATCTGGCTGTTATGTTCATTACCACTTTAACTGAAACGGTTAAAAGGAGTTTACTTACTAAAAAAATCCATTGAAAAATACATGACTATTTTATGACATTACAATAAGTACTTTGTTTTGTTTTGCTCGAGGTTGTTTTGCTTTGCTCGGGATTTGACATTTCAGTAGGTGACGTTACGCATACTTTCGCTAATTAATTTATTTGTTATGATCTTAAGTCTTCCGTTGTGTACTCTTGATGCCTTTATGTTTTATTGTATTTTATATATCATAAACTCAACGGTGGCATCACGAGCCTTGTATAACAAGTAATTAATTATTGAAACACATAATTAAAATAAACATGAATGTGTTATTATTTGTATGCTTAGATCTAGGGTTTGCAAAACCTAAACCCTAATTTCGGTGGGGGCGCTATGCCCTAATTAGGGTTTTGTAAACTATTGTTTTAATTGGATTAGAAACCCCAAGATGCATGCAACTTTATGTGTATATGCGTAACTCGCTTAATTGCATTAATTGTTAATAGTAATTGATATCCATGATAATTATCTCGCATGTTTTATCATGGATCCATTTTTTATTGTATGTCTTTCATGTTTTAAGTGATATACATTAAATTATGATAGATCTTAAATTGGGAAGACCTCAATAATTATTAATTTAATCAATTATGTGCTATGTGGTATATATTTAGTTTTGACTTACGCAATCGATGAATCGATGCACGTGGTTCACCTTGTACATAGATGAAAACGTGGAAGTCTTAATTAAATATATGCATATTGATGTATCTAGAATTGGTTATTAATAAGATTTATCAAAACCGTTTGCATGTGGCTATTTGATATGCATGACTTTTATTTGTTATGCATTCATTGTTTATTTGTTTATTTTTTCAAATACTTGCTTGTTTGTTATGTAACAAGGGTATTTTACAAGAAAAATAAACCGAGCTAAACAATGGTGAAACATGTATTTTAAGAATAGTAATCATAATCGCTTAATTGATGATGACTTTGGTACAAATGACCGAACTGGCCACCCATGAGAATGAACTAATAAAAGGGGTTTAAAGAAGTGCAGCAGTCACACTCAATGGATGTCTAAGGTTGTGCTTTTGCACGTGCACAGTCCTCGCGCCTCAGAAGTTCGAATGGAGCTACTTAGTAAGTCATTAAATGTGCAAGCTCATCTTAAGGCGAATTAGTGTTGATTCCATGCGCCACTTAGGTGGTAATTATCCCAAACACTAAGTGTTTACACTTATGCAAAAGTACGGTATAATGGATGATAATTAACACTAAATTCCTTGATTGGTGAAACCAATACCTCAATTAAAGTTTGATGATGAAAACTTAAACATTAAAACAAGATATAAATGTTTTAATAAAACCTATGTTACAAAGATGAATGCATGACATTTTTGTACATATTTGATTTAACATCAAACTATTACCCTTTAATTGGTTATATGCCATCCAACCAAACGGAAACACCTAAGATTACTTTCTATTTGCGTGAGAACGTGACTTAGATCTTAATCAAAGGGTAAAATGTCCACGGTCGTGAGAACGGGCATGGACGATTTTGCGCTTCTTAAGTTGGACAACTTAATTGAGTTAAGCAAAGAAAACCGAAAACTCAAGGCATAAGATGGGATAAAACATGTTTACATGGCGATTGATATTGGCTATATGTAAATCCCATAAATCTAGGAATTGCAATTGAAATTGGCAATTGAGCAAAAGCTCTACCATTCTCAGATAAGGTTCATCACTAACGTATCAATCGATGTGATAAGATTATGACAATTTGGATCCTAGTTTTCAATAAATATTAATTGGTTATATGAATATGAACCTGGGTATTTAATTGTTTATTGAAAAGGAAAATTATCAAAATACTAATTATGGTTTTTTGAACTTTTTACGTAGATGGCTCAATCTGATAACACTATGAGCTTATCGAAAGCCGCTTTCAAAGATATGATTGGAAGCGGACAAGTCGACCGCCCTAATTTCAATGATTGGCATCGCTCACTTAGGATCATCCTTCGTGTTGCCAAAGGGTTGAAATTTTGACTACACCTCCGCTTAATGCTCCTCGACATGGCAACCGCTCTTGAACAAGAGGCATATCGTGTTGAATATGAGAAGCATAATGATGTGGCGTGTCTAATGCTTTCGGGATGTCCGCTCAATTGCAAAACAATTTGAGCACTATCCGCCTACGAGCATGTTAGATGAACTCAAACGTATGTTTGAGAAGCCACCGAAATGAAGCTGTATGAACTAATTGAAAAGGTTCACACCGCAGTGTGAGGTTGGCAAATTTGTCTCCCACCACGCCCCGAGATGAAACATCACTGGACCAATTGGAGAAGCTCTACCGTGGTTACCGAACGATGTATGTGTCGGACTCATCAATCATTCCCTAATCGTGAATGATTTGGTGATTTTGTCCGCAATTTTAACATGCATTGCACGGGAAGACAAAGGAATGAGTTACATGCAATGCTTGTAGACTACGAGAAGAGATTGCCAAGAAGGATCCTACACCGTCAGACCGCAATACGTGGTGGTAGGATAAATAAGCCTATGAGCGATAAGAAAGGGAAAGGAAAAGGAAAGGGAAGCAAGTTGTCATCCCACCACTCCTAAGAAGAACCTCGAAAGAAAAACGAGAATCCTAAGAAGGATTTGTCTTGCCACCACCGCAACTCACCCGTCACCGGAAGCTGAACTGCCTAGTTTATCCGAATGAGTGCCTTCGTAATAAAAATAAGATGGTGCCTAGCTCATCGTGTATTTTTATGTTTGAATTATTTTCTTTTCCTCATAAGTTAAATTCTCGGATATATGATACGGGATGTGGTACTCACATCGTAATACATCGCAGGACTTGAGGGAAGAAGTCAACTGGAGAAAGATACTTGTACGTTGGAAATGGAAAGCGTGCATTGTCGAAGCCATAGGGACTTTTGATTTAGTGTTGCCTTCGCTTAATTTTAGAACTAAATAATTGTCATTATGCACCTCCATTGTTGGGGTGTCATTTCAGCTTTTGTTAAAAGATATTGGTTTTGTGCACACTTTACCGCTTATGAAATTTCGCTTTAAATAATGTTTTTACTTTAATGCAATTCCTATGCTTGGTGTGTTTGAAATTGATATGGATGGTTGTATATCCAATGAAAATAATTCGTTGTATAGCATTAGCAATAAGAAGAGCAAGTCGAATCGTGACTCTTCTTATCTTTGGCATTGTCGCCTTGCCCATATTGGCAAGAAACGCATGGAAAAGTTGCAACACGATGGGCTTTTACAAACGGTCAATGATGAATCATTTGACAAATGCGAGTCTTGCATTGTCGGAAGATGACAAGGAAACCTTTTCACCACAAGTGGAAAGGGCTTCGATCTACTTGATTGATACACACCGATGTGTGTGGTCCACTTAGACATGTGTCAAAACGTGGTGCTATCTACTTCTTAACCTTTACGGATGATTTCAATCGTTATGGTTATGTTTATTTACTTAAACATAAACATGAAGTCTTTGAAACATTTAAGGTTTTCAAAAGTGAAGTAGAATTACAACTCAAGAAGAAGATTAAAGCTCTTCGATCCGATAGAGGTGGTGAGTATATAAGTCAAGAGTTCAAAGATTACTTAGTCGAGTGTGGAATTATCCGTGACTCACATCTCCTTATACTCCACAAAGAAATGGTGTAACGAAAGGAGAAATCGACCTTACTTGACATGGTACGATCAATGTTTGAACTTACGACTCTCCCTTTACTTTTTGGGATTATGCCCTTGGCCCAGATTCGCATTTTGAATATGGTTCCAACTAAGAAGGTTGTTAAGACTCCATATGAAATATGGGCGGAAAAGCTCCAACTTTTCTTACTTAAAGGTCCAGGGATGTGAAGCGTTTGTTAAACGCGACACACCGATAAGCTCCAAGCCAGATCTGTAAGTGTATCTTTGTAGGATACCCCAAGAAACTATGGGTTACTACTTTTACTACCCAAATGAGAACAAAGTCATCGTGGTTAGGTATGGAGATTTCCTTGAAAGGAATCTCATCTCAAGAACTCATGGGAGAGTATATGATCCGGAATATGATCAAGAAGATACAACACCTCTCAAACCACCAGCCAACTTCAAGAAGAACCGAAGCTTAGGTGCTCCTCCCGGTTGTTCCCATTAAAGGTCCGAAGGACTATACGTGCACCGACCGCCTATGTCTTAACGTGGGGTGGAGGAAAATATGGTCAGATCTTAATGAACACCGCTAACTATAAGGTCGCCATGGCCGATCCCGAAGGATAAATGGCGATTGCTATGAATGGGGAAATGCAATCCATGAAAGATAATGATGTCTCGATTGAAGTTGACCTTCCTCCCAAGGCTAAAGTCGCTGGGGAGTGGATCTTCAAAAAGAAACCGACATGGATGGCAATGTACACACCTACAAGGCTCGTTCGATGGCTAAAGGTTTTACTCAAACCTATGGCGTTGACTACGAGGAGACATTCTCTCGTGAAGCGGACATAAGAGCTATTAGATTCTTATAGCTATACCGCACACTATGACTATGAGATTTGGCAAATGGATGTCAAAACCGCTTTTCAATGGCCGTCTAGATGAAGACATCTATATGGCACAAAGGAAGTTTGTGAATCCATTATTTCTAACCGTAGATGCAGCTTAAGAGGTCCATTTATGGGTGAAGCAAGCATCAAGGCAATGGAATAAGAGATTCGATGGAGAAATCAAAAGTTTTGGATTTACTCGGAATCTTGATGAGCTATGTGTATATCACAAAGCTAGTGGGAGTCATGTTACTTTCCTTGTTCAGTATGTCGATGACATATTAATCATGGGAAATCATATACCAAGTCTAAAAGAGGTGAAAGCCTATCTTGGTAAATGTTTTCGATGAAGGACTTAGGGAAGCAAGATATATACTTAATCAAGATCTACCGGGATAGATCAAGGCGCTAATTGGTTTAAGCCAAAGTGCTTACATTGACAAAATATTGAAGAGATTCAATATGCAAAATTCCAAGAAGGATTTTTCCCAATGCAAGTGAATCATGGTTTGAGCGACCAAGGTCATGTGCTTCAACACCAGAGGTGGCGCGTATGAAGAAAGTTCCTTATGCTTCTACCGTAGGATCTATCATGTACGCGTGCGATGCACAAGGCCCCGATGGCATTTGCTCAAAACTTGACCGATCGGTATCAACGTAATCCGGGTGAAATTCATCGATCGTAAGCATATTCTCAAGTACCTTAGGGCTACGAGAGATATGTTCATAGTGTATGGAGGAAATCCGAGAAGAAGAACTGCATGCATTAGTGTTATCGCGATGCATCACGGAAGTGTGACAAAGATGATACGAAGTCTCGACGGGTTACATATTTGTCATCAATGGAGGTGTGGATTGGAAGAGTAAGAAATGCATAACGCCATGGCGTCTCTTCATGAAAGTGAGTACATAGCGGCGTGCGAGGTCGCCATGGAAGTCGTTTTGATAAGGAAATTTGTTTCGGCTTGGTGTTATCTTGTCGATTGAAAATCCTATTAAAGTATATTGTGACATTCTACCGCAATAACTTTTGCCCATGAACCAGAGTCATAAAGGGCACCTAGACACTATCCTAGACAATATCACTATGTTCGAGAGCAAGTCGAGATAGTGAAATTGAGTTGCTCAAAGTTCACATGTATGATAACCTAGCGGTATCCGTTAACTAAGGCCTTGCACGGTGAAAACTTAATCATTTGTCCGATAAGTTTGGACTTCGTTTAGCTAGTAGTTTCATGCCCATCTCGTGACTAAGTATTTTAGATAAAGGATATTGTAAACATTATTATTGAAATGAAATAAAGTATTTTGTTATGTTTATTATTCATTTATTATGATGTTGTCATGTATTTGCATGTTTAAACTTGAATAACTTAAGTTATTCTAAATAGTCCGTTGTCAATCAATAACATGGAATGATATTGAATTAAGACAAATCGAGTATTAGTTAGAATATACTTGAAAGTATATTGATGCTTAGCATGACTAATTTGAGATGATATTCAATGAATCAATATAGGACTTATCCCACCCGCATGATAATACTTTATGGATCTTTGTCATTAAGTATATCATGGATATTTATCCTCCGACTTGAGATACAAGAGATATGTCATGGATGTAGTGCATTTTTGTGAAGCAATCTAACGCTATACGTGAATTGGTAGTTATAAGGGTTGTTTTGAAGTGTTGCAAAATTTATGAATCACGCTTGTAGTCAAAATGGGATTTGTTTCCTTCAAATTTATTTTGAAGTATAATACTACTGGCCCCTAGTAGGATTGTTAAGATGTTTGTATGGCCATACCCAAGGTCTTCTGCTCGGAAGAATTGGTAATCTTAATAAATCATATAAAGCGAGAAAGAATAGTTAATTAAGAAATGAGTGAGATCCATATTCTTATTAACATGGTATTAGAAACAAAAGGATGAATATGATGATGAATCATCAAACTTGGTTTTTCTCCAGAAACCATACACGAGTTGTCAACCGGGCATTGGCGTGTTGCTGACGCTAACCAATGTCATTTCACGCTTTTGTAAACATATCCAGTGGGAGTGTTGGAAATGTATATATTTACAAACATGTGAATGTCCTGGATTCGAACCGCGACTACCGCGAACTCACACATTAGTTGAATGAGAATTAAAGTTAATAATTAATGTTTATGTTTACGATTAATTATTGCACATTAAGTCCTGTTAACGATCGTTAAGTATTTAACGGAAAAATGACTAACGACCGTTAAATGATAAGAGAAAGGACTAGAAATGGAAAACTTGGAAAAGTTATGGGTTTGGCTTTGGGCTTTCAATAGTGGCCGGTTATAGGGGCCTCTCCAAGGCCTAATTCATTAACTTGTTCAAAGTTTACCTACTAGTATATAAAGAGGTTAGGGTTCAGGGTTTCATACACTTGTGATCAATTAACCCCAGATCTCTCTCTCTCTCTAGTCCAATATTCGGCCGAACACCCCTTGTAAGGGAGTTTGGTTCGCTTTTCTTAAACGAGGACTTGTGTTAGATCTAGAATCGCTTGATTCGTTTGGTTAATTCAGTGTACAAGAACGTGGTTGTAAGACATTATTCTTACACCAATAAGTCTTCTTTGTTTTGCTTTGCTCGAGGGTTGTTTTGCTTTGCTTGAGGATTTGACATTTGCAAGAGGGTATGACAATACGATACTTCGCTAATTAATTTATTTGTTATGATCTTAAGTCTTGTTGTGTACTCTTGATGTCTTTATGTTTTATTGTATTTTATATATCATAAACTCAACAGTTTTTAGATGGGTTTTCGACTATTGATACAATGAAACATAATCGTCTTTTATAGGCAAATAGTCTAAGAATAAACTAGGAATATACTTTAGCATATAGCATATTCCACAGGATATTCGTGCGAGCCATTATTAGTTATGATACATGACTCGATTATCACATGGTACCTAATAATTCACATGTAGTAGTACAATTATGAACATGTAGTAGGTGCGGTAGTACAATGATGAATTATTAGGTACCATGTGATAATCGAGTCATGTATCATAACCAATAATGGCTCGCACGAATATCCTGTGAAATATGCTATATGCTAAAGTATATTCCTAGACTATTTGCCTATAAAAGGCGATTATGTTTCATTGTATCAGTAGTCGAAAACCCATCTAAAAACCTCTCAACTATTGTAAAATATTCAAGCTTCCGCAGTGTGTTTAATAAAAGGTGTGTTTTAATCTTTGTACTTTAAAGTTTTAGTTTTTGAGCTTTAGTACAAGATAAAAATTCCTGACAACGTAATTTTTATCTTGGTATCAAAAACTAAAACTTTAAAGTACAAGTATTACTTAAAACACACCTATCATAACTCTAATGTCTTAAATGTAGCAAGCGTTTTGAAGCAACTAGTCACTAGCGATTAACGTTTTGCACAAAAAGGTTGTTTGAAAACAAGCAATTAGCATTCCTACTTTTTCTAAACGCTACTTCTAGTAGCATTTACGAGCAACTAACTTTTTACTTATTAATTATGACTATACAGCTATGTTACCGAACTCTTTATTAAAACAAATTGTTTTCTGCTACTATTTCTTGTTACCGCTATTTTCACCGAACATGCCCAATATTGGAATACTTTCTTAACCGCAAACTTCATCTAAAATGCTTTCTGTTTGCGATATTAACATGAAATTATACATGACACAAAACGAACCCAAGATTCTTATTTGATATTTTGTTTCAGCACAAAAAAAAAGAGCATGATTATGGAGATCATCTTTTCAATCTCCTTTATACAACAATCGAATAATGTTCAATAATACTCATAACATTTATGCATTCATTAATAAATCCACCATCCCGAATAAGCTTCAACTGCATACCCATGGTTTCCAAGAGGTCCGACTTAAACACTGCACCAGAAAGAAAACAAGTCAGATTACAGAAGTTATATTTTTATAAGTTTGTTTGCATAAAATACAAACTGTGTATGTGTCATTAAACTAGTGTCAGGACATGATTCAGATTATGTGTGGACATCACATATACTACTTTTACTACTTAAACTAAAGAAGCTAAGTTTTCGACTAATTAAAAATATATATATATAGGCTCTTACTAGTTGCAGTCGGTATTGGGATCAATGGTAAAGCCAAGAGAAACGCCACAAAAGCCAGGCAAGGTAGCGATAGCTGTTGCATTTGGATTGTAAGTGGTAATGACTCCCATCATACACATGCATAATGACCGCCTATTATCTTCAGTGTCACCAAGGTTATTGAGGCTAGCTACAGCATCGCAACAAGGAGACCCAGGGTATGGGTCCGGGGTGCCATAGGTTACAAAGGCTGAACATGTTGATATGAGGGTGGTCACTGTCACGCAGTCTACAGTTGCAGAGGTTTTTGAGGCCACCCAAAGCAAAACGATCACTAGTAACAAAGCACCAGTTGCCACCTTAAAACCACCCATTTTGGACATTTTGGTGAATTAAGTAATGTGTGATTTGTGTGTTTATATTGTGGTGCGTAGATGATGGAGTGTGGTGGGTTTGCAATAACGAACGTGTGCTCAGAGCATTAAGGTTGTGTGAGCCATGTGACCACGCTAATTGCACAGTTTGGCCGTTTGGGACTCCATAGAGTGCACCTACTGTACTTTTGAAAACAGAATCAAAATAACGTCGTTAGCATACACGTTCCCATTTTTAAAATTTAAATGTCGCAAAGACATTTTTGTATTCTAATCCCAGAATTTCCTAGTCGTACTTTGTTTTTGTTGCAACCGAATATCTTCCAAGCAAAAATAAGAATAGAAATTTGTATTTCATATAAATAAACAAACTTTGGATACAAACAAATTTGCCTCTCAAGACCCATTTTTACAAACCAATTTTCTATGTTCTTTGAAACAATGGTGATAAGTAACATAACCCTTACACTTAGTCTTCCGATCTCACCAATTGCACCATAGAGCAGACGCAATAAATTGTTCAAACTTAATTGTAGTTCTCATCACAGTGTCTAGCTTCTTCTAAACACGCTCCAGATCCATAGTCGATTGGGTCACTCTCAAGTCTCAACCAACAATTAATCAGCTAACCCCTTAATTCCTTCTGTTCTAGTCCGTTAAATTCATTTTTTTAGCAATCAGGCAAAGAAAAGGAAACTAAGGTTTGATTCTTTACATTCATGAATCTTAGCTCAATGGTGATTTGAAATCTATATTTGAACTTTTGAAATCTCTCTCATTTTAGCATTATTATCTTACAATACCAACAAACATATTTGATTGCACTTGGCTAAACCTAGCCGGGGATTGGATTGTATACTCATTACATGTCACAAATTCTATTTTGCTGGATCACATTAAAAAAAGACTTACAGTAAAGTAACGAAACTAAGATTACTTAGATACAGCATTTCCGGTAAGGGGACATGCATGACGTCGCATTGGAATTTATTGCGATACTTATGTAAAATGTGTGAGCTCCTAGAAAGATTAGCGAATAGATTATATGTATGTGAAGTTGTTTATAGCTACCTCTTTTGAATGATTGATACATGTTGACGAACTTTGATCCTACTTTTATGTTCCAATAATACATGGGGACATACAGGCACAACAACAACAACATACCCAATCCATAAAGCGGGGTATGGGGAGGTAAAATGAGCAGATCCTACTCCTACACTGTGGTAAACCCGTGGGTAGAGAGACTGCTTCCAACAAGACCTCCGGCAGGTGTATGTGTGCGTGTGGGAAAAGATAGAAGGAGCATGAGACAAAACAAAAGCTAAACGCAGTCAAAAGGAAAGCAAGCGAAACAGGCAAACAGAGCAATACGGACCATGAAGCAGCAAATCGCAACAAAAAACAAAGAGCCAAGGCACACTAAAGCAGACCAACTAAAAGGGCAACACATAGCATAGCAAAGCAACACACGAGGCCAAGAGCAAAGGCAAAAAAAACACGAAGCACCAAAAAACCAAAGACCAAACGCAGGGAGCAAGGCAAGGCTAGCAGACCTAAGGGAGCAACAACAAAGCAAAGCAACCACGCACGGGGCCTAACTACGGCAAAGCATAAGAGAGGCCACAAAACCCAAAAACGCGAGGGGCAAAGCAAAGGGAGACTCCTAAAAGACAAACACCCAAAACCATCCACAAAGCACAGAGTACCTAGCAAAAACTACCCGCAAATCCTAATTTTATCCCTCCACCCCTTCCTATCTGAGATCATGTCCTCGGTCAAACGAAGCTCCATCATGTCTAGCTTAAGTCTATCCTCCCACCGATATTGGGCCTACCCTCCTTCTCACCCATCGACAACTAGCGCCTACCCTTCTAACCGAAGCGACCGCCTCCTCCCGACATGACCGAACCACCTCAACCTTCCTTCTCTCATTTTCGAGACAATATTCCCGACCTCAAGTTTTGCTCTGAAAACTCCGTTTGGGATCATGTCAAGCAAGGTCTTACCGCAAGTCCATCTTAACATCCTCAGTTCTGCCACCTCTACCCTGTTAGCATGAGCCTTTGATATGGGCTAACATTCTGAGCCGTACAAAATAGCAGGTCTAATCGCCACCTTATAGAATTTACCCTTTAACTTAAGGGGGATGTTCCTGTCGCAAAGAACTCCTGACGGTGCCCTCCATCTCGCCCACCCCGCTCTAATTCGGTGGGTTACATCCTCATCTATCCTCCCTGATTTGTGAATTATCGATCCCAGGTATCTAAAAGACTCCTTGGGTGGCGGTGCAGTCACCGTCACGAATATCGATTTGTTCGTGGTGACCTGCCTCAATCCTCCCAAAATCACATCTCATGTATTCAGTCTTCTCTCTGCTCACCCGAAGGCCATTGTCTTCAAGAGCCTCCCTCCAATGCTCAAGTCTTATGTTTAACCCTTCCGGCGATTCTGCCACCAACACAATATCATCAGCAAATATCATGTTCCACGGGATACCCTCTTGTACCCCTCTCGATAACTCGTCTAGAATCAAGGCGAAGAGGTAGGGGCTAATGGCGGATCCTGGTGAGCCCGACTTCACAGTGGAAAACTCTCGAGATCCCGTTGTGGACCGCATACCCAGTCTTAGCACCTTATACATATTCCTAATGACTCTCACGTATCTCTTTGGGGTTCCTTTGTCGATAAGAGTTCTCCAAATCAACTCGCGCGGGACGCTATCATAGGCCTTTTCCAGATCAAGGAACGCCATATGCAAGTCCATCTGTCTTTCTCTATACTTCTCCATGAGACTTCTAAGAAGGTGAATAGCCTCGATCGAGGACCTTCCTGGCATAAAACCAAATTGGTTCTCGGACACCCTCGTCTCCCTTCTCAACCTTCTCTCAATAACTCTCTCCCAAAGCTTCATAGTGTGGCTGAGAAGCTTAATGCCCCTATAATTGCTACACACTTGTACATCACCCTTATTCTTGAACATGGGGACATATAGGGATGAATGTAAATAGCCATAGAACTGAAACAGAGATAAGTTGGATTTTGAGCGCGAACAACAGAACACAGAGAGAGAAACAAATCAGGATAGACTAATTAGCACCCTTAAAAAGAGACTGATGTTGGCTTTGCTATGAATGAAAAGCTTGATAGATCCTTTGATGAAATTGCCTCAAAATATACTTTCACCTCGTTGCACAGTATAGAATATAGATGATGAATAACAAGACTTCTCAAATTTCCCTAACTTTTTTTTTGCTTCCTTTTATCAGGAACACACAATATAGCATATCAGCACCCAAATTTCGATTTGCCAGATCATTTTTAGCTGGAAACTCTTATTTACACTGATTAGACCAACTCCTAGGAACTGCAACAAGATCCGACTGTAATACCATTGTATACGCTAATCATAGCCACAAACAATATTTGAAGATGTGTTGCAACTTGCACCTTCTTCCATCATACTACTTTCTTTGATGACTTGATGCAATAAGTAGCAAAAAGTTGACTTTCTAATAGGTGCAAGAAGTGACTTTTTTCTCGGCATACAATTCGTTCAGCATTCTCATTTTGCCAGGCTTAGAAGCACACATCAAAGTCTGAAGTAGTGATAAATTTATTACTCTGTACAAGTTAATATGCTGCTATCTATTAATTTTCAGATGTCATATGCTTTCCTATGCTTTCTTGTCTATGCTGCTAAATTGATAATATAATGCCACTTCATATAAACTTAAAAGCTAGAAAGAGATTGAAACCAAACCTTGGCTAATACATAAAAAGTTCCTCTCAATTACCAGATTAGAGGTTTTAAACACGCTCATGTTATAATCAAAAACCATATTGAATTTAGGCTAAGAATAAGTCTACAGTAGCCCAAAAAATACAGAACGATAAACAGCCAATGACTTGATCATAACTTCAAGATACTTTCAAAACTGCAGACTGAAATCGCTTCATTCTTGAAAACATAAACAGTAATAAACAGCTAGAAAAGGTTTCTCTTGATTCAAGTAACAAAAACAATACAAAATATTAAAAGGTTCTAGCAAAAACAAAGAACGACAGCGCTTCAACGCTTGCCACCACCACCTCCAAGCTTAGGGCCCTTACCTTTAGGAACACTGCCACCCTTAGGTTGAGTCTTCTGTTTTGATACAACTTCAGCTTTCTTTGCTTTCTTCTCATCTTTGGTCTTCTTGATCCTTTCCTTGATCTCACTGAAATGTAGTCAATGCAAAGAAGTTGCTCATTGGTACAAAATGGTCAAATCAGTACAATGGAAACAAAAATATGATCTTAGAAAAATATGATCTTAGAAGTTAACATACCGAAGAGCAGCCTCCCTAGCAGCATCACGAACTTCAGGCTTCTCACTTCGTTTCTTCTGAATAACTTCCAAAGTGGCTCCCACAATAGCACGGGAGTATGGCTTCTTGGTTGCACGACGCCTCTTCTTCACTGCTTCTTGAGCAATGTCCTGTAAAAATATAAAGAAAGTGAGAAAGGCGGAAACTTAGTGAGATTATCAGTTTATCACCAACATGAATAAGACACAACAGGCAAAGTAGGATGGTTGTGGGCATTGGGTAACTGGTTGATATCGAATCAGGTACATTCTAATCCACGTTAAAATGGGGTTGGTTCAGACTCAAACACATTTTACTCCACCTTGTTCTGATTTTCATATAAATGATGTAATATGATTGCAAATCTAAGAAATACTAACAATGTTTATTTAGGTCATTATGCATATACAGCACAGGTCCACAACCAAGTATCAGATGACCAAATAACAGTAAATAAGCTTTAATTACCAAGCAGGCCAACTATCACACAAGTACAGTGAACTAACTGACCTTCTTGTGCTGCTTACGGTACATAGCAGTCCATGTGAGCTTTGAGGGCTTCAACTTATTGTGGAAGTACCTTTTGCATTTCGAGTTCAGAAACAGGAACACCTACATTAATACAATTCACTTATTTCAAATATCAATGGAAAAAACAACAGCCGAAACAAAGAACAAATCTACGCAACAAGATTACTAATTAAATGTAACATCCCAAAAACCAAAGTAACAAACTTTAGATGTAAATCAAATAATATACCTGAGAGTCAGATCGAATGAATCTAATACCCCTTCCTGGATAAATCTTCTGGCCACTGAAACGGCATAGCTCGGTCCTAAAAACACATAAAAAAGTGTCAAACAAGCTATATAACATATCACACATACTTTAAAAATTAAATGTAACAATTAAAAACAGTTTTTATCATTAATCAATTCTTTTACTTTCTATGTAACATACTTTTATTTGTAACCATCAAATAAAATGTAAGGGCACCCACAAAACTAGTAACTACTTAAAAAGAAGTCAAATACCTCAAAAAGTAACAAGCAATAAGAATGTAACATCAAAATGGTACCCCAAAACAACTTCAAATTTTGCCACTTTATTAAAAAAATAAAATGGTTCCAGTTTTTAATCCTCATAGGACCAAAAACTAATTGAAATTAGCATCTTAGAATAAACCTTAGTTCTAATGTAGCTAAGTTATACAAATCCTAACCAAAATAATACATGTATCACCATCTTCTAATAATATATATAACATAAATACTAACCAAGAAACAATTTTAATGATGAAAGAATAAAGAAAAATGAAAATGAAAGAGCATACTTGAGAACCATGGTGATGACGGCGGCAGCTGCGACAAATGACGGAGAAACAAAACCCTAACACATTTTAGATTAACTGTGTTATTATATATTTATAGCAGCAGTATCACTACCATCAAGATATGAAAATGACAATTCTAACCCCGTGTAGTTTCTTTTATCACTTTTTCCCCTGCCTTGAGTGCTCTACGGGTATGTTTGGCGTGGAGGGGTGTGGAGCTTTTTGGAGCGATAAGCAATGAGCATTGTGACTTTTATTAGTCGTTTGGCAAATGAGCGATGAGCTTTCCTATTTTTTAGGAATGCTCATTTTTCCAAATCTTCTTTAAGAAGGCTGTGACGGTGAATTCTTCTTTCATTTCATATTCACATATCTACATTACACCATCCTCACCGCCAAACACACCTTATATCTATATATGTACTACTATATAAAGGTTTGGGACTTTTAAAATAAAGAAGTCTTATAAATTTTAAGACCAAAAACATTTTTTTAATAGAAAATTAACTATAGCTATAGTTATCGGTCAATTGAATTCGCTAATATTCATACAACCCATCAATTAACCACTAACATTTACAATATCACTCTATTGTAATACCTTGTTGGTTATAAAAGCAAATAACATACGACACATATTTAGATACACAAAAAACACACACCATTGTCTTTTCTTTCTCAAATAAGAAACCATGAGGCGATCGTTAGGATCGAATCTTCTTGGAAGCGGGCGAGAAGACTTGAGTTGGAGACGAGGCGGCTTTCTCTATTTCACGAAGATGTCATTTTCAAGATAGGATTTTTGGTTGTATATTAATGTGGGCGCAAAAGGCTATCCTGCTCTATTGTTACGTAGCAATAGAAGCCTGCTTTCTCAGGCACACAACTGTTAGATCTTCTGCCGCCACCACCTCATCCTTCGCCGTCACAGTACGCCAAAATCATTGCTTTTTATGATTCAATTATATGTGGTATTAGTTGTAGATCTTGTGATTTTGGTGGTAGATCGGGATATAAAACCTCAAACTCAACACAAAAACACACGCAAACCATTTAATCATGCCTCCTCTAAACAAAAAAATACACAAACTGTTAGAAACACATCAACCGTCGCCACCGCATCAGTCACAAAAATAGTCACCGGGTATCCGCTGCCTCATTGTGCGGGTACCCTTCTAGTAAACTTTTAGGGGTGTTTAGGCTTTTATAAGTTTAAATGATGGATATGAGTTGCATCTAATTTAAATCTTCGAATATCGACTACCTGCAATGGTGGCGAATTGTCAGGCGGCAGGCGACTGCGGTGGTCGACCAACCACTGTGGGTAGACAAAGTTTTGGAATTTGGCCGATTGCTTTATTTTTAAGTGCTTGGCATAGTAGCTTCATTAGATTGTACATTGTGATAAAATAGTTGTATATTTTAATGAATGAGTGATTTAAATAATGTATTAAATATATGTGTTGAATAGTGCTTTTTAGTTGTATTTGTGCTTTAAATAGTTGTATCATGTGTTAATAAAGTTATATTTTTGAATGAGGAATGTTTTATAAAGAGTATTAATTATGTGTCTTGAATTGATGTGTTTGTGCATTCAATTATTGTAAAGTATGCATTTTAACTTGTAATTCTTTATATATTGTATAGATTGTATTTAAGATGGTTATACTTTATGCTTATTTTTTTGTATTGCTAAATTTTAAGTAACCCATAGGCATTAAATGCCCTAAAATGCCTTTGTGGTCTATAAAATAGTATGACTATACATTTACTTTATAACTTATATTGAATGAAATGCATGCAAATCCGGAAATAAGGGAAGCATACCCATAATTTTTTGAAGCATTGAGTAGGGGGCTGGGCATATAGAGCAAGAAACGATACGTGAAGACAAGATAACTTTTGAAAATGACCCCATGATGATCACGATGGCGATAATCATGAGGGGGATGCGAAGAATGTCGCAGCGAAAATTTTTCGGGGTATGACTTCATAGCACAAAGACAAAAGATATAAAAACAACCTCTACATGAGTCATTTGAAAAAGTACAAGTTCAATCAAAAATTATGTTTTACAATACATAGCCCAAATATTTCACAAAATATAATGAAGTTTTTGTTTTGCAATCGATAGGTAATGTAACAAACTTTGTCATAATGAAATCTCAAATTGCGACTTGATGATATGCTCCATACATGGGGGAATGATAAACCATTAAACCATAAAAAGTTCCCGCGAAAACTTTCGCTTGCACCATCAAACTCGATCCTCTTTCTTTGTCATAAAAAATTGGGAAAGAACCTAAAATGTATTTAAATTCACAATTTTTGTAGCCAACGTTATTTCTTGTTACTATATATCTAAGCATTTGAATTATATATTTAAGCATTTGAATTTTGATATTTGTATATATTTTATTTATACTATATGAGTACCTTGTGTATAGCAACGAGATTTTATAGCGACATATCGTTTTGTGTTAAAAAGAAGTTTATGGGTTATAAATAAAAAATAATAAAAGTTTGAAAACTTGAGGATTAAACATAATGTTTTGAAACCGGTTCGACCCGGGTGGTTCAACCGTTGAACTGTTTTGGTCGAAAAACGGTCGATGAACCGAGTCAACCCGACGGGTTGGGTAAAATTGGTCAAATTAAACGGGTCAACCCACCGGGTTTAAGCGTCCGGTCAACCCGATTTTTGATATGTATTAATAGTTTCCTTTCGAAATATATGTTTTCAACATTTGTTTTTAGTTTTACTTTTGGTTTTCCTTTATATATAGAGGTAGCTCACATCATGCATTGTCGCATGCGGGTATCTGTGACAATTAACCGTAGAATTGTAGAAATAGATCTCGATGAGACCGATTCACCAAATGTCGGTTTCAACGGTCATCTCTAGTTCATTTTGGATGGCTTTATTGGTTAGCTTATCCGGTGGCAACACCGATTCTCGTTGAACCCGTTGGTCCTATCCGATTTTCAAAACTATATGTACTATCAACTCATAACATATGAAGCTTTGTGTGTTTATTAATTTGTATAATATGTATAATAATATGTACTTTTCCTTTTAAGGTGTTTTAAAAATAACATTAATTAATTAGTGTGTTTAATTATTTTATATTTTGGATTATGTTGTAGCTTGTTTAAATTGTACATTGTGAAAATTTTATTGTACTTTTTAGTAAGAAGTGTTTTAATTGGTTGGTTTTAATTTGGTATAATTGGTTGTACAATGTGAATAAATTATTGTACTTTTAAATAATGAGGTGTTTTAATAAGAGTATTAATTACACTTTACATTTTTCTCACATTTGACTTTCAACATTTCACTTTTTAAGGTTTGACCGTTTTTTCTTGTATATGTAGTATAGATATGTAATGACCAATTTACCTTTTAATGTTAATAGATCGATTATTAAATGCAAAGGTAAAATGGTCACATAATAAAATGAAAATCAAAATTCAAAAGTTTAGTTACTATAATAGCAAAAAAATAGTTCAACATTCGAAAAAATGACAATTTAAATACATTTTCAAATAATTATTCTTAAAGAAATATATGATTTGTGCAAAGTTGGCTCCCCTTAAAATGTGTGAAAAAATACCAGGTGTTTGACATGTGTTGTTTTTTTATTAGTTTTGCACGGAGTATTGATGAACATTTTTTTAGAATATTGATGAACATTAAAAAAACATATAAACATTTTGTATCGATGAAAATAACAAACAATCTTGTATTCGAGAATGCATATTTACTTGATTAACAATTTTTTTTAACATTTGGTATTGATAATTATTATTTACTGCTGGACCTCAAAAGAAAAAAACTGATGAACATTTACTTGATAGACAATTTTGTTTCCTCGACATTTTCTGATGAACAACTTCTTTCCTGAATATTCTTTGATAAACAATTTTGTTTTCTTTACATATTCGATGAGTAGCTTTTAGCTATTTTTTTTTATGAACACTTACTTGATGAACGTTCTATGATGAACAATTACATATTCAAAATAGTGTTCGCCAAAGTTTTGATTGTTTTCATCATATACCTAAGGTTTGATTTTATGAATTACTACAACATTTATATTCCAAATAGTTTATATCTCAGTTTTAATTATAGAATGTTTAGTTAAGAAAGATCAGGAAGGTTTTCTTCACTTGCCTTGCAAGCAAAGGGTCGATCAGTCAACCAATTAATTTCCTTACCTCTGGCCTCTATAAAAAGAGGTGAAGGAATAGTCGTCTAATTTGTATCATTCTTTCGCAGCTTTCAACACAAAACGTTTGTAAGCATCTTGTGCGTCTTACTTATTGTCGAGTTAGGGATCATGGGCGCGGTAAGTTTCTATCTCACTTTTTTACATTAAAATCTTAAAGTTTGATCATTGAAAGCCGGTTTTATAAAAGAAAAACAGTTGAGCCGGAGCTGGCCGGGTCGACTATAAACCGGTTTTTAAGACAATGACTTTTAGTTAACGAGCCACAATTGTTACGTACAACTTAAGTTAAGTTATGTGTGTTATGATGATGAACTGTGCACTAAACTTTTTCGCTTTTGTTTACAGAATGCTATTAAGAACATGGATGACAAGAAACAGATCAACGGTGAATCACCCGCAGTCGTCTTCAAAATTGACTTGCATTGTGAAGGGTGTGCCAGAAACGTTGAAAGTTCAATTCTGCACTTCGAAGGTGCAATTATTTTACTAATATCAGTTTACTGTATAACGCAATTCTTAGTCCATGTAACGACATGCATAAATTTTATTAACAGCTATGTGATATATTGCAGGTGTGGAAAGTGTGAATGTGGATATGGCTGGCAACGAAATAACGGTAATGGGTAAAGTTGACCCTGCTCGAGTTAAGGAGGGAATCGAAAAGAAGGCGAGAAAGAAAGTTGAGATACTATCTGCACCACGCAAGAAGGTAGTGCTTAATGACATATTAATTACTGTAAATGCTAATTAAGTACACATGGTAAAAAGGGTTAGTTAATAATTTATTTTTGTTTGACTGTGACTGTAGGTTCAATCTATCACTGTTGTGTTGAAGATTCCACTTCATTGCGAAGATTGCATACTTAAAATTAAAGGAATTTTGTCTAAATTCAAAGGTGAGAGTTTATTACTTTGAAGTTTATATTCTGTGATGTCCATAGCTAAAATAGAATGTTATTTACTAATGTTGGTTAATTTTTTGTTGCTTGATAATAGGGGTAGAATCTGTAATACCAGATGCTAGCAAGGATTTGGTCATGGTGAAAGGGACAATGAACGTGAATGAACTTGTACCATACTTGAAACAAAAATTCAAAGGAGAAGTTGATGTAGTCCTTCCAAAAAAAGATGACAAAAGTGATGAAAAGAAAGATGCTAAAAAGGAGGTCAAGTCCGAAGCAGTCGACAACAAAGTATTATGTTTTATACACAATGTCGTTGACAAATTTATTTTCGGTGGCTTAATAGGAGCCATCAACCAACAAAAGATAAAATAGTAAGGTGTCGTTTGTTTTTCAGAGCCTTTCATCTTCATCTGACGCAAATACGCCCGAAAAGAAGAGTACATTTAATTTCTTCATCTGCAATGAGAAGACCGTTTGTTTTTGTCTTATCAAATCTTCTTTCATTTTTCTTCTTTTTCTTTTTCTTTTTCTTTTCACTAGTATTTTTGTCTTTATTAAAGTAATTTTTTTCCTTTTCTTTTCACTAGTTTTCGTTTAAATACATTTTTTACATTTTCCATTTTTACATGTTCTGTCATTTTTAATGTTTTTGTCATTTTTACATTTAGTCCAGTTTCTTACGTTTTTCGCGGTTTTACGTTTTGTCTGCTTTTTTAAACACATCTTTTTACGTTTTCATTATGTTTTTTCGTTTCGTATGTTTTCGTTTTATTTTGTTTTTCGCGCACGTTTCATCCTTTTCACGTTTTCTTACGTTTTTTACGTTTCGTCGTTTAATCTTCTTACGTTTCGATCCATTTTTAAGTTTTCGACCGTTTTTACGCTTCGTCTTTTTACGTTTTGCCTTTTTACATTTTCGGCCGTTTCACGAAAAAAGGTGAAAGACGACAACGTAAAAAACAGCAAAAAAGGACGAAACACGTAAAAGCGAAAACATAAAAAATCATACGCATTAAAAAGCGGACGGCGTGAAAACGAACATAAGCGTAATAAAGCGGACTAAAACTTAAGAAAGCGGTGTAAGAAAGCGGACGGCGTAATAAACAGACGAAAAAGTAAAAAAGCAGACGAAAACGTAAAAAGCGGCGAAAACGTAAAAAGCGGCGTAAAAACGTCGAAAACGTAAAAACGTAAGAAAACGGACGAAAACGTAAAAGCGGACAAAACGTAAAAAGCGAAAACGTAAAAAGCGGTAACGTAAAAGCGGCGTAAAACGTAAAAGCGGACGAAACGTAAAAGGCGGATGAAAACGTAAAAGAGATGTAAGATATTGAGAAAGAGATGTAGGGGTTGTGAAGAGGTAAGAAGTGGAAAGAAGAGATAAATTATGTACTACGTGGTAGAAGAGGAAATAGATTTTAGCATCTTATGTGCGAAAAAAAAACAAGCGGTCTTGAGGAATCGTCACTGCACAGACGAAAAAGCGAAGAAGAACTGCTGAAAAAAAAGCAAACAAGCGCAAGTTGTTCTAACGAACGAAATTGATAATCTTATGTTCGGCTAGATTTGGTATATAATGAGTTCAATTATTTTGTATTGAGTTAATTCAATGTTCAAAATTGAAGATATAGTATTTTGACTATGACTTATGACATGGTCCATATAGTTTGTTTTGACATCGACACGTTTTGTGTTTGTTGCATATAAAGGCGGCTGATGGCCATGTCATATACTCTTTTGAGACAAATCCAACAATCTTTTACAAGTTAGTGTGTTGCACGAGAGTTAAAATATTCGACATGAAATTCGTACATTTATTATATAAAAATGTAGTAAATTAAAATACGTTGTTCACTGGAAATTAAAATACGTAAAGAAATTGTTAAAAAATAATTCTTTAATACAGTCAGAGTCTGCATGGCATCATGGCAGATTCACAATACTATTAGTGAAGTCAATAACTTGATAAATACATGCTAAAATGTCAACATAAAGTTGGTGAGTTCATAAGTTTAAGTAAGTTGAAAACATGAACCATAGGATTTCTGCGACTATTGTATCACGTAACGAGATCATGAAAATTATTATTATTGCACTAAGCTCATGAAATCAAATCCTTAATAGTTAGTTTGTTTATCCGCCTCAAACAGGTGCCTTGCCAAGCACATGTACAACATCAAATGATATGCGTCTGTTTGACCTAGCTAGTACTACGGTCAAGTAACCGCTACTTACCCAAATGGAGGAGTTTAATGTAACAACCGTAAATTTTACGTTAACTTTTACCTATAAACTTTAACGTTTTATCCTAATCGTGTAAATTTAAAACTTTACGCATGACCGTTAAGTTATCCCGCAACTAACGAGAACCACATTTAGACGTTTTATATCCCTAGACTAATGTTTAGTGTACTCAAAATCATTTAAATGATCATTTTTGTTCAAATTAATTATTTTCAAATAACTTGCATTTTACGCGTTTTAACTTGCACGGAACTTACCTAATACCCGCACCTCCTTTACCAATACCCTAAATACTTATATACCTTCAAAAATGTATTATTTCCCTCCCAATTTCATTATTAAAACTGACCCTTATGTTTTTATGTACAAAATACATCACAAAACTACTACTACACTTAATAATACCAACTACACCTTACAAAGTCTTCCATATCTAGAATAAAACGAGCGGGGTGGCATGCGTTCTGTCTTGAACTGTGTTAAGACTTACATTATTACGTTTTCGTTTGTTGATACGGTTGACTCATGAAACATTTCCAATGAATCAAATGCATAGGAATCGTAATTGTTATCTAAATGTGAATGGTAAAAAAATTGCAACCCATTAATGTTCATCTCTTCTTCTTCCTCATCTGCAACACCTTTTATGTTTTGCTTTTCATATTTGTTGCAGCTACAAACTGCCTTAGCAGCTCCTTTACTATCTTCTTTGGCTTCCTTCTCTCGTTCCTATCGACTTTCATATTCATGATAATCAGTTCGCAAGCATTTTTCCTGCGATCATGCATAAAAACAACCCATTTAAACACATTTTTTTCGTATAGGTATCCTCTTATTTAACCCATAACATATAATAGCAATTCCAAACTGAGCCGTATGGTGCAAATGGTTTGAGTTAGGATTATACTGAAAATTCCTAACAAAAACCTTCTCTTTTTGGTCTTATTGCATTATTATTTTACAAAATAACAAATTCAAACAGTACGTGCTTATTTATAAACATAGCAGATAAATAAGCAATCCCAAACGCCCTCTTAGGAAAACTTTGGAACAAACCAAAGGTTGTGCAGTTGTTATTCTGTTTCATTTTCCTGCATATGATACTTTTGCTAATTTACTAACAGGTTTGTCCCGTTTATAAGATTACAAACTGATGGAAAACAACAAAGTAACAATTTACCTCCATGTAAACCATTCCTAGTCAATAAAGTGCTTTGGCAATATATACAGAAACAGTTTTGTTAACATCTTCAAACTTTCATCAATATTTGCATAAGACTCCGAAGTTCTATCTCAAAATCACAAACTTTAACAAAATCTATACTTACATTACCTCATTAATCATCACAACAGCAAAATCCCCGGTCTCAATACCATACTTTTTTAATTAAATAACTCATTTGAAGTGCCGTTTCAGTTCATACCTTCAAAATCCAACTATATTTCCATAAAAATCCAAGTCATAAAATCCTCAAATCATTTAAAGCTACAATGTAGTGTATCCTTGTAAATACAGAAATAGACTTTACATAATATGTGCCTATATACATTCCTCATATGAACTTATGTTAACTATTTTCATAGAATAGTAGGGGTAACGGTTTTTGATGTTCATAAAAAGCAGAAGGATTAATCAACTTGTTAAATCACAGTATCACAAAACCAATCATTTATTAAGGTTCCCATACGAAGGTTCATTATATTCCTAAATCTCGCCTTTTTAAAATAAATGGGAATATAAAAAACTAAAAAAAAAAGCTGCTAAACTTGAAAGTATACTAAACACAAAAGAGGTTGTTGAACACATACCCAAACAATTAGTAATACCTTTTTCCATTACCGGTATAACATAACATTTCAAAACCGCTTGAATATCCATTCACTTCCTTGAAAGTTACATGTTGCTGCTATTTATGATTAACGTAAAATTACCTGGAGTTGGTAGCCTAAGTTTGTTAAACAAATTGCAATAAGAAGGCACTCTTTGCTGGAGTGAAAATCTCGTAGACTTGACATAGTGGAGGTAGTCCCTGTAAACAATAACATAATTTAAAAAGCTTTTATAATAAGTTCTCTCACAATTTGCAACTCGTCTTATTTTTTGACCCTAAAACAATCATAATCTAAAAATAATAATCTCATCCATCCCAAGTATTTTTAATGGTGGTAATTCAGTAGCAATTATATATAGTCCCATTTCCATCTAAACGTCAACCTATTGAATCATGAGAAGACAACCAAATAATATTAGAAGCAATTTCCCAGACTCAAGAAAACAATAGCCCTTCATAAAAGAATGAAAGCAAATTGGAAGAGCTATCTAAAGGTTAAAAACAGATTCAAAAGTCATAATGCTTCATTGCAGAACCGAATATGCATTTCATCTGAGAACATAAAAATAAACCTTATATATTCATAAATGTATTTTGTGGCAGAACATAATTCAGAAAAACAAAAATCAATTTACTATTGGCAAGCAAAGCCGCAATAGCCCCTCATAGTCTGAACCAACATGTCTCATAATACTCAAGCCTTATAATAACTACATCAGCATAAATGCGCAAATATCAACAAATGCAGTTAAGCATCAGCATAACGTTATTTGCACGAAGAAAAGACATATTCTCTAAATTAGTTCCTACACTATGTGTAATGGTGGTACCTCTTTTCATAAAATCTTATGTGTAATAAGGTCACAGTAATTTCTAGCTTGAACTTAACCAACTAACCCAAAAAGTAAAGAATCCTTAAGTCTACACATTGTACATAGTCAAAGTATTTCATCCTAAGCAAAAACGCAACATAGAAACATGATAAACCCACAGCAAAACATAATAAAAAAGGTATTGTATCCTAATATTACCATGATATATTACAGCACCATTCGCCGATACTTACCATGCTTATCCTCACCACCATCCAACTGACCTTGCACAAACCTGAAAAAGCAATTTCCATCCGCGATCACTTCTATTTTTTTCAAGCCTAACGCATCAAGCTGAGTATGAAATTCCGCTATATCCGACTTCCACTTATAATTTGGGGTTTTGTGTTAACATTAGTACAAAAGGTGGTTATAATGAACTTATCCACAATATTTGCTTAAAAGCTAATTGAACAACAAAAAAAGGCTTTACGCTAAAGATATAATCTCATTTCAAAGTCTTAGACAAACATCCCCATAATTATTGTTCGTGACATGGTGAACTATATATGCTTGTAAAAACAATATGACACTTCATATTTGCCTTTCGCTTTATTAATCCACTACACGTGTCGAAAAAAGAACACGGTGATGTGGATTCCATAGTAAGTTTGGGCATTGCATAATCGCGGTACTGTTGGATTCACTTCCTTCTATGATTGTTTGATCGTCGATCGATTCGCAACTCACTGGGTAACAAATTCGCACTTTCGATAAATGAAAAAGAGTAGTCAATACATAATGAAGCCAAAATCTGAAAGTCACTAAACCTAAGTTCCAATTACAAAACCAAAACCTAAATGGAATTTGATGTCGTCCCATAATCAATAACAATTAGCTTGTTTGATGAAAGGGGCGGTGACATGATCGGATGAATCTGGAATACGGGTTTGGTTTTGTGTGTTCGTTTTATCTAAAAACATGAAATGAACCACCTTTTTAATACCTGATTGTTTTAAGGCGGTGGAAAGTTGAAGCAGGGAGGGGATATTTTTTGGGCAAGGAGATCTGGAAATTTCTAGGTTGCAGGGGAAGTGAATAATAGAATGAGAGGCGGTGAAGTAGCATTTATTAAGTTTGTCAGCTTCATTTAATGTTTCGCAAATCAGGTTTTGACACATGGCTTGTGAAGAGAGTGTGCCCTGCTCTATAGTTGTATTGGATAATTCAAAACTAAACCAACTTCCTTTTTTCTCCCTCACCTCTCACGCCTAAAATCAGCCACCTCCACTCCCTTCCCCATACTTTCCATCTACTCTTGTCTTTCATTTGTCTCTTAGATATTTTGTAAAGTATTGCATCTAACCTATAAATAGAATACTACTACTTATCTTCTATTTTTCATTTACCACAAAACTAAACACAAACATATCTCTTCCTCTCATCTTAAATGACATCAACCACAAAGGGACAAGAGGGTATTTCAAACTTAGTTCAAGTATTTTGCAAGATCATTAGTTAAGGGTAAACATAAGTGTTCTTTTGGGTTTTTGCACAATCCATCCACCAATTCTTTGTAAGATTTATAAACTCAGTTATAGAATTATTTTTACATGTACATTATATTCCATGTTAATTATTACTTATATAGACTTGTAGTGTTAAGGAAATTGATAAAACGTTAAGCTACAAAGACATGAATCTATCCTAGTTTTAGAGAATCTTGTTTCGAAAGAAAAACCTAACATAGACATTTTTATGGACCTTACCAAATTTTGTAGACTTGCATATAGGTCTTTAGTAGTTCTCTGATTTTTTTAATAATTTTGGAGTTAGTTTACTATTTTTAATAAATTGTGAGAAGAGTTACTCAATACCGATAAACACTTAGTACTATTTGCAAATTGAAAAAATTACTATCTTATGAGCATTTTGGTAAATCGAGCTAGTTGAGACATTTGTAGAGCACCCTTAGACCTTTCCGTAGATGGAAAAATTAAGTCGTCATGATAAATAGTGAAGGAGCTACGGTCCCGAGACCATAGGTCTAATAATATGAATTTTTACAGCTTTAACACATGAGTACGTTTTTGACTTTATAAAATAAATGGTGAGGATCTGAAGTTGAGAGACTCACATTTTTGGAAAGTAGACTCAAGAAAGTTGAACATAGGATTTTTAAACAAGTTTCTTCTTTAGAAAACGAGTGAGAAATAAACCAATCACGAAGAAAGTTTTCTGAAAATGCAAACAGCAGGTCACTATTTGTTTTTAATAGAAACCAACACTCAAAACTTATTTTCCCAAACCGGAACTTTGAAATAATGAAAGTGGATACGTTCACCTTGGTTTAGAGATTTTAACGAGGAAAATGGACTTAAAACGGTTAAGATACAATCTTTCAAATGCGGGTTTAAATTAACTAATATAACTTAATTTTTCTAGGTTTTCAAAGTAATAAAACGTGTTTTGAATATATTTCTTAAACGATCGACTTACGTAGCTTGTTAAAACCTCACTACAAGTACATAAGAGTGATGGAACTTAGTAAAACTCATACGAATATAGTACATATTACGACTTATATTTCTAGGTCGCGTTTAGGATTGCCGTGCTATTACTCTACGTAATGCTTTCCCGATTACTTGAGGTGAGTTTCATAGCCCCTAATTTACATGTTTCAATACTTATTTTGAATTATTTTGGGGTGAGAATACATGTTCAATTACTTGCAATGACTTTTAATTACTAACTTTCGGACAAAAGTACATTAAACATTTTACGTATTGCCTAAGTTACCACATTAGCCATTAAGTCCCCATTTAATTATGGGCCGTTAATTATGTAGTAAGCGTGAATGTTATGAATAAATCTATTTGGTTGACACCTCCATCCGGGTTGGTCGCTACAACTAGTTAAATAGACACATATCATTTGAGGACATTGGGTATTTGGCTAGACACCTATAGGGAAAATCATATATTTGTGCAAATCGCATACAAAACACGTTAAACTTTGGGGTCATGAGCTTAGGAGCAATAGCAACACTTTTTCTATGACATTTTATTAGTTATAATGGTCATACATGAAAATCTTGTGGTCCACATTACTGTTTACATAAACCTATGAACTCACCAACATTATTGTTGACGTTTTATCATGTATTTCTTAGGTTCTTAGATGCACTTGCACGATTTGCTTATGGAGCATCAATACTAGAGTCATTTTGTGGACTCATCATGGCAAAGATTTATTGCATAACTTACGTTCGATTGTAAACCGAAAGCTTCTTTACATTTTTAAACTCTTGGATTATGACTTTGTAAAACATTATTTCTTTAATCGAACGTGTATTTTCAAACGACTCATGTAGAGGTCGTTCGATGTAACTGTAACTTTGTTTTCATTTAAGTCACGATCTAATTATCTTCGATGTGATATTTTAGGGGTGTGACATTTAATCTCAATAGATCTATCTACAACATTCGCGCTTACACGTATCTAACGGTTCATGATGGTGGGGACTTAGCCAATAGTGGTAACTTAGGCAATCCGTAAATGTGTAAGTACTTATGTTTGTATGTAAAAGCAAGAAATGTATTCTCACCCCAAAATATTTCAAAACAAATATTAACAAGTAAAAATAAGGCTATGACACTCACCTCAACAAGTGGTGAATACGGGAAAGTATAACGTAAGTTAAACGAGCAAAATCCTAACCGCGACCTAGAATAATAAGTCGTCTTAGGAATGATATGATATGTACTATATGCATATAAGTTTTATAAAGTTTTATCATCTTTATATACTTATAGTGAGGTTTTATAAAGTCACGTAAGTCAAAATGTTTAAGAAAAATGGATAAAACGCGTTCCGATATAAAAAACTTGTAAAAATAATTGCTGTTTGGAAATAATTATCGAATTTAAATGGGCGTAACTTCTTCGTTTCTAGCCCGCTTTTAGTCATTTAACTCTCTAAACATAGATAAATATGTCTACTTTCAAGAAATCAATGCATCGGTTCATGAAAACATGTTTTAGGTGTTAGTTTATACCCATTTACCCACTGATATGTTGTTCCAGTGAGACAAAAACTTTTACTCGACTTCAACGGGCTATAACTCACTTGATTTTCATTCAAATTTCAAAATTACAACTCATATAGTTAGATCTATGTCTTAAATTTCCAAAAAGTCCAATTAGAGTTCCCGAGGTGGAGTTTAGGTCTTCCGTTAAGGTGTTTTGTGACAACTACTCAGATTTATTCATTTTAGACACCCAATTTGGTGAAAAATGGTAAAAATATTTAGAAAATTCCAAAAATTATAAATTTGGTCAAGAACTATCTAAAACCTATATCTAACTGTGGCGCGAAGGAATTTTTCCTAGATTTAGTTTAAGGTGGTTTTCTATTGCTCACAAGTCGACATAAAATATTGAGAGTCTAGCAAATTTAGGGTTTAGTTTTATTAACTTTAAATCAACTTTCAATGCAACAAACATATACATGTGATACAAAATCAATCATGAGATGTTAAATATGAATGTAAATGAGTATGAAATAAGTTTATGAATGCTTGCAAGTATTGTGGATGATTGGTGAGTATAAAAACACAATAAAACCCTAAACTTTGAACCCAAAACCTAACTCTTGATTACTAACATTTAACCGAATTTTTCTCAAGCTCAAATACCCTTGATTTTTACTTTCTATATGCTGAATAATAAAGAGAAAGAAGGAGTGTGATATGTGTTTGAAGTGGTGAGAAATGAGCTTGTTAGGTATGAGTTTATATAGAAGTAATTATAGTAAGGTTGCATGGTCTAACCAAGATCACATGCATGTGTATGAACAAACGAAGCAAGGGATTCACAAGGGTGTCTTGTGGTTGAGGTGGAGTGTGTTGGGTTGTGGTTGGTGTTAGGTAGAAAGGGAGGAAGTGTCTTGCAAGTATACAAGTCACAAGATCATATATGATGTAGTTTTTGACAATGAAATGGAAGTTGTGATTTACCAAGTGAAAATGAAATATTGGGGTTTCCAAATATAGGGGGTTTATTTTGATTTTTGGTAAATATAAGTGTGTATATGTTTATATAATGTAAAGGTGGTGAATTAATTAAGTGTTGCATGCATGCATGAGACTTAGTGCAAGACGTAGACAATTTAAGTAAAACTTGTAAAACCAAATGTATAGACTTATAAAACATGCTTATAAAAGTCTTCAAGTACTTATTTGATGTAAAATAAACTTATTCTAGTGTTGGTATACGTTCAAAGTAGTTTTCCACTATACACAATTTAACTTAATAGTCATATGTTAAAGCAAGTATTCAAGCGTTGATAAGGATTTAAAAGGTACACTTTTGAGGGGTCATTTAAGCCCTTAATTGATCACTTTTGTATCCGTTACTACTTAATTTCGTTCCTTTTCACTTTTTAGGTCTCTTGAAGGCAAATTGCTGGAATGACACTTATTCGGACGAAAAGGCGAATATATCGGAGAAAATGGCCAAAGTCAAGAATCGTGACACTCAAGTGCTGAACCGAAGTGGACGGCTTCAGGCGTTTAAGCTATGACGCCTGCCGCAACATGTTTTGTGACGACTCAAGAGCCAAATTGCTTATTTACAAGTGATCGCATCGGTTTTAAAAGAGTAGGGCGTCGCACTCGAGACGGCCTAGATTTGATCCGAGACGGCCGAGAGATTGAAAGCGACAGCGTCACAAGCATAAGGTGTAACACCCCAAAATGGCTCAATAAAGCATACAAGTATTGGGGTGCTACTAAATTGGTATCACAACATAAGCATAGAACAACGGATTTTCATAAACAAACTTTATTCATTTCTTAAAAACAATGTTTATATTTTTGATTTGGTGCGGAAAATGACCCATTATAAAAGGTGGTCCCAATACATAAATCGAGTCGCTCTATGACCATGCCATGCCTTTGCCTTGCGCCTCCAAAGATAAGCTATCACCTCAAAACACAAGATACATGCTAAAAGGGTCACTTCTACTGGTGAGTTCATAGGTTTATTTAAAAGGATTTCAATACACTATTTCAAATTTGGTTTTTGATGATCATTACGTCTTGCATAATGTCATGAAATTTATGATTTCAATTCATAAAAGGGTTTCATAAAAAAAGGATTTCATTTTTAGACCATAAAAAGAGTATATGTACATTACAATGAATATAATGCCATATTTTATAAATTTATCATGCTAACACTAAGCTCATGCAACCGAAGCTATGACATTTTCTGTATGCACAAGGAAGTCATACAAATAAGGAGCCCATGGCGAGTGTTTATCCCAATACACTCGGTCCCGACATGTTATATGTTTCGCTTTGACCCAAGCGGGTCAACCGAACAGGAGTCACCCCAATAGATCTATTTATAACATTCGCGCTTAAGGCGAGAATTGACGGTTCATGAAAAGGGCAATTTGGGATCTAAGGTCTTAGGCTAAGCTGCGCAATATGTTAGGTCAAACATTTTGATATGGTCCATAAAACATCTATGTATGATGAAAACTTTAAACATGTAAAAGCATAGTATGCATAGAATGCACAATTTCTGTAATTAAATCATTTGAGTAAAATGAGCATGTATCTTCCCCCAAAACAAGTATAAAACAGATTAAAAGTAGGGGCTATGAAACTCACCTTGGCAATGTGCAATATGAAGTCTAAAGGGAATTAAATCAAGGAGTGATAGTGCACGGCTCCGACACGCAACCTAATTAATACGGCAATTTAGTCTTTATGTTTAAGACTCGATAAAGTTTAACTAACTTTATAGATTTTAATTGTTTTTGCTGTTGTTGTTGGTGGTGGTGCTTATGTGGCATCATTTATCTTAAAACAATATACAAAGATTTGGGTGGATCTCGGCTTAGGAGAGTATGACATGGAAGGAATCTCGAGAAAAGAAATCTCGAAGAAGGAATTACGACCTTGGTCCAATGATGACCGAAAGATAATATACGGAGGAATTGTATGCTTATAACAAGACGTTGTCGATGGAAGTGAACAAGATGTATATATCAAGTGTATATATGTATATATACGTACTTAGAACATTTGGTATAAATATTATAAAGGAATTTAAGTCTCAATTTAATTCATGTGTAAATTGTATTAGAAAAATATAATGTAGGTTTTAAATAATTGCATTACAGGTAATATGTTTTGAAAAGTTATATATATATATTTATGTCATTTAATATTAACAGTAAATTAACCCTTAACTTAATTTATATACAATTTGCACTAGAAAAATACTATGTAAGTTTTCTAATACATACATTTCATTGGTAAAGTGTAAATTAATAAATGGGATTACCGAAAATTTGGTATCACTAGTGGGTATATCCGTGTTTAAATGTCAAAAACTACATTTCTCCTTTTATCGAGTTTAACATCCGGTTTTAAATAGGCGGAATGTATGTTTTATTTAGACAAGTTTCTTTAAGTTAAATGCCCAATTGTTAATAATCAAAATCATACGCGTTACGGTCTATATTACATATAGTTAGGGCGTTAACTCTTTTAGTTAAGTTGTAAGTAGTGATAATGAATTTTATTTCAATCCATCTTATCTCGAAAGCCTTATCTTATGTCATAAGTCTATTTCGTTTCTCGCTTAACATTAACATTATATGTCATGTAGACGTTTAGTTGAGACATACTCAATTCATGTCATGCCGCAAATGGAATATATGTTGGGGTGAGATAAGAGGAAATTCGAAGAGGCTGTATTTGAGTCGAGGGAGAGACTCGAGATTACACTTCAGGAGAACTGGGCTTCAACCTGACTGAAACCAAACGGACCCTAGGAAGTTACGGGCTTTAGCCCAACCTGTTACACATACACTCAATTGGAAGTTGGGCTGGGCTTGGGTACACAGCAACACCAACGCACCCTTAAACTGTATGGGCTTTGCAGCCCATTAATTAACCACCAACATATACCCTTATGAAACGGGCTTTGAGGCCCGAATTGGTTACACCACAACAACTTTCAGACATTGGTGGGAAGCAGTTATGATAACCTTGTGGGTAGAGGCAATTTTGACGCAAGAAGCACAAAAAAAATGTATGCATAAACTAAAAGAAACGCAACATATGCCAAGACTTTTACAAGTCCTCTAAGACCTCGTGATGTGCGGTGTTGAGTCGGGTAGAGACACCCGAGGTGTTCTCCTTGGCTCGAAGCAAGCAAGACACACGTACCTATGGTGACTTGATACAACTTCAAATGCAAGACTCTTGTGAGTCTATCGCATAACCGGAACAAGGCAACAAAACACTAGGAGTCGGGTACTACCCGTGGCTTGCCATTTGACTTAACACTCTCGTGGTAATGGGCTATACGAGTCAAACCACAAACAAAACTCCATACACTCCTCGAGTGAATATGTTTCACAGTCGGATTTCAACACAAATGAGTCAAGAACTAAGCCGAATACCAATGAAGCTGAATAAGTTGATAATAAGCCAAAACCAAATTAGCAATTAACAAAGTTTTAGGTTTCATAGATTTTTACCACATAATCACAACAATAACCTGTGACAACATTAATTTATAACAATTCAAACCCCAAATTGTTATACACAACCGAATATCCTCCAGAATCGAAAATATACATTATCAAATAAATTCTAAAATCTGAAAATAATAAGGACATTGATCTTACAAAAGAATTAGTCGGGTGGGTTGAGGATCGAACCCTATACGCTCAAATTAAAGGGACTTGGGACGACCTGTAACAATTGCCAACTTGGAATAGCTTCCATGTGCACCCAATCACACAACCCCTAAATCAATTTTTGGAAAACCCTTTGATTTGGAGAAACCCTAATTTTGAATTGTGATCGAGTGAACGAGAGGTGAGCAAGATTCCCGATGATTTAGCTTCTATTTAGAGATGAGGAAGGGAATGGAGTCTTGTAGCTTCCTTGCTCTAGGGTTAAGTTTTGTTTTATTATTATTATTGTATACATTATACCCCGTGTTTTGTCGAATCTTCGAGTAAGCGTACCTTCCCAGTACCGAAAATATAGAAATTATGTTTTGAAACGATTTCATAAACGTAATAATATGATATTTTATTATGTAGAAATTTGATTATAAATGTTTGTCGTTATTAATTTGGTGTCGGTATGCGTGCAGTGCCGTGACTTTCTAAATTAACGAGATAACCTCTCGTTTTCTTCCGCAAATTATCCTTCAATGATAAAATATATATATTTCACTTATCTCATTATTTATTTTTAGTCTTGTATGCTACTGCGCTGAAGTATGCGGAATGTTTTCCCGAAACAATGGGTTAAGCCTATGTATGCTTAAATTTTAACTTGGATAATAATAAATTTCACTTTTATTATACAGATACTTAGTGGGTAAGTATCGTGTGTGCGATATCTTATTTATAAAGAAACGAGATGACCTCTCGTTTTTAAGTTTTAGATATTGGCATTTGTAAGAAAATAGCCGATTTGAATTTTCTAACGTAATAAATATTATTATTATAATCCGGAAATTTACGGGTTGTTATAGTCTACCCACCTTACAGGAGATCCTTCCCGGATCTCAGTTTACGTTACCCGATAGAGTGTCGGGAACGAGGTGGTGGTATTTGGAACAAGTTTTGAATTTTCCCTAGGTTGTTCTAGGGTTTCCCCTTTGGGTATGGGTACTTAGGTGTTATGTTAGCAGCACATCCTCTATCTGAGGAGCCATGATTTTCTGGAGTAGGTTCATTGGGTGAAAGTTCCAATTCTTGATGTTATGAGGTTTCATTATTTTGTTAATGTGAGAATCTCTATCTTCCCATGGTAAAACGTACCTATTTATGGTATTTAATGATTCTAAAGTATAGTGGTTAATTCTTAAGGTTTGCTACGGGTTTGTGTGTTTTCTTCTTTAAGGGATGAAGAAACATTTGTTTTCGAATTTCCTTTCGATTAATTGTTTACACAAGTTTGGCTAAGACCAGATTTCAAAATCAATAATGTGTAAAAATGATACATTTTCACAAGATTGTAAAACTGGTTCTTAATTTGGTACGTATAAGGGAAATTTTTGCGGAACTTTTAGGGTTTCGGCATTTTGTCTCATTTTAACTAGGGATTTGGAAAGTATCATTGTTGAATTTTTAAAAGGAAATTATTCAATTTGGATACTATATTGTAGCAAGCAGGATATAACATTTACTCATAATTACGAGTAGGATTTAGTTGTCTAAGTTGGGTAAGGATGGAGGTTTAATAGTTGATGAACCTCATGGTTATCTATGGTTTTAAGCAGAGGTGTAGGATACATCCTAGGTCGGGCTTAGCTATAAAGGAGGACATTGATCATTTCTGTTTATGGGGTATTATCTTAAAACACATTTCAAGGAAATAAGTAACCAATAGAGTGGTTCGGAATACTTTTAAAGTATTAAGAAACACTTTATTTTGGTAAGGTATGGGTAGAATTGTAGTTTACTTTATGGTGTAATGGTAAGGTGGTAATTTGGTTTGTAGAATGATTCATGAAGTGATTCATGAAGTATAATGGTTTGAGGGATAATCGGAAATAGTTTGTATAGCAACTCTTTTATTTCGTTTGTAGGAGGGTAACAAGGTAGGCACTGTTATTTCTAAGAGGTAGGTGGAGCTTCTAGGTATTTAATTCTCAGGGTAGGGCGTAAATTTTTCAAGTTTCTGTGGGATTATCGGTCCTTTATTATGCCCTTCTAGATTTTGCGAGGTTTATTGTATCTTTCTTCTAGGTGCTATTAGAAAGTTGCTCCTAGAATGGTTTGATTTGTCCACGGAATGTAAGGTTGGGGTAGGAGTGACTATAACATAACCCGATTGTGATATGGAATTATAAAGTTTATGATTAAGAAGTAGGATGACGCCGGTGAGTGGCTTATGGTGGGGTGATTAAGGAGTGGTTTATGACTAAGGAATGCAGTGAGTGGCTTGTGATCGGGAATGCCGGTGAGTGGCTTGTGATCGGGAATGCTAGTGAGTGGCTTGTGATCGGGGAATGCCGGTGAGTGGCTTGTGATTAAGGAATGTCGGTGAGTGGCTTGTGATTAAGGAATGAGTGGCTTGTGATTAGGGAATATTGTGACGCCAATGTGGCTTTAGTGTAACGCCAATGTGGCTTATTAAAATGTTACATGTTTATTAAAATATTATCATTTTCTCATGGACATAAAGCTATTATAACTATCCTAAATCTTGAAAAATTCACCTTTGAGTCGGACATAGGTGATTAGGCTATGTCCCACCGTCCCTTGTTGAATATAGGTGATCGTCTATATTCACCGAGGTTCAATGAATTTTGAAATACTTAGCTTAGTTACGCTTAGTAATATGTCACAATACTTTTAAAGGTTGTCTTGAAGGATTAGAACAATTATTCTCTTTATGTGAGGGAAAGGTGTAGTCTTTGTGATACGTAAATATACGATAGGGAAGATAATTATAACCTATAATGAAACTAGGTGAGCGATGATAAACATGTATCTTATCAAGTATGATCTCAACAAGATCATAAGTGAGGCATCGACAAGCGGTGCACGTGTCGGTCATAGGGTTTAGTTTTGTAAAAGTGGTTATAGTCTAGGTTTTAAAATATACACGGTTCTCTATAACCTTGGCTCTGATACCAATCTGTAACACCCCCAAAATGGCTCAGAGGAAGCATACAAGTATCGGGGTGCTACTAAATTGATACCATAACATAAGCATAGAACAACGGATTTTCATAAATAAACTTTTATTCATTTCTTAAAAACAATGTTTACATTTTTGATTTGGTGCGGAAAATGGCCCATTATAAAAGGTGGTCCCAATACATAAATCGAGTCGTCTATGACCATGCTATGCCTTTGCCTTGCGCCTCCAAAGATAAGCTATCACCTCAAAACACAAGATACATGCTAAAGGGGTCACTTTGTTGGTGAGTTCATAGGTTTATTTAAAAGGGATTTCAAGACACTATTTCAAATTTGGTTTTCATGATCATTACGTCTTGCATAATGTCATGAAATTTATAATTTCAATTCATAAAAGGGTTTCATAAAAGGATTTCATTTGTAGACCATAAAAGAGTATATGCACATTACAATGAATATAATGCCATATTTTATAAATTTATTACGCTAGCACTAAGCTCATGCAACCGGCTACGATAGTTTCAGTATGCACAAGGAAGTCATACAAATAAGGAGCCCATGGCGAGTGTTTATCCCAATACACTCGGTCCCGACATGCTATATGTTTCGCCTTGACCCAAGCGGGTCAACCGGACAGGAGTCACCCCAATAGATCTATTTATAACATTCGCTTCCGGCAGGAATGAAAAGGGCAATTTAGGATCTAAAGTCTTAGGCTAAGCTGCGCAATATTCTAGGTCAAATATTTTGGTATGGTCCATAAAACATCTATGTATGATGAAAACTTTAAACATGTAAAAGCATAGTATGCATAGAATGCACAATTTCAGTAATTAAATCATTTAAGTAAAATGAGCATGTATCTTCCCCCAAAACAAGTATAAAACAGATTAAAGTAGGGGCTATGAAACTCACATTGGCAATTAGAAGTCTAAAGGGTATTAAAATCAAAGAGTGATAGTGCACGGCTCCGACACGCAACCTAATTAATACGGCAATTTAGTCTTTATGCTTAAGACTCGATAAAGTTTAACTAACTTTATAGATTTTAAATGTTTTTGTTGTTGTTGTTGCTGTTGCTTATATGGCGTCATTTATCTTAGAACAATTTACAAAGATTTGGATGGATCTCGGCTTATGAAGGTATGACATGGAAGGAATCTCGAGGAAGGAAAGAAGGAATTTCGACTTTGGTTCCATGATGACCAAAAGATAATATACGGAAGAATAGTATTCTTATATTAAGACGTTGTCAATGTAAATGAACAAGATATATATATATATATATATATATATATACTTAGAACATTGGTATAAATATTATAAAGGAATTTAAGTCTCAATTTAATTAATGTGTAAATTGTATTAGAAAAATATAATGTAGGTTTTAAATAATTGCATTACGGGTAATATGTTTTGAAAAGTTATATATATTGGGTATATCCGTGTTTAAATGTCAAAAACTACATTTCTCCTTTTATCAAGTTTAACATCCGGTTTTAAATAGGCGGGAATGTATGTTTTATTTAGACAAGTTTCTTTAAGTTAAATGCCCAATTGTTAATAATCAAAATCATACGTTTACGGGTCTATATTACATATAGTTAGGAGCGTTAACTCTTTTTAGTTAAGTTGTAAGTAGTGATAATGAATTTTATTTCAATCCATCTTATCTCAAAAGCCTTATCTTATGTCATAAGTCTATTTCGTTTCTCGTTTAACATTAACATTATATGTCATGTAGACGTTTAGTTGAGACATACTCAATTCATGTCATGCCGCAAATAGAATATATGTTGGGGTGAGATGAGAGGAAATTCGAAGAGGCTGTATTTGAGTCGAGGGAGACTCGAGATTACACTTGGGAGGCGGGCTTCAACTGATTGAAACCAAACGGACCCTTGGAGTTCAGACTTGACCCAATTACACATACACTAAATTGGAAGTTGGGTTGGGCTTGGGCACAAACAACACCAACGCACCCTTAAACTGTATGGGCTTTGCAGCCCATTAATTAACCACCAACATATACCCTTATGAAACGGGCTTTGAGGCCCGAATTGGTTACACCACAACAACTTTCAGACATTGGTGGGAAGCAGTTATGATAACCTTGTGGGTAGAGGCAGTTTTGACGCAAGAAGCACAAAAAAATGTATGCATAAACTAAAAGAAACGCAACATATGCCAAGACTTTTACAAGTCCTCTAAGACCTCGGCGTGGTCTGGTGTTGAGTCGGGTAGAGACACCCTCGAGGTGTTCTCCCTTGGCTCGAAGCAAGCAAGACACACGTACCCTATGGTGACTTGATACAACTTCAAATGCAAGACTCTTGTGAGTCTATACGTACACCGGAACAAGGCACCAAAAACACTAGGAGTCGGGTACTACCCGTGGCTTGCCATTTGACTTAACACTCTTGTGGTAATGGGCTATACGAGTCAAACCACAAACAAAAATCCATACACTCCTCGAGTGAATATGTTTCACAGTCGGATTTCAACACAAATGAGTCAAGAACTAAGCCGAATACCAATGAAGCTGAATAAGTTGATAATAAGCCAAAACCAAATTAGCAAATTAACAAAGTTTTAGGTTTCATAGATTTTTACCACATAATCACAACAACAACCTGTGACAACATTAATTTATAACAATTCAAACCCCAAATTGTTATACACAGCCGAATATCCTCCAGAATCGAATTGAAGGGACTTACAAAAGAATGAGTCGGGTGGGTTGAGGACTGAACCCTATACGCTCAAATTGAAGGGACTTGGGACGACCTGGAACAATTACCAACTTGTAATAGCTTCCATGTGCACCCAATCACATAACCCCTAAATCAATTTTTGGAAAACCCTTTGATTTGGAGAAACCCTAATTTTGAATTTTGATCGAGTGAACGAGAGGTGAGCAAGATTCCTGATGATTTAGCTTCTATTTAGAGATGAGGAAGGGGAATGGAGTCTTGTAGCTTCCTTACTCTAGGGTGTAGGCGAGTATCATTCTTGGCACTAGTCCTCTTTCACAGCTGCACCTAAAAGCATGCTCGTGAAGGTCTATGGTGATAGAAGGGCACTTGAGGAAGGTATAGATTATCCCTTTTGTGGTTGACCTTCAGGAGAAAGAAATTTCCACTTCCATGTTTGTCTGTTTTGTTGGTGTCGACCAGAAAAGGAGAAGGGGAAACATATAGGTAGGCATGGGGTGGGAATAGGTGTAAATAAGTTTTGTTTTATTATAATTGTTGTATTGACTGTACCCGTATTTTGTCGAATCCTCGAGTAGACGTACCTTCCCGGTACCCGAGAAATGTAGAAATTATATTTTCGGAAACGATTTCTTAAACTTAATAATATGACATTTTTATTATGTTGAAATTTGATTATAAATGTTTGCCGTTATTAATTTGGTGTCGGTATGCGTGCGGTGCCGTGACTTCCTAAATTCACGAGATAACATCTCGTTTTCTTCCGTAAATTATTATTGAATGATAAAATGTATATGTTTCACTTATCTCATTATTTGTTTTTAGTCTTGTATGCTACTGCGCTGCAGTATGCAGAATAACTAATGGATTAAGCTTATGTATGCTTAAATTTTAACTTGGACAAGTAACAAATTTCACTTTTATTTATACAGATACTTAGTGGGCAAGTATCGTGTGCGCGGTGTCTTATTTCTTAGGAAACGAGATGACCTCTCGTTTTTAATTTTAGATATTGGCATATTTCAGAAAATAACCGATTTGAATTTTCTGACGTGACAAATATTATTATAATAATCCTGAAATTTTGCGGGTTGTTATATAAGGTGACGCTGTCACAATGATACCGTGGCCAAGACGAAACCCTAATAATGACTGACAAGCGGCCACTGATAAAGAGTGATTGCCGCAGTTTGTAACACTATATATAGAATCCGAATTTTTCGGTTTAGGGAGGTAGTTTTGTGGAGTAAAACCTAAACCGAACCAAGGTTGTCTTAGGCGATATCTTAGGGTTCCATACCCTATTTTACAACAAGATAAGTGTTTTACTTCATTGATTCAATCATGTCTTGAATTGTTTGTGTGTATGCTTGCATGTTCCCCATGTCCGGCTAATTTACTTGTGTGTTTGCTTAGATATATGAAACCTAGTTATTGAATATTGATTGGTTGTCTCGTATCTTAATTGTGATTGACCTATTATTGCGATAGGTCATCCGTTGTGTTATTAATGCTTGATTAATCTTTGTTGAACCTTAGCTTATAGTTACTAGTGGAATTGTAGGCTAAACATCCAAATATCGCCTTAGTGTTAAGTTTATGAATCCTAGAGACTTCGTAGTCATTAACCTTAGGTAACTTCAAAGAGTTAGGGATAACGCATACCCTACGACCTTAGAAACAAAAGCAGCGTTAAGAATAAGGACGTGACAATTCAACCATCAATAGGAGATAACTAGGAGTAATAACATCTAAGCAAATACATTTTAACTATCATAAGAGCACACATCAATTAGACATAAACTACATTCACCTTAGGTTAGATAATTAGATAAGTAGAAGTAATCGGAGAAATACCAACCCCAAATCCAATACCCGAGATTCGTAATTTCCATTTTCTAAAAACATAAAAAGATAAAAATAATCTTCCTCAACCCCAACCTTAGCGCAGTAATTTCTCACTAGCATTCCTATTCCCCTTGAGAACGATATCAATACCCGTGGCTTACCCTAATACTACACTACAACGATTAGGTTCACTGCCTAGGGTGTTATAAAACCTGCTCGACGAAAAATAAGTTCCTTTGACCCCGAACGCGCTGCGTAAGCGTATCAAGTTTTTGGCGCCGCTTCCGGGGAATAGAATAGCTAGTTAGATTTCCACTTTGTTTAGGTTCACTTGCTTGATTCCTATCAAGTAAGCTTTTTTCTCATTTTTAGCTTCCTTGTAGTCTATCCCCTTTCTTTGTGTTTGTGTTCGTAAAACCCTTTTCATTTGTCGCTATGGCAAGTGAAGTTGCATTTGAATCATTAACAAATGAGGAACAATTGAATTTCGTAGATTGGATTGCTTTTTATTGTTCTAATGAATTTGTGAGTGATCTTAGAGATATCCAAAAGAAGACGGGTGTAAGGTTGGATGGATTTGATAAATTTTGTGTTTGTGTGGCTTCTATTCAACGATCATTGTTAGAATCAACCCCTTTTAGTGAGACCCTCTGGAAATATTTTGAGAAAAGCCTCCTAAGCATAAACCATCAGTTGTCACAACTTGAGGAAATGGATAAGGAGGATTTATCCAACCTTAGGCATCATGATCAAAAAGACCTAGTTTTTAAGAACATGGAACCTAAACCCGAACAAGATTGTGAGATGGTTATAGTTGAACTACCTAGTTGCATGCGTGGGATAGATTTCACCAAAACATATGACACGCGTGAGGAATCCTTTAGGCAAATAGAACATAGTGATCAAATTTTTGAGAATGATTCTTATGAATCGGACCAAGAATTTGAAATGGCTAAAGAAGGATTTGAGATACTTAGGAGTGTATTTGGGTTAGATCATACTAAAACACATGATGAACATTTAGGAGATCTAGATATAATGGAGAATGAGGTGGAAACTCCAAGCCCACAAGCCCTACCATCACCTGAGGAACACACATCGCCTATAACTTACCCGGAAGAAGTAGAAGAGACTATAGGAACCCCGATTGATATAGAACCTTTGGACCAAATGCCACTAGAGAATGTAGGTTTAGATGCTTGTTGTCATGACATCTCTCTTAGTCCTAGGGAAGTTCCTAATTTTGATGAACCAAAGCCTCAACCAAAAACCTTACCCAATTTTCCGTCTTTAGATGTGAATCTTGGAATTGAATTAGGCCCCAATCCACCCATCAAAATAAATAGTCCGGGTAGTTGCTTGATAAAGGTGGTAGACTCTAGGCCATGTAGAGTGGAAGCTAATATAGGAGTAACCCATGACCTTACACACTTATATCACCCATTCATGGTTGATAACAAGAAACATTATGGGTTTAATCCGGGTTTATTAGGTTAAGATGGATCCTTAACTAAGAATCTTTTGAAGTTGATAGAAGATTATCCATTTTTAGGAGAGAGATTTGATTCACCCGCTACACCCATAAAATTAGGTAAGGTTAGAATGAATGGAGCACACCCCTTTGAGCATATAAATCACCCATCATCCTCTCCTCACGTAGCAAATTTCCACCCTAAGGGTGTGTATCGATACTATCACCCGCACTTAAGCTTAAGTGTAGAAAAAACTTCCCCTTTATCCGTTAAATAAGGGTAGAGTCAAGCTCGTGACTCGAACAAAAACAAGCGCTTCTTGGGAGGCAACCCATGCTTAATTGTTTGCTTATTGTGTGTCCTATATCTTTTATTGATTGTTTATTCTCATGTTTGAATTTGTAAAAATGCTTTATTTTGTCTTTAACCTCATCTTAATTATATATAAAGGTATTTTACAAAAGGGATAAGTGTAGGGAAGATTACACACGTTTTTAAAAAAACGTGAACATGAGAATTACGATTATTGAAAAGATATACATGTGTGTTTGTTAGACTCAAATGCTTGTATCGAGTCATAATGGATGTTTTGCGAGAATTTTTTTGATTCTAAAGATATAAATTTTCGAGGAAAATCATGACAGTTTACATCGGGATAACTTGACGGTGTCAGATCATAACTGACGGCGTCGGGAGGAGCGAGAAACATCTTACTACTTTTCTCATTTTACGTACTACTTACAAAATTTTGGAATTTTCGGTCTTAATTTTCCGGAAAATCAGAACCATCCATTCCACAAGCATTATATCCTAGTTTAGTAGAGTCTTATATATATTGTTACCGATTTTACGCGAAGGTTTCGTTTGTTTTCTTCAAGTGTGTGGGTTTTATTTATCAAGAAGAAGATACAAAAGATTGAAAGAAGCTTTTCACGCATAACATTCTTCTTGAAGAAAGATTTAACTACTACTTCACACGGATCCTACCGAGCTAATCGTGGAGTATTAGTTTCTTTCGTTTTAATTACCTTCCATTATCATAACTTTGATACTTCGGGAACATTGGGGACAATGTTTAGTTTAAGTGTAGGAGGAAAATAAAGCGAGAACTTTGAAACTATGCTTATCCTTGATTATTTGCCTTGTCAATTTCATTTGTGTAATAAACCATGAGAAATATCGGTTAGGGTAATTTTGGCACCAAATTTAAATTTTTTCATGACATGTAGGAGTGGGCCATTAGTCTTAATAAAGCGTCTCATGGATAGGAAATTATATGACTAGCACAAAAACCCTTTACCACTTAAATTCCACCCAAAATGTAAGGATCGCCCTTAGATTAGTAGGAATTAAAGCATTCATCTTTAATGCTTAGAGTGTAAACCGGTAGTATAATAGATTCTAGAACTTGTTTTGTGATGCATTCCGAGATCGCTAGTAAGACTACACTTGTGTAGTTAGGAATAACTAAATGATAAGAGGCATTAGGATAACCCTTGTTTGATACCCGTAATATAATTACTTCTTCCACATCGGTTGAGTAATTCCCCCACACCCTTGCGTTTTACTCATCTTTAGTACACGATACCCTTAGTTAACCCCTCAGAGCCTATCCTTTTCGTGGTTCTCGTGATGTTTCGGTTTTCCGAAATATCAATGAAAAGCATTGTTTACAATCCACCCCCAAATGTACACCCAAATCGCCTTAGCCTACCTTGTATGCACTCACTTTTAGTGCATTATTGTTATCATTCTAAACCTTTAGTTCAATTATCTAGTTGTTTGCATAAGTTGCTAAGTCGAGTCATATCCTTTGTACACAGTTTTGGGACGATTAGGACTCATGGGAAAAGTTAAATTTTATGAAATGACGGGAAGGGAACGTTAAATTCAAATTCCCTTTATTTGCGTAATAATGTACTCCAAGTGTTTTGATCTTTTCAATTCGGGTCAAATTAGTGTTAGAGTAATATAAACTTAAGTGTAGGGATGTGCCTATAAATCCCTATTATTTTGATGTTATCGTAGAGAATGGTAGAGTAAAAGTGTATGAAAAAAAAAAAAAAAAAACGGGCTACCATCTTACATCTATTTTTTAATTTATGTTTGTTTGTTTCAGTTATCTAGAGTTTAGAGTGTCGAGCCTTGGCTTAGCAACGCCATTCTTCTCATGCTTGTAACATAAAGATTTTTGACTTGCCACCACTAAATCGCCTATCCCACCAAACCCTTTGTTTTCCTACCTTAAGCCTAACGTTACAACCCTTTAAAAGACCTCTTGAATAGTTTTTTTTTCCTAGGTGCTTACGCCAAAACGATGGAGGTTTGATCTAGTCTCAAGCATATGGTAATCTATGTACTAGGACCGGTTAATGAGTGTTTATCTTCCGTTTCCAACTTGATATATTTCATATACACCCGAGAGATGTGAGTATCCAAACACCCCTTGTGAGGTGCTAGTATGTAATTTCCGTGCTTGTTATGACTTTTGCGGGGCTTATATGTGTTGTGAATTGTTCTAAACTAATGCTTCATGACCCCTAACTTATAAATTAATTGGCTAAAAGCACGTTTGCTTGAGGACAAGCAAATACCAAGTGTAGGGATATTTGATAAGTATTTAAAAGCACACATCAATTAGACATAGACTACACTCACCTTAGGTTAGATAATTAGATAAGTAGAAGTAATCGGTAGAAATACCAACCCCCAAATCCAATACCCCGAGATTCGTAATTTCCATTTTCTAAAAAACATAAAAAAGATAAAAAATAATCTTCCTCAACCCCAACCTTAGTGCAGTAATTTCTCACTAGCATTCCTATTCCCCTAGAGAACGATATCAATACCCGTGGCTTACCCTAATACTACACTACATCGATTAGGTTCACTGCCTAGGGTGTTATAAAAAACTTGCTCGACGAAAAGGAAGTTCCTTTGACCCCGAACGCGCTGCGTAAGCGTATCAAGCGTTCAAAGTAAAATGTTTTAAGTTTATGGTTAAGTAATGACCTGAAAAATGTGAGTTGTCACAACAAAACCCTCCACTAAAACAAGAAGAACAAAAGAGTCGAGTAACAAATGCTCAATAAGAACCGGTTAGTGAATTATGGTTGATAATGAAGAGTTAGGTGATGAGTATGGTAACTTTAATGATCTTGAAGAAGGGGAGATTCCTCTAGAGAAAGCATCAGAAGAGTTCACGAAAGTGCTTTGGGGGGGGGGTAGGTAGTGTTAGGTTCCTATATTTATAACACAAGCATCAATAGAAGAAATAGAAAAGAAGAGATCGGATGAACAAACACACACACACACACGTATGAAATATGTGAAGAGTTATGCGTAAAGTGAAATGTGTGAATTGAACAACCAACTCTCAAATGGGAGTTTACAAGATTATTTATAGGAGGGAACTAGGGCAACACACCAAGTTCCCATCCTTTCCTTATTGGGCTTTGGATAGGCTCATGGGCTTTCTACATGAGCCCAACCTTGATTACTAACATAAAAGCCATACTTAAGCTAACTATATATATTAATTACTAACACTTGAATTCTAGTTTAGAAGTGATTCCAACAATCTCCCCTAAGTGTTAGTGATTGATGATATAAACGTTAGAGTCTTGATGTAATTGTAGCTTTGGCGTCTTCGACATTCTTCTTTCTTGTGAGAAGAAGTGCCTTGATTCGAACAATCTCCCCAGTGTAGAGAAATTGTTTTCTTTGAAGTATTCTGCTTTGACGTCATCATTATCTTTGTTCTTTGATCTTTGTAATGGTAGTGATAGTGTGTTATGGTTGTCTGCATCAGGTCCGCTTCGTTGCTCCAGTGTCTCCACGTCTTTCTCCAACATGCTCACACGCTCTTTAACGTTGGATATCAGTAATGATGTAGTTCTCTTAGTCTTTAAACTTTGTAAATTCTTTGACTTTGACGAAGAATCATTTTGACTTTGTGTTGCCTTTTGAGAGAACTACCATTAGTGATGTTGTAGGTATGAGCATGTGGAGAATCTACACGATCTTTTCCACCCGCAAGCATCCATAAGAAGAAAACATAAAACATGGGTTAGAAATATGTTGGGTTTTTGGTTCCTTGGATCAAGAATTATTCTAAGTACTGGAACTACGGACATAGTTGATATAACCACGGACAGAAGAATGGAACCACGGATGAAGAAAAACCGCGGCTAGTAGTATTGTGTAACTACGGATAGACTATTGTAACCATTGCTAGTCTTATATAGTCGGTTTAGTATTATGTATCAGATAAATATGGAAAAGATATTTATCTTGTAGGTTACGATTGTATAATGTAAAAGACTCCTTAGCCTATAAAAGGAGGTCCTAGGTTAGATTAGATATCGTATGTTTTATATCTAAGGTCGATACACTTCAAGGTTGTAAAACCCTAATCTTGGTTAGAGTATTCATATTAATAATAATATTGAGGTGTTGAATGTTCATTGTTCTTCTTCTTAAGATTAAGTATTAAATTCCGCGTGATACTTAATAAGTATTTGTTTCAAGTCGGTTTCTATATTAGATCGTTTGCTCAATTGGGATCAACAAGTGGTATCGAGCTTGTGATCTAGAAAGCGTAACCAAGAAGAAGTTCATTAAGTTCTATTCAAGTAAGCTAAGATGTCCGGCGAAACTCATATGGTGATGCTTCAAGGTACCCATGCTCGAGCATGGTGAGTATCAAACCGGAGAATGCGAATGAGGCAATACATTCGTATGATTGACTATGCCATCACGGGATGTCGTTGAAAAGGTGATACTCTTCCTAAGAAGGGTCTTTGATGGTAAAGCGATAGAAATTGTTAGTGAAGTTGACAAGGCTAGAAGGAAATTGGAGATTAAAGCTCATAGTATTCTTTCTATACGGAATACCTAATGAGTATGCTTTGGACTTTGAAGATATGAGTCGCTAAAGAGTTCTTGGATGCTTTTGAGACAAGATTTCCGGTAATGAAGCTACAAAGAAATCAAGGAAGAATATGCTCAAGCCATTTGTTTGAAACTTCACCGCACTAAGTGGAAAAACTTGATGGCACTTATAACGAGCTTCAAAAACTTATAAGCCAATTGAAGTCGGTGGACTACAATGTTATTCACGAAGATATAAATTTGAAGTTCATTAGAAGTTTATCTCTGAATGGGCTCTTCATACGATTGTGTGGAGAAATAAGGAGGACTTTGATAAGATGACTCTGGACAATCTCTACAACAACTTGAAGGTTTATGAGTGCGAGAAAAAGCGTTGTTGGTGCATCTTACGCAAATCAAAACATTGCTTTTGTTTCTACCAATCACATGAGTTTACAAGATGTATCCACTTCGCCTATGGAATAACCACGGCTATTGCAAACAATACCACCGTTAGTGATAATGTCGGTGATGGTGCAATTTGTGCTTTTCGGGTCGATTTAACTACCGATGTTCTTGTTTTAAATCAAGATCTAGATCAAATTGATCCCGATGATCTTGAGGAGATTAATCTTCAATGGCAAATGGCAATGTTGACTCTCCAAGCAAGGAATTTTAAGGAGGACCGGAAGGCGGGTTAAGTATGATGGTCAAAGGAGGCTGGATTCGACAAGAGCAAGATGGAGTGCTTTAGCTGCAAGAAGAAGGGTCACTTTTGCCGGGAATGTCGAGCTCTAAGAATTGAAGGCATTAAGAAGACCAAAGAAGAGCACAGCTTCTTCTTGACTTTGGTTGCTCAAGATGGGATAGGTGATTATGATTGGGGTGATCAGTTGAAGAAGGTCCTAATGTAGCTTTTCTTGCTAGTGAAGCTTCAAAAGAGCACAACTTTGCTCTAATGGCCTATGCTTCATCGTCCGGTTCAAATTCTGAGGTATCTAATGATTCTAATCATTCTACTTGTTCCTTTAAATCATGTCAAGATAACTTAGAATCTCAAAAAGCTATCACTGAGAGTATAAGGAAAGAAGTAGAAAGACTGTCTATGGACAACCTAGGTTATAGAGTTGGTCTAGAAAGTGTGGAAGAGAAGCTAAAGTTCTGTATTAAATGTGAGTTTGAGTATGTAGATAAGATCAATATACTAGGTGGTGAAATTGATCTTAAGGATAGAAGATTAAAATGCTTAAAGAAAAACTAGAGCAGGCAAGAGTGTAAAAGAACGGGCCCTAAAGAAAAAGAACAACATGTTGTTAGGGTTGCTAAAACACAATATGCTTCGATCTAGTAAATAAACCAATAGGTCAAAATTGTTCAAAGATGGTCTTGGCCTAGGTTACAATGATATGCCACCACCATCAGCGATGAAACATGCACCACCGCAAAAGAGCTCTCATTTAGCGGTGAATTTAGCTTCAATAAACACATGGGTGAGACTAACAAGATTGAATTACCTAAGATAGGTTACGATAAGTCATCGATGCTCCCACGATTGAAGTTTGGGAATCGATTTAGGGAAGATAGATGCGAATCAACTCAACACGAAAAGATAGAGCATGTTAAGAAGTTGATTCTAAACAAGTCAACCTTGTACCTAGATTTGGAGCTCAAATTGCTAAGAGAGTAGTTGAGTACAAGGAAGTACCTAGGAGCAGATGAAAGATACATACCTAGGAAACCGGAGAAACTTGATGGACTAATTTCTAATAGATTAGAGATGAGTTTCAATGTGTTAAAAAGGCTTGTTATTTATGTGGTAGTTTTGAGCACTTACGGAGAAAGCGTTATAAAAGCAGGACCACAAGTTTGGAATCATTGGAAGAGGGTAAATCATCAAAACTTTTCAAAGAAAACAAACCCTCATCCTAACAAAAACATGATTCCTAGGCGTTATTGATGAGGAATGGGAATACAAAATCAATAGTCATTCTTTGCACATAAATGGGTTCCAACCTTTGCTAAGCAAAATGTAAACACGGCTAAGCGGAATCAAACCACTAGTAAGCAAATATCACCACCGATACAAAAGAAGTTTTAAAATTCCAAAGGTGATAAGCGACACGGTGGTTGGAAATCATTTTATCTTTGTTAAGGCCTCGACTAGTTGGCAATGGAAGCCTAAGACCAAGGTTTTACCACATGTCAGCGTGCATCAATGGACCTAAAGAAATTTGAATATTTTGATGCAGGCGGACCCAAGTCGTATTGGCTTGGGTCCACAAAAGAACTAACTTGTTTAATTTCATGTGCAGGGCAATCTACAAGATGAGCTAAAAGATAAAGGAGTTTTTGATAGTGGTTGCTCTGGGCACATGACTTGGGATGGGAGCAACACGGAAGATTTTGAAGCTTTTGATGGAGGATATGTGGCATTTGGCAATGATCAAGGAGGAAAGATACTTGGCGGGCACAATCGAGCGGAATTTAGACTTTGAAAAAGTCTATACGCATGAGGACTTAAGTATAATCTATTAAGTGTTTCTCAAATGTGATAAGAAAAAGCGGGTACTTTTTGGTGGCCCGAGTGTGTGGTGTTGTCTCACGAGTTTAAGATTCTGATGAGAAGTTTATACAACTAAGGGTACCTAGGAAGGAAAACATATATTGTTTTGATCTTAAAGATGTTCTTCCAAATAGGTCCTTAACATGTTTGTTTGCTAAAGCATCGTAGATGAGTCAAAATTGTGGCATAGAAGGCTAGGTCACCTCAATTACAAAACAATTAATAAAGCGGTAAAGGAAACTTAGTGAGAGGTTACCTTCTAAGGTTTTGAGTGTAAGGAAGCGTGTGTGGCACGTCAAAAGGAAAAC